>JAFBJU010026073.1:281820-341072 GCA_016785305.1 Colistium nudipinnis | reverse complement strand
GCTCGAAGGGGGCCCCCCCCCCCCCCCCCTTCCACTCTGGTTCATTTCGGTCACATGAGAAGACGCCAGTCGGACCGAGACCGTATTGAGAGGGAGGTTTCTCGCCCCATTTGCAAACCCAATCCTGAAGGCTCCGTTCGCTGAGGCAACAAGTTCAGAGCTCGGACTGCTCCTGCAGCCAGATGCAGCAAGTGCCGAGGATTTCGAGTTTAAATCATTTTCCCTCATTATATGGTTTCCTCCGGGGGAAATGGATATTTCTGCTGATACGTTTTTGACCAGTGATGAAAAAGCCTCTCTCGCATGATGATCTATGTGGACCGGGGCCCAGATAAAAAGGCTTATTCAACAGGTTCATCATTTCCTCTGGTCTTTACATCATCTGTACTCTATTCCTTACGCGACGACGAGGTTATTTACAAAGGAAATACTCCTACCTTTAACTTTGACCTCGCCATGAGATCCACAGCTCCCCGGGCACCGAGCAGCATCTGCCCACTCCCTCGCGAGGAGTTAGGATAGGTCAGATGCGCGGCATTAAAACACCCGCGGGGGATAATAAAACACAACTTTATTACTTCGAGAGGAGACTCCTGATTTGAAAGTATGCCTCGAAGATTTTAACTAGGTCGATGGCCTCTTCACTCTGGTCATGAAGCAGCAAAAATCCTCGATTTATTCTCAAGCTTTGCCAAAGTCAATCCGAGGCTTTAGCCGTCCGAGGCCGTTGTGGAGGCATTTTGAGTTGTGTCTGGGTACTTTGTGTGCATCGCGATGACTGCGTGTGCACCTCGCCGAGGACCTCTTCCTTTAGGAATGTTTTAATCGAGTTTTGAACAGTGCTCTCAAAATTGTCTAATTTACATCTTGACTAAGTTATTAACGCGTCAAAAGGAAATATGCACGCGAGGACACTAACGTACAGATTACGGATGTTGGATTTTTAATTCATGCAACCTGCTGTGTTCTGCCGCCGCAGTGCGTCTGCCGGGTATCAGGACCTACGTGGACCCGCACACCTACGAGGATCCCAGCCAGGCTGTGCACGAGTTTGCCAAAGAGCTGGACGCCTCCTGTATCGCCATCGATAAAGTGGTCGGAGCAGGTAAGAATGACAGACTTGAACACAAGGCAGGCAAATTGTCCAATTCACTGTATTTGACTCCAGTTATTGTCCTTCCAAAGAACTGTTGGGAAATAAGTCCCTGAATTACTGTGCATCGTCACTGGTTCATAAGTTAGCCATCACCCTCAGTGAAAAAAAATGGGGTTTGTGATTTAAAGTCCATTGGTTCAGGACGACCAGTCTGCCAGAGTCTTTTTCATGGTCCATTGAAATGACAAAGACACACTTGGTGCATAAGCACTCACTAAAAAAAGAAAAAAAAAATTAGTGCATGTAATATTCCTATATGGCTATATTTTCATAGCAGCGGGTTAGTTTAACTCTATGACATATACCGCACAGCTGGGAATATGAAAGCATTTAATGTCCCAGCTTGAGGTCCGCTCTCTCCTGGCCTCCTCGATAGTGGAGGTATGGTGCTCTATGCCTTTTTTTCCATTTCTTCTTCTGCGTTTTTTTTTTTGTCATCCCTTCATTTGATTTCGCTTTAGTCTCGATAAGTTGTGTAGGAGTGCAGGGTAATGTACTGTGGTGCAAGTGAAGTGCAGGTAGAGTAGACGGAGATGAAAGCAGCCGGCCGGCCTCCAGAGTCCTAGCAGCCCTCCACACTTTAAAGCTGTCAGGAGGAGTGGGAGTCTTAAACCCCAACCCAACCCCACACTGGACCACGCGCCACTCCACACTGCATTCTTCATAGTAAATATTGGAAATCCTATTCATCTCAATCTGGTGGGAGTGACGCACGAGTAGGGATTGCCATTTTTTTTTATTAGAAATCAGATATGGAAAGGTCAGCGTCCTTCAACATGAAGTATTTGATTTGGTGTGGAGAATGTTAGTGTCAGAGAGGAGTACTCCTCTGGAGATGAGGAGATAGAGTTGGAAAGGTTTTTTTTTTTTTCTCTCTTAACAGTATGGAAAAATTATGCTTTCTCCTGTTAATGCTAATAACGTGTTCAATAATTTAGGCATAGAATACATTATGTCATTTTTGATGTTTTTCAAAACCTATCTAGATCACACATCGAAAACGTTGCGTAATTGAACACACACTTGGACGGGTTACTATACATATTAATGTGGAGCTGAGTGCATTTCAGTTCATACGTAACATTTGAACATGGTGCAATAAGTCTATTTATAGCTTGTCATTACCCTAGATTATATTATTATTATTATTATTATTATTATTATTATTATTATTATTATTATTATTATTATTATTATTATTATTATTATTATTATTATTATTCCATTTATTATCTGTGGCTATTACAGTGTGGTAACACACTCTTACTTTTAATCTATGGACAGAAGAAAATGTTTTCTTTAGATATATGTGCCTTATATACAGTATATATATATATAAGGCATATATATGATGGGCTCTACCACTTCTTCAAATGGACTTTATGAATCCTTAGTACAATGCACAGCTCAGCTCTTTTTCTTTTTTTTCCATCCCTGTCTCCCTCCCCATCTGTCTTCATTAAACATGTGAACAACACTTTGATCTGCTTGCCAATCGGTGATTTTGTGTTAAAAGACAGAACACATGCTCCGTGCTCTAACATGGGACAGGCTCTCAGATCAAAGTGGGATACCTGGCTCCGTTCAGAGCGTGCGTCCCTAATCAGGCCTCATTAGACGGAGCTCTTCTTTCCCGGAGTGACCGCATAAAGAGGTGCGCTGGCCTGGCTGCTCCGTCCACTGCTGAGGGCCAGCCGAATGGAGCTGGACAGGAAAGGACAGGCGTGCTCTCGGTATTTGGACGGAGCTGCAATTATTCTGGCTAAGTTCTTCCAGACCCGGTTCCTTTAAATCCCAAGATTTGACCCGTGCTCTCTGATCCAGGGGCTGCTGTGGGAAATGATTGTGCAGGACGGCCAGAGAGAGCGGTCCGCACATGTCTTCGTGCTGACGTCACCGCGCATGAGCGCACTCTATATGCATTTACACCACGGAGCGACACACACACGTACTAAAGCGCAGACAAAAAATATACACACTCCACTCATCCTGCACAGTCAGGGCCAAATCCCTGTCTCCAGCTGTAGCGTGGCCGGGCCGTCTTTGAAGTGGCCGGCCCGCCCTCCGCAGCTCAGAGTCGCTTGTGGACACACACAAGTGGGAGCTGAAATAAACACACTCACCCATATATACACACTGGCTGATTGATGCTGATGGCGCTCTCCCTGAGTGGGTGCCTGAGTCCCACGGCATTTAAATCTGACATATAACGAAAAGGTCAAAGGTCGATACATGGTATTTGGAGTGCGAAATTGAGTGGATTAATAGTTTATTATCACAGGTGGTGTCAAGGTATAATAATAGCTATAAAATGGTCCTAACACTTTATTATCCAACGTTTCTTCTCCAAAATGAATAAATCATTTCTGTGATTAATGGGAAATAGTCACGGTAAATAGTCATGAATAATAATAATAACAATTTTAATGGGAAATTCTGCAAAGTGTTTTCTGGTTTTTCTGATTGTTGCTTATTCATCCAGATTGTTTATGTTCAGGAAATGGATTTCAATGCCGCTCTGTTCCATTTTCCCTGATTTCTCGCCCCAGGTGAGTTCGGCGAGGTGTGCAGCGGTCGCCTGAAGCTGCCCAGTAAGAAGGAGATCTGCGTGGCCATCAAGACTCTTAAAGGGGGATACACTGACAAGCAGCGGCGGGACTTCCTGGCCGAGGCGTCGATCATGGGACAGTTTGACCACCCCAACATCATCAGGCTGGAGGGGGTGGTGACGCGCAGTAAGTACACGCGTACGAAGGAATTGGCCAAAAAAAATTAAATTAAACAGTTGATTGCAACAATGTCTCACAAATAGTGCTGAGGCTCCAAATAAAGTGAAACATAATTGAAATAAATCAAATAAATAAGGAAGCTCAATGATTTCTATCCAAATTCCCTCAAAGATCCAACGTCTCCAGAGAGACGTTTCACCGATTCCAGATTTACAATTGTCTCTCTGACAAATGGCTCTAAAAGTGTCTGACGGCTCTGTGAAAGAGCACCGGGGTTTTATTGAGTTGCCGCGGTGTAAATCTCCGCAGATCAATGTGCTTTGATCAAAGCCGGTGTCCAAGAGCGGGGCACAAATCCATAAATCCATATCTCTGCCTGGCTCCCCTCTGGGCCTCTTTACAAGACTATCATTAGCGCACAGACGGCCTCTTTAAAAAAGAAAGACTGCGGAAAAGGGGGAAATAATGAGCCTGAACTTTGTCGCGGAGAAGTGTCGCCCCGGCCTCTATCTCTCCCCCGCGGCACCGGGCTTGTTAAGTCCCTCTGCCGTGTTATTCTAAAGAGGAGGATTAAAAATACCTGGAGAACTTCCCCTCACTTCGTTGTCCTCCATTTTTGGTTTCCTCTTATTTGGTCTCATTTGTTCTTTTTTTCTAACCCCTTTTTTTCTACCCCCCCCCCCCCCCCCTTCTTCTCCTGCATAATCTCGGTACCTTAATTGCTTCCTGCCTTTTTACATTTGCATTCGGTAACTTCGTGGCATGACTCCTTTTAATCAAAACCAGTATTGCCAATATACGATTTCAAAGTGGGCGGTGGGAAATGGCCACGGATGGCTATGCCAGCCATGCTGGTTTGATCAATTAGGGTTTTTCTTTCTCTGTTTCTGAACAATGAACGTTTGAGTGAGCGGCAGAGCAAACTGATATTTCAGACGCTGATGATTCATCATTTTGATACTTAAATTATCCCTGCCGTCTCGGCAGCCAAAGTTAAACTGTGAATTATGGGATTTTTGGCAAACAAAAAAAAAATATATATATACAGTATATATATGGTTTTGCAATTTTGTTTTTCATCAGCAATAAATAAGAATGACTTCATATGAATAAAACAAACCCCTTTTACATAGGACACATAAAGTAAGTGCCTTTCCCCTTGTGGGAAAATAAAGGAATATCTTATCTTATCTTAAGATATGTGTATCTGAAAGTGACAGAGTTGTGTGTCTGTCATCCTGTTTGTCTAGCAGATCTTACACAACTTTTACTCCAGTCCATGGACTGCCAGTGAGGAGTTCAGCAATAACACATGACCTTGATTTCATTTGCTGCTTTTACACAAATAGGCAAAACTCAATATGTTGTTGAGTGTTTGTGTGCGTGAGTTTGTGTGTGTGCATTACATTTCGAGGGATACCCGGAACACATGTGCCTGAGTTGGAGCCATGTTGGAGCAGGACAGTTTTAAGGGGACCATTCGATATGCTCTTTCTCTTTCTCTTTCTCTTTCTGGCACACACACACGCACAATAGCAAGCGCACACACACATGCACACACAGGCAACACTCACTTTCACACACACGCCGTGGTAGGGTGATTTATTAAGCTGCTCCTGATAATTCTTAATAATCCTGAGACTTTCACACCCCATTTACCTTGCTGCTGGTTTTGGCTGATCCACAGGCTGCATATTTGTAGACACACACACGCATAGACACACACACGCACACACACACACACGCACAAGCGCCATACTCTCTCTCACCCATACACTCACATGGACACTTGTATTCACAGAACAAAGGCACTTGGGGGCCTTTATCTTTGATGCCAGAAAAAAAGAGAGAGGGGGGAAAGGGACAGAGGACCGAAGGCTGTGTGTGTGTGTGTGTGTGTGTGTGTGTGTGTACGTTTTTGCGTGTCTGTGTGTGTCTGTCCACATAAATGAAAACTGCTGGTAAATGGAGCAATCCATCACAGCCAACTGAATCTGTGTTAAAATACTGAATTGTTTTTTTCTTACTCAATAATGTTTTATGAGACAGTAATGCAACTATCCATGCTAATTCATTTTTTTTAAATGGTAGAGCACAGATGCAATTTCCCAAGACATTATATATATAAATTCCAATTACACTTCACGTTTTGAATAAAATAATCGTAGCTGTTCTGTTTTTGATTCACCCGTAGACCTTTTGAACTGCAATTCACACCAGATCTGCTTTCCCCAGATCTGCGTTGATTTAATTAAACGTATTGAGTTGGCCGACTTCCATTGTTCATGGAATTTATTTTTCTTTTCCAATGAGACAAATAGATTTGTTTCCTTGAACAACCAATTCCATCACCCTCTCCGCTTGGCCCGTGTGATTACTGGAAAAAAAGAAGAAAAAAAAAAGGTGGTGCCAGATGTGGATAGGGTTACAATAGATACGAGAAGACTAAAAAGAAAGAAAGGATGGATGATTAGAAGGAGAGGTAGGGATGATAGAGAGAATGTATGTGGAGAATGAAAGCAGGGTGGGGAGGAGGGCCCGTGAATCAGAATCAAATGGAGGAGCAGGCTGGCGGGGAGAGGAGAGAACGAAGCCATCTGGGACACAACAAGTTGTGTCACCGATGCTGTGAACGCTTGATTTAAAGGTTCCTTAAAGAGATTTTTTTTTTTCTTTTTTCTTTTTTCTTCCTCCGTAATAAACCTCGAGTCTGATCAGGTACAGATGATGGCGGGCGGCGTGGATTTGCAGCCAGGTCTTTCACAGAAATAAAGATGTCACACTTTGACAGCTGACCTGCTGTGGCTTAAAAACTTAAACTGCGATTGTGTGTTTGTGTGTGTGTGCGCGTGCGGGTGCGGGTGTATGTGTGTGCGTGTTTGTGAGTCTGCGAGAGAGTTCAACCTGGACTGCATCAGGGCCCATGTACATGTACAGTACCGTATATCTGCTTTAAGTCAAGTTACTGCCTACCTACTAACTCCCTATGACTCTGCCTGTTTCGAGGAAAATAAATCTGAGCGCGTTGCCATAGTTGAACATGAGGTTTTTGTTTGTTCGGTATGTTCTACCGTACGGCAAACGGGAGTCGTTGCCCCCAGTTGATTTTATTGGCCATACGGCTGATACGATGTGACCATAAATGGGAATCTTCTATTCTCCGCCGCAGGTAAACCCGTGATGATTGTCACAGAGTACATGGAGAACGGATCCCTGGACAGCTTCCTGAGGGTATGTGATAACACACACACACACACACACGCACACTTGCGCAGATGAAGTGCGGAATGAATTGTCACGCATCACAGACGTATATACACCAGGAGGCAGCTGGGGGAACGCATGCCTGACAGCTAGCTGAGGATTATGGGGGACACACACACCAGGGAGCCTCCTTAATGCGAAGAAAAAAAAAGGACACGCACCTGTACGACGCAGAAACGAATGCCGCGTTCCCAAAAAATCACCGTCACAGAGTCGTGTGGTACTATAAATCCCTGCTGCTGTGTTTAAAAAAAAAAAGGACATCTGTCTGTCAAGGGTTCACCCGTCAAAATCTCAAACTATTTACTGTGAAAATACACTAGTCAAATAGAAGAGTGAGAGAGTAAAATAAAGTAAAAGTTGAAATTGCTGTCTTCTGCTTTCAGAATGTCCCTGAACATCGTCAAATATTTCCATCCACTAACAGATGTGACCCCTTCCTCAAAAAAAATAATAAAACAAATAAGAATGAAAGTTTTACACAGCCAACACATTTGGCGTTTTGGTTGTGGACTCATACGTGAGAATTTCGGATTCGGGCTGTTGATTCAGCTGCGCTCTCCGCACAGGGCTCATCACATGCTAAAGTTTTATCATCTGCATCCCCGCTCCCCTTCCCAGCTGGGAGCGAGCGCCTTCCTCGCCATGCCTGCGTCTCTCAAACAGGACTAGGCCTGCCTCACTGAAATTGACCCAAGGACCACAGCCAAACCACAACACTGGCGTGACAGCGCACGCGCACCCGGTGCCTGTTTTAGGCCCCCTTTTTTTTTTGTTTTCCTCCACGTGTCTGCACATCGTCCGCACACGCGGAAGGAGTAGCGTTTTTTTTTGTTCTCCCTGAGGCCTGCACTATATCACCAAAAACATGTCATATCTGCAAACACGCAAATGTGTAGCATGTGCGGCGTGGCTTACGCCCCGTGTTCTGAATTGCGCACATCTTTGAAGTGACTAAGCCAGGTGGTCTGGCTGCTAATTGCTCGGGACTTAAAATTGGAGGTGACCAGGAGCCGGCTGGTTTTCAAAAGGGAAAAACACACTCATCATACTCTCATCTCACACATGACGTGGCGTAGTAAGAGCTTAGAGTGTGCACGAGAATAGGCCCAGAGCAAAAACTACCATATAGTCAGGAACCAGCATTTTATCACCCGAAAATCTCCTCTCCTCTGTTTATATTTCCTACCCAATCAGCAGTGGAGGCTCAATCTTTTCTGAAAAAAAAAAAAAAAAAAAAAAAGTAAAATTCCTGTGTACTTGTACATTTGGCGAAATAAAGAGATTCTGATTCTGATTCTGATCAAACACTCGTCAGCTTAAACCAGTATAAACCCTTCTGCTCACCAATGTACACACACAAAAATGTGTTTATATGTATATTTTATCCGGTCTGTGCAGAAATGTTGTATCTGTTGTAAATATTTGTGTCATTATATTGACCATTTTGAAATGAGTATGTTTTGAAATAGCACTTAGTGAGTAACTGACTTTGCTGATTTAAATATATATATATATATATATATAAAGAAAAAAGGGGCTATTTATAAGATTGCAATTCCATACATTGCCACACCTCTGGCTTGGGAAATTTCACAGCTGATTCGAAGAAGAGGAGCATAATGTCAAAGGTGTTTTTTCAAAGGTTAATGCAAGTGCAGTGGACAGTAACCGAGAAAGGCTGCATGTTATGCAAATTGTCATTAAAGGTCAGACTCCCGTTTGTGTTTCCCGTACCCCATACAATCAGAGTTCAGCATTAAGTGTATAATTGCCCTACCTCCATCCTCCTATCTTGCAGAAACACGATGCCCAGTTTACAGGGATCCAGTTGGTGGGCATGCTGCGGGGCATCGCCTCGGGCATGAAGTACCTGTCGGACATGGGCTACGTTCACCGGGACCTGGCGGCTCGCAACATCCTGGTCAACAGCAACCTGGTGTGCAAGGTGTCCGACTTCGGCCTGTCCCGAGTGCTGGAGGACGACCCGGAGGCCGCGTACACCACCAGGGTGAGCTGGAGCGTAAAACACGGGCGGCGGCAGACAAATGTCACAGCATGTAGAACAGAGCCCAGGGGAACGCAGGGACGTGGTATTTAGAACGCAGATACACGATATGTAAAACATGTTATGTGCTTTTTAATGCATTCATTTTCTATTTAATTTAGCCCCAAAACTATATATTTTTTTTATCAATCAGAACCGAACATCAATCTTTTATTTTTCAATCTCCATCAGTCATGATTGGAAAACCAAACCACACTTTTCAATTTTGCATGTCATTACGCTTATTGTCTCCAGCACTGTGAAGAAGAAAGAAAACAGCAGACACCACATTTGCACCTCCATTGTCTCCTCATGCTCTCTCTCACACGCGCGCATATTGTGTACTAAATCCATATAAGCGCGCAAGATAGAGAAAGACAAAAGTTAAAGTTGTCCTGAGAACAACATAAATATATATATAATAATATAATAATATAATAATATAATAATATAATAATATAGTAATATATAATATAATAATAATAATAATAATAATAATAATAATAATAGATTTTATATCGAATTGCATGTTGATGAATTTGCTAAATGAAAAGGTTTAGGTTACCAAAAGCTCACAGGAGGTTAACTCCTTTATTTTCACTGTCTGTGTGCGTGCGTGCGTGTCTGCGTGTGTGTGTGCGCGCGCGGCCACTCACCGTAGGACCCTGTGGTGTAGGTCATGCGTGCGGCCCTTTTAAACACGGTATAATTTACTTGCTGAGCATTGCTTGTCAAATAAACAGTCAGTGTACCCTTTGCCTTTTCTCCCAGAAATACATAATCTAAAATAATAAAACAGAATAATAAACTCCGGCTTGTTGCGGTAACTCACGACGCTGCTGCACACACGCTGGCAGATTCTCCTCCATCTTTTACTCCTCACTCACTTCTGAGGCCCGATCTTTAGTTGAGTGCGTGGAGTGTGTGTTTATGTGCCGGTGTGTGTGCATTTTTTACACTTTTAGCAGAGCAGGTGATCACAGTAAGGGCAGTGTGTGTGTGTGTGTGTGTGGGGGGGTGTGTGTGTGTGGGGGGGGTTGTGTCTTAGCTTTGGCTGCCATTGGCCTCCTTTTCTCAGCGTGTCCTTGTTCTGTGCTGGAATGACAAATGCAGCGGACACTGCAGCGAGCGGTTTTGCTGAAAACTTTGGATTATTGTTTGATTTATATGTGTTATTCTTTTGTTTCTTTAAGGTTGATATTGACGCTTTTTGTTTGAAACTGAGTATGATCAATATTTGCTTTTTTTGGGGGCATTTTTTTTTTTACTTTGAAAAAAATATTTAAAGAGCCCTGATTTTCTTTTCTTTTTTTCTTTTTTTTCTTCCTGCCAGTGTAGGAAATGATAAAATCATCGAGACACACAATTTTTCCATTGCACGTTAAACTCAACACATGCTCGTGTGAGACTCAGCAGCACTTCACTGCAGGTCTTCCGCACCATACAGGGAGTAATAATGATAATATTTCAGATAAGTGTAACAGTTCAGGATCTGAGGTGGAGATCACCGCGCTCACTCCAAACCACAGGGCCTATATGGGTTAAGAGATTTTGGCCTTTCAATGTGGCATATTTCATATTTCATTTCATGGTCATACAGCTATAAATATATAAGGACTCTGCGGCCCATACTTGCAGTCGTTTTGTAATATACCACATTTTTGTTGTCGGCTAGTAAACTGCATGTTATTTTTTCAATAGCGCGACTGTCCTGCTTATGATTGTTGACATATTGAATTCATTGAGCAACTGTTTGCCACATTTATTTATTTTATTATCTCCACGCTTCTCACTCAGGGAGGTAAGATCCCGATTCGGTGGACAGCACCCGAGGCCATCGCCTACAGGAAGTTCACGTCAGCCAGCGATGCTTGGAGTTATGGCATCGTGCTCTGGGAGGTGATGTCATACGGGGAGCGGCCGTACTGGGAGATGTCCAATCAGGATGTGAGTACTTCAAAGGTTGCCAGGTTAACTTCCCGTCGCGGGGACGCCTGCGCTCATCCAAAAGCACTGGTAGTTGGGCTCATTAGTGGGAATTATACAACGAGACCAGAAATTCCAACCGCTTTAGATCAGATGTTTGGTTCATGTTCAGTGATGTGTGAACACACTTGTTGCAGATTAGAGGAAAACTTGTCGGATAGACTTAACAATGTTGCTATCAATAATAGGTCCATTCAAGGCAAGGATGTAGTATGAAAATGGGAAAATAGAAAAAAAAAAAAAACATTTCACTTTGAATGTATCTCATCTGTCCATCATGTGTTTTCCTCAATAAATCCAGGTCATAAAAGCCGTGGACGAGGGCTACCGCCTGCCCCCACCCATGGACTGTCCCGCCACCCTCTACCAGCTGATGTTGGACTGCTGGCAGAAGGAGAGGAACAACCGGCCCAAGTTTGAGCAGATAGTCAGCATCCTGGATAAACTCATCCGCAACCCCGGAAGCCTCAAAATCACAGCCAACACCACATCAAGGTAAAACTATCAACACTCTTATTCCTTTATTCATTTAGTCTCCTCGTGTCTGTAGGTGTTATAACACATTAGTCTGTCATCTTTTTTTTTTTCCTGGCTTCCCTTTTTTCTGCTTGGGTTCCCATATATGCGTCTCTGAGACACCTGGCTCCAGGAAACTGTTTTCTTGTTTGCATCGTACCTCTTCACGCTGCATTGTGGGTTACTGCAGCTCATGGCACTTTCTGCTCTGTCATCATAATGCCTGAGGATACTAATGACTGTTGTAGCTTTGATTTCCAAGGTTGCAGCTCAATTCCCTCTTATTAATGCAACAGAAAATAAAAAAACACAAGCCTACAGAAAGAGGATATTAGATTTACACGTCTTTGTGGCTCGGTGCACGGCATGGTTTGTTTTTGGAACCAGGGAGTGCAGGAACTCAACATAAATATCGCTTCCTCTCTGTGCAGGGTGTAATATAATAATGAAATCCACTTATCACCATCCTCCTCCCATTTTATTTTACATGGAAAATTGTAATGAATATTTATCTCTCTCGAGCAGTCTAACGATATATATTCCTCCCCATTTTTTCATCTTTTTTTTTTTCTTTTTTTCCCCTCCTTTTCTACCCACCCTTGCACTTCTGTCTTTTGTTGGGACAAGCGCCCTCTCCCAGGGGGCCGAGGGGAACCAGGGCAGCCCATGTACAGTTGTCAGCTACGGGCAGGGGGGGGGGGACAAGCGTTAGGTCTGCAGGAGACGTGCGTGGTATTATGGAGACGTCAAAGCTCATAACATTGACTAATGATTTCTTAAGAAAGTGAAAATAGGTCCCTTGGAGTTTGCATGTAATTTTCCTGATTGCCTTTTAACACTGAGCGAGCACAGGCTGGCCGACTGAGGCGGCTGCAGTGATTTATGAGACCGGTGTGTGCCTGTGTGTATCTGTGGGTGTGTGTGTGTGTGGTGGTGGCGGCGGCAGTTGCACAGCAGGAGCAGCTGCGCTCAGCTCCACACACCTCGTTTTTCTCAGGGCTGTCCTGGCCGGCTAATGGAGCCCACCCGGGCCGGCTAATGGGGCCCCCCCCCCCCCCCCCCCCCCCCTTCCTCCTCACGGCCCCCGGACCAGAGCCTGGGACCTGGAGTGGAGCATCTGGAGACTTTGGGGGCGGGACCTGGTCAGAGTTTAGTGTCCCTGCGTGGATGAAGAGGGGCTGGGGTCGGCGGGCCAAGGTTGGCCGTCAGAGACTAATTATGGGGCCAATGGGAGGCGTGTCGGGGTTAGAGGCGACTGTCAGAACCACTGACTTAACAGGGTGTTTAAAACATATAGATAGTGTAGATCACTGTTGGCATTCCTCTAAACTGAAGAATGTCTTTGTTCATGTTCAACAAAGAATGGCAGTGTTTGAAAAGTACAAACTGTAAAATCTCTACGTGTACATTTTAAATAAGATATGTTGCTATTAATATTAAAATGAAGAGGTCAATAATGCACTGCAATAGATAGGTGACTTGTTTTGAGATTTTTAGTCGAATTTTTCTCCTTTCCAGATAAAACGAATAATCTCATTTTTATCGTATAACGACTCAAACTTATAATATCACTCATCGTTGACACTTTTTAATGAACTCTGGCGGCTCTTTGTTTTATTTTCAGGATTTAAAGCTGGAAGGGAAATGATGTTGGAGCTGAAATAAAAGCTGAGCAGGTCTTGGGACAAAGTAATAGACTTTTTCGAGGCCAGGGGCAATATCTGCAGATGGAACGGAGCTGAGATCTATGTCGGTGTGTGTGTTTTGGCCTTTAGACTAGGAGTGGAACTGGGGAGGGAAAAAAAATTCTGTTGGTGAAATCAAACCAGTCAAGCGTACAGAAGAACGGAGGATATTTACGCAAAGCTAGGAGCAGAAATAGTTCAGCCAAGAACAATACTTCTCTTAATTTAACTGAATATTAAATAAAAGCAATCAAATATTCAAATGAGTCCCACTTTACTCAAAGTCACCGCTATTCAGCAGCTCTACAGTGAAACCCTGGCACATGTAAATCAAGCATTCTTATTAGGAATCATGCGCTTTGGACTGAAATTAAATTGGAAATGTCACACCTGAATAAATTTAGGTTAATAGCTTCCCTCGGACCACCTGAGTAGTATTGATTAAACGTACATCATATTCATCATGTCCAGGGGAGGCCAAATATATGGCGCACATATCCAAATTGTTAATTAAAAGGGTTGACATTGGCCGAGACTCGTCCCGGGACGCCCTGGGAATTGTCCCGGTAACACAGTGAGAGGTGAATTACTCCCACACCGTCCTACCAACCCGAACCTGTCCATGCTGTTCTCCTCCTCCTCCCCTGAGAGCTTTAAAAAAAAACAAGAGACTACACAGCCCTGGTTATTTAGAGGTCAAAGGAATGAAAGATAGAGCAAAAGAAGGGAAGGGAAATGAAAACTAGAAGGGGGGGCGGACTTTATTCTCTCTCTGGTGTATTTATACTTCCCTTATGTTGGAGCCATTGTTTTCTGCGATGCTTTATGGTGGAAGGTCCACGAGGGGCCCCCACCCCCCGGCATCAGACAGATGCTTTCTTGTCTCTTTATTTTCCCCTCCATCACATCCCTCTGTTTCCTCTGTATCCTCTCCAATCATCTTGTCTCTGGAGCTGCCGCGACGATGTTTCTGAAAATGTAACAACAAAGGGAACAAAGAAAATGATACGGCAGGGGAAACAAGGTCATTTGCAGTTTACTTCTCAGAGGAAACGAGGAGAGGGGTAAAGAAAGCAGAGAAGAGAAAGAGAGGCGATAAGACGGGACACAGAACAGGAAACTATCAGTAATTCTATAAAAAACATGAGAACCTAGTTAAAATCTGGGAATATTTGGCTTTATCCACATTTTCCTGTTCTTGGTTTGCACCAACTGTGCATCTTTCAAAACAAAGAATGATTGACAATCCTCATAATCATCCTTTTGCAAAACATAAAAGAAAAATAAAAGTATATGGGTTTTTTTCTTCTTCTCGGGGAAATGTACGCAGTCCGCCTCCCTTCAACCATGCAAACCATCCCCATCTCCTAGCCCTAAATTCCCTCCTTTTCCCTACAAACCAGTCTCTCCAGGAGGTCCTGGGGGGCCCCGGCATTTTGACAGGCCTCTGATCTGGCAGGAAAAGACTCAATAATTGTAACAACACCCACTCCACCATCTTTTTTTTCCCCCTCCCTTTTATCTTCCCTTTTCACTGCTTCTGTTTGAGATGTCATCTCACTTGTGTTGCCTTTGTGTGGTGTTTTTTTTTGTTTTGTTGTTGTTGCATGATGGAAGCCTGGTGAACATACATTTGAATGAAATTGCTTCTTTACATCGGCATGAAAATGAATTGAATATATTGTACGGGGATACACATACATCCCAAAAGAGTAAAATGTCATTTATATTAGATTTATATCTTAAATTGACATACACTTTTTTTGAAGCGTAATGCACTTTCTGCAAAAAATAAAAAATCTGTATTAAAACTTTTTTTTCTGCGTTATGGAATCCGACCCTTCGAATTCCCTGAACATATCCTAAGCTCATATTAATACTTCCCAGATTTTCACACATACAAACACGTACAGTGGCTCCCAGCCTCCCTGCCAATTCGGGCGGACGTGGACTTCCTGGTATTCTAACAAATATATTTACAAGGCTATGAATAGTATTCCCCACGGGAGAACCAACCTTTTTTTTTCTGTCCTGTTCTGTCCTGCCGTGTTCGCAGGGCTCGATTTCCCCTGAGTCCCTGTGTGTGTGTGTTTCTGTATATGTGTGTATATGCCTCTCTCGATGGAAGCGCCTTTTGTATAATCTGGAAGACATGTGCAGTGTGTTATTATGAAAAAAAGAGGGCACCTCACAAATTAGACATGAAACACGAATTTATTTAACCCCTATTTGAATATTGTGTAAATGTAATATTTAAATCACATTTTTGGGTTCCTTTGACCAAGTTTTCCAATTCCTGCCTTGCTGTCTGCAGGTTTCACAGCATCAAAATGAACTGTGTTTTTTTATTTTTTTTATAAAACCCTACATTATTCGTGACATTATAGATTAGCCACCGAGAAGAAGAACAGTTTTTCTTCCTCTCTCTCTCTCCCGCTCTGTCCTGTGTGTGTGTGTGTGTCTTTCTTCCTCTCTTCTTTCCTCTTCCTCAAACATCAATGAGAGCGCAGCCCGCAGCCTCCGCCGTTGACTGAGCACTCTGAAGCCCAACGCGGTGCATTTAATCTGATTTGATCCAATTGAAACCATCAAGTCTAATCAAATTGCAATTTGCCGTACCATGTACTGCAGGAAACCGTAATGAAATTAGACAGAACCTGATGCCGCTTTTGTTAGTAATCTTTATTCAAAATATTCCGGAGGCATTGTGTGTGCTGGTTTGAGTCCCTGCAGGACTCAAAGCCAAAAGGCAAAGACACGGTATTGCCACAAAAGAAACCCAGAAGTTGAGTTTGAAATGCAGATGCAGTGGCAATAACTTTGCTCTTTGCTTTTCGCCGCTCATTACGTTAAATGAATGTGCATTTTCTCTGCAAAGTAGTGTTCAGTTGTGCCCGTTCTCCTCTCTCCCCTCAGGCCGGCCAACTTGCTGTTGGACAGGAGCAGCTCCGAGGCGCCCTCCATGGGGACGATGGGCGACTGGATGGACGGGATGAGGACTCTGCCCTGCAAAGAGGCCTTCTCTGGGGTCAGCTACAGCTCCTGCGACACCCTGGCCAAAACCTCCACAGAGTAAGAGAAACCCCAGCACACGTTGGCCTTCTCCGCCTATTCATGTCCCTGCAGGGCCCCTGTACCCGCGGGGCTAGGCCCAGGGATTCGAAGAGGCTCTCGGTGAACAGCACACATATACACACACACACACACACACACACACACACACACACCCACCCTGTTGGCCTCAAACGGTAAAGAAACCTATAGAGCCCATTGCTGAAAGTGTCCAGATGAGCCTCATGGTAACTCATAATGACAGGCGCTTAGCCACGCTCTCAGTGTTGCAAGTTTGACCACAGAAGGAGAAGGTGAGAGCATGAAAGGAAGGAGAGATAAATGGAAAAGAGAAACCAAAGAAAGGGAGCGAATTGGGAATTCCACAAGGGAAACAGTGGAGAGAGGGAGGGAGAGAGAGAGGGGGAGAGAGAGCGCGTTTGAAAAGGTTGGAAAGGGGAAAAACAAGGGCATAGCTGTCAAAGAAAGTTACGTGGAGGCCGAACCCAGAGAAAAAAACCTGCAGGACCGGCACTGTGTCCTTCCTGAGTTGGGTGTGCTGACCTGGATCACCGGGGCACTAACATCTGGTCGCTCGCTCTCCGCAAGGTAAAGTACCCGCCTGCGCCGAAACAACAGCTCAGCTGCAAATAAAGTTACCTTCCGCCAGTGGAGAGAAAAAAAAAAAAAAAAAAGATCCATCCCGCTGCCGTGCACGTAAAAGGGATGGGCCTTTGTGTGCATTTGCCAGTGGGAGCCTCCTATTAAGGAGATGTTTTACTGACTATACCTCACGTACAAAGTGTCTACTATACTGTAATTATACTTAATAAGAGGCCTAAAAACGGGTTCCCTTATTTGTCACAGTGCAGGGTTTAGGGTTCCACGCCCTGACTACAGGTCCAGAGATTGTGGATTGGGCCGTGGCCAGGCAGTGAGCTTTACTGGCGCAGACTGAAAGCATTATGAATCCCAAACACAGGGATTATAGACTGTAAGATTACGATGACGAACAAACCCCTCGGACACACAGCTCGGGAGAGTGCAGCTACTTGAGAAAATCAAGGACAGCTGACTGGTTTTCCTTCTGTGATATTTTTAATATTTCTTTTCCTTTCGTGCCAGTGGAAAGGGCAGAAATCCTCCCTCCTCCTCCTCCTCCGCTCTGTTGGCCCGCTGCTTTATTAAGTGACGTGGAATGTGACCGGCAAATAATTGGACATTTCCAATTATTGTGATCAAAGCTGCCGGGGCAGCTGGGAACTGAACTAATGGTCAGCGCTGCTGCACATCATTCATAACCAGCCGTTATTAGGAGAGCTCATCATCAATATGACGGCGTGGGCCCCTGTAAGAATATGTTGTTCATATCATTACAGACGTCGGTCAGTAGTAGCCCTTATGTACTTATATACAGTATAATATTGGTCATGCACCCCTATAATCTATGAAAAAGTGTCCTAAACTCACATGTGACCAAACAAAAAACAAACAAAAAAAAAAGCAGACACAGCAGAAGGGGTGTAAATCCACCTTTGGCGCGGTGCATCACAGATGAACTGCTGCGGTGTAACCTTGGACTGAAAAAAGAAAAAAATCACATTGGACTACAATGCGTTTTTTTTTTTTTTTCCTGTTGCTCGCTGCTAAATTGGATCACTGCAGTATTAATCCAGTGAAGGCCGAAGTTAGGGCGCTCGAGGCTAGTTCAGCCACAGGGGCTGGCAGCCTTGGCTGAGACTCCGCATCGCTCAGTAGAGATTGCTCTATTGATTTGTACAGTCTTAATCTAGTCCTTGATATTCAGCACGAGGCCCGGCAGCGCGCTGACCTCCGAGGAGCCGTAATCATACTCGGCCGCAGTCTGCTGACTCATCAGCTGGAGGAAGGGATGACAACTTTTTTTTTTATTTTTTGGTGAGACGGGATAGGATGAAGGTGCAATTGCCCCATTATTTGGATTAGATTTTTTTTCCAGTCCAGCAAAGTTCCCTTGACCTAATGACCTGGACGGCGGGAAGCCGTCTGATTTTACAAATCAAGACAAAAAACCAAATAGGCTGCACGCAGGTCACCCTTTTGGAATGTTATCACCCCATTTACTGACTCTTAGCGTTTGTCATCACTCCCATAATTACACTTCAGTCTAGGTCCACGGCACCAAGCAGGCAGGCCGGAAATCATCACCTTCCATCCAATAAACGTATTATGACCCATAGGTGAGGTTCCATAATCAGACATCCTCCGGGGGCTGTAGGAATTGTGACAGGAGCAAAGCTGCCGCTCATTTCCCGCTACACGCATAGGTGCGTAATTAAACCGTAACCGCCATAGCTTCCTAAACCTAAGCGAGCAGTTTGTGTGCATAAAACCTGGTTTATTATTGTAACCGCCATGACGTGGAGCGGGACTCGACCGACGCGCGTGTTTACACCCGCGATGGCAAATGATAACACTGGGGTAATGGGGTGATAAAAGTTTTGGGCAGGTGCCCCGGCGCCGTATGCGTGGATCCAGTCTTTGGGCCTCGTTCCTCTTTGTTAATCAAGGGAGGCAACCATCCGTCATTGCTGCAAAAACCCTGTCTCACCTCATTCGGCGTGTGCATTCTTCCATCGACGCACGAAATGGGACACTTACTCGGGGCCCATGTGTGTTTTTTAAGTTCTTGCAGGAGTTGTGTTCGTTTTGGTTTCTGTTCCTTTAAACATTTTTACACCAGGGTTCACTGTTAACTAAAAAAAACACCCCACTGAGGTATAGCTGTGGGACGAGGGGAATTGTTGAGTCAACACTGTGGCACAGCGTAGACAGAAACACTCAGCTGCTAATCTGTCTCGTGCGATGGTTTGTGTGTGTGTGTGTGTGTGTGTTTCTGCACACTGACTATCTGTCTGTGGCGCTGATTTATAATCGGAGCCTCACGCGTCAGTTTTTACAATTATTTCAACACGACTGCTTTGAGGCAGAACAGTTTCAGGCACAGCAGAGATTTACGATTGTGTGTTGTAGCTCAAACGTTGCTATATTACTTTAAATACGGTTGACATTAGCTCAAACACTGTATCCCAGCCTTTTTTTTGACTGAGGTGAACACTTTCTTTAGTATTGATAACCTTCATTTCGTCTCCCTATTAAATCATATAGGCGTTCCAACTCAGGAGTGCTGTGTTGTCGATTTGGCGCGGTGGTATGTCTCACGTTATGTTTGCTTTTCAAATGTCACGGCACCATTGCGCAGCTTACTGGTAGGAGGTCTCTGACCCTTTCTGGTTCCAGTCCACTATAAAGTCTGTGAATGATTAACGATGAAATCCCAAAGGCATAGCTCATAATACCCTGGCTGAGTCTTGACCCTTTTCATTACCAAACAAAATGACCGCCAAAAAATGCACATATGTTGTGTTGGCAGTGGATTTTGATATGTTTTTTGTTTTTTTTCCTCCTTAACAATAAGAATACGGTGCACAGGCAAAACTCACTCTCATATTAAATATAAAATTCAGTGAAACAAGAATAAAGATTTTTTTTTTTTTTTTATATATATCTTGCGCTTTTATTTTGATCAACTACACTGAGCACTTTCCGTGTGAGGTTGATTTCGGGGGTTGAGGTGCTTTTCATGGAGTGCACACCTGAAGCTGTGATGACATGACACCAGCTGCCTTCAATCACCTCGTTAGTCCGAGTTGAGCAATCAGGGGAGAGAGGGGAGGGGGAGCGGTGGAGCAGTTTTTGGATGTATATCGGCATTTGTTGAATTTATTAGGCATTTTCTTTACGCCGTGGTCGTCTGCAGTTATGTGTGTTGTGTGTCGACTGAAAGGTGCGCAAGGTTAAATTGCAATCATGCGTTTTAAATATTGTGTGTGTGTGTGTGGGGGGGGGGAGGAGTGACTTCCTGGGTGGAGACTACAGGTATTAAAAGGCCAGGTGCGGGCTCAGTAAGTAAGTATGTGTGTGTGTGAGGCACGGGACAGGTCGTGTGTTTGCTGCGCTCTGCTCCACATGTTTGACCTCGCTTTATCGCCACCAAACCGGACACTCGTGTATCATTATGTATTATTTGTCCGATTTGTGGTCGATATTGACAGACAATTTTTTTCTGGTCTATTTTGAGGTCATAAATGCGGTGCCACCATGTCCCCAAACAGGAGAGTTGCTCACCGTGATATTTTTCTCACGAGTTAGGAGTGTACTGCCTTTCTCCCTGAATCCAACATAAACACACACACACACACCCTGGTTTAGCTGGGTGTGTAAAAGCTCATGAAGATAAATGTTATTTAGCGACCGTGTTAGAAAAAAGAAGAAAAAAAAACAAAAAACAACTACAGATATCATGATGTCATCCAGATATGTGTGTTAATATTGGCGGGCGTGGCTGTGTCTCAGTAGAGTGGTTCTGACGGAGGTCCACGTCACACCTGCCACTTGTCCGGAATGGGAGCCGTCCATGGGGATCACCACTCTCTAACGCCCGGCTCCTCTCCGCCTCCTCAGGCTCTGGATGGTGGGTGGAGGACGAGCAGGCACCACCGATGGCCGTTCGCTCGTCTCGTATGTAAAGGGATAGCCTCTGTGGAGCTGTCAGTTTGTGCATTTGTGTCAAATCCACAAACTAACCGCGTACAGCGTATTACCAGCTGACGTATCCAGGAAAGTCGCTTATATTTGTGTCAATAAAATGCCATTAGTGGAATTGGCAAAATATTGAGATCATGCGACATGTACTTTATGGACCAGTTATTGTTTGAAACATTTATTATCTTCAGCATGCGGACGGAAATAAAGCCATTGTCCATCTGGCATAATGCTGTCGTTTGTGTTTATGTCAAACTTTATGGAAACACAGCATCCATTAAAGTTAATGTATGGAGCCGAACACAATCAGAGTTAACTATCCCTTTACATTGTGACACAAAGCGAAATTCAGTCTGTGATTTCTGGCCTTTTCTGTGTTTCTAAACTTCCGCTGCTCCGTCTGCTCTGGCAAACTAAATCTCCTGCTTGCATATGATAAAACAAAACAATGTACCTGTGGTATTTTATTATACCAATACATGGGATGCCTTGCTCTATCTACCCGAGAACACTATTGCCACTCTACTAATGTTATACCATTGTCATTATTATTGGCAAAAGAGTCCTAATGTGTACTTTGACTTCTTGTTTTTCATCAAAGCCGTGTGTATCGCCTCGTGCACATTGTGCATTTTAGGGGTTGCTGTTGTTGTCACTGTGTGTTTCGAAAGGGGCTGACTAACTTCTGTTTATATTTAATTGCGTGTGATACATAACCTGCGCGACACTGACTCTGTCGCTCGAAGTGGTTTGACTCTTTTCCTTCCTACCCTTGAACGCATGTGCAATAGCTAATCTTTTTTGGCAAATTAACAAGTTAACACACACACCTGAATAACAGTGTAATAACCTGTACAGGAACCAGTGCTGCTCCTCTCCACATTTTCGTAGCTCTCCCTGTCGGAGGAACCCAGTGCAGTCTCCTCCGCGGACAGGGTCGTAATAGCAGCTGTCAGCGTGGCCCCACAGGCCCTCCTCTCCGTTTGTTAGCGATGGAGAGTGTGCCACACAACACAATTACACTCGCGGCTCCTTCAGAGAAGTGGCAGCCCAGTGGCCCCCTGGGAAATGCAGTCCTCTGTGAATGACGGCATCATGGGAAAGTGAAAGGAGCAGCACTGGGAGCGTGGATTCAATGACACGTGGGCGCCATAGCTTCCATCGCTAATGCATAGTTTCCATCTTTTTTCTCTCTCTCTGTTCTTCACAATCCAGGGATCTGAAAAAAGTTGGAGTGACTATCGTAGGACCACAGAAGAAGATCGTGAGCAGCCTCAAAGCCCTAGATTCCCTCACCAAGGACGGCCCGGTACCAGTTTAAAAAAAAAAAAAAAAAAAAAAATGAACCCGTCTTTCCGTCTGTGTCGACAGACCAGGGGTTGCTAATCGCACTCTAACACAGTGGCTGCGTATCCAAACTAGAAATGGACGGATATGGAGGAGGGGAAAAATACGAGATTCAGGGTTCGGGGCTTTGATTGTTTTTTTTTATTTTGGTTGAAAGACGATGTGGAGTCCTGACAGAGAGAGACGGGAAGAGTTGAGTGCAGCGCTGCCAACTCTTCGACCCTCCATCCCTCCATGGCCAAGTTGAGATGCCTTACAGACCAATCAGAGAGCAGAAGAGAGCCCGAGGAGGTTCTGGGGTTTAGAACTCGAGGCTGGACTCGGATACGGGGCGGGGGAACTGGACTGAAACCGGCCAAACTATGAGAGCACAGCCGTCCCTTCACAGCTGCTAAAGGGCTCAGGCGGTGCTCACGGTTTCGAGGCTGGGGCGCCTTTGCGTGGACGGGCGCGGCTCGCCTGGATGTGTGGACCCTTCCTGGACTAATGAGGCCTGAGATTTTCTTTGTCACTACCCGCATTACCGTCTCTATCCGCGAGAGGGCCGACGCGGGGATGATAACCCGCCCATTGTACTCCATAGCTCTAACCCATAGCATTTGCATTTGGTAGACGTTTCACATAAAAGCAATAATAATAATAATAATAATAATAATCATCAGTTAAATATTCTCATTGTATGGAAGCCATGAATCACCTGTAAAATGTAGTGACCGCTGTTCTTTGCAGCTACAGGGGCCATAACACTCTTCACACCGTTTATTTTTCTTTTTTTTTGTTAAGGTGACATGTATGTTCCATGTGCTCGTGAGGAGATGTTGTACAGATGTATTGCCGTTCCCGCAAGCGAATGCCCTTTGTGTGAAATCTCAGGATGTATACGTTTTTTTTGGTTTTCCAATTTCTTCCACCAGGAGAAAGAGAAACAGGTCGAGAGAGAGTGAGAATAGCCAGGAACGGATGGTGCAGGTTAAGAAAGATGTGGAGCAAGAAACAGGTGGAAGCAGTGAGGGAGGAAATGAGACGAGGGGAGTGGAGAACTTCAAGGGAGATGAAGCAGTGTCTTCCAGGCCCCGGCTTCAGAAGTTGTCGTGTTGTGGAGGTGTTTTATAACTAGAAACGAACCGCACGCAGCGCTATACTCGTCTTTCCCCAGAGGTGGGGATGTATTCTCACTTTTCTGGAAGTATAGTCTGTTTTCTTTGGTCCGAACCCATGACCGCCTGTCATTTTACGTCTGTGATCGGAAATTTGCCATTAAAGAAGAAGTTTGAACTAAAGCCCCTTAATCCATAAATCCTGGCCTCTTAAGTGCTACTTCTTAAAGCCCGGTGGGATCTGTCAATTACTTCTTTGAATCGTAAAATTCGTTTTAAAGAAAGACTTTGTTCTGGTCTAAAATTAGCATCGTAATCCATAAATCCGGTTGTGTGTTAAATGCAAAAAGTAGAGTGCCTCCTGTGGCTGTTGGTAGAGTTTAAGATTATGATCGGGTACGCCAATCAAAAAAGCTCCACTTTTCAATTTGATTGTTTGTTTTTTTTTATATATATATATGTTCTCCCAAGGGGCACGGGGTTTCAAAACCACTGCCCTAAAACCAAGGTGCTGAAAGAGATGCATCACTTCCAGTAGATATTTTGCCTTCTGAGATGGTATCATGTGTCCAGGGTGGGATTTCCCAAAGGCACCCGAGAATTTGGATGATCTTGGTGCGATGAAGCGCACGCTAGTCTCCGATTTCGATTGTCACCAGGTCGACACGTTATTTTCCCGACACTTTGGTGCTTCGTGCTTTTTGGACGGGTAATGTTTTAACCATGGGAATGTTACCTGCCAAGCACTTAGTGCACGATCTTCTGAGCACTTTGAATGGAAATGTTCCTGCCTTTGGCTGTGGACTACGCTTATGTCATGGGCACGGGTGATTTTATTTTTCATTTTTTGGTGCTTTTGGGAAACCCCGGCCCGGTTCAGTCGCTCCTCCGATTCCTCGGCCGCCCTGCGGACGCTGCCGTTGCTGCTGTGCGTTCAAAATCCGCGTGTACATAATGTAAACCCTCGTTACCATAGCAACTAGCACTGCAGTTCCCACTGTATGTACATGGACATCCCCTCTTTGTAAAAATGTTTGTATGTATAAAAGAATAAATAAAAAAAAAAAACATTGTTGCAACATTTTAATTAAAGAAAAAAAGAGACAAAAATCATCTGTATTATATTTTATCTTATTTTGAATTATAATTGTCATCTCTATTGTTTTACTTTTTTCTACAATAAAAAAGGCAATTATGATTACGTTATTATTTATTCGTTAACATTATACAGCGAAATGTTGGTTGATGTATTTTTGTTTTTTTTCTCCAGCATACAGTAAATTATATGTCAGTGCTATCTGTGTTTTGGATTTTGACTTACTTTATAAACCTGGGACATCTGAGAGAGCAATACTGTTATAATGCATCCTATATCCAGATTTTCTGTCTCAAGACTGACTTGTGTGTCTGTGTGAGAGTTTTACGTGTGCAAATGTAGATGGCCTTGTCTACTAATGTAAAATGATTTGTAGTGGAAACATTTATATTTTTATAATAAATATTCGCAAAATATTTTCCAAAAAATGGACGATGATAGAACTGCTCCTGTGTTTTATTTGATCCCTCCATGATTACTAAGACCAACACATACATTTTAGTTATTTATTGTGTTGTGTAAGTGTAAGTGAATTCCCATATGTTTAAAAGATCACACGTGGAAGTCAAACACTCATAACCCAGATGCCATCTTTTTTATTTTCCCTTCCATAGATCAATCTTGCGGCACATCTTTATTTCCTTAGCATAAAAGCCACCAATCATCTGACTGACACATATATTGTACAGGACAGGTGCTTCCAATCACACAGTTCACAGCGAAATCAACTTCAACAGAGGAGTCCGTAGAAAGTTTGTTCAGAGCCAAGAAGGGCCGTAACCATCAATGTCCACATTCTACGAAAAAGCAAATACTTAGTGACTAAATAGTTCAAATAAATAAAATCTATATCTGATTTTGGTTCAATTCCCTAAACTTTCTATGCTATTAGTATGCACTCCTAATTTTCAAGCAAACTTCCTCTACTTGAAAAAGTCTCTAATGTTTAGCTTTGAAAAATAACATGAAAATGGCAGGTATGTAATACCACTGAGAAAATCCTTCCCTTGTGGGGCAAAAAAAAAGAACATGAAAGGAATCATCTAACGCAAATTCAAATTAAAAAAGTTGAATTGCATTTTTCTACCAGTAAATATAAATTGTATATTCATGTATTTAAATTGGATTTACGATCTCATTCATCATGAGCACAAAGCCAGATGATGAAATTGAAATGTGATTCAATTATTAAGATCTTAATATCGGTGACTTCCACACTCCTATTCACTCAGTCACTTATTCATTTACACTTAACCAAGGGTGTTTTTCTTCTTCTTCTCGAATGTATTCTAACCATTACAGATCATACTCTGCATTGGAAGGACTTCCAAAATGTTGGTTTTCAGAAACATCATTTAATGTGATTTCATTTGTGGTTTGGCTTTATTGTCCACAACCTTTATTCTGACTGAATACAGTTCCGTCCTACATTCTCCATACATATAGGGGGGCTGACTACACTTTGTCCTCAACCCCTCTCACATCTGTTACCGCACTTCCATCTGAACCATCTCGGCCTCTGTTTCTAATCTTCCGCAACCATGCTGTCGGCCCCTTTTTTCCCTCGGCCACGTCTAATAAAGCTTTCTGTTTCGGAGCATGCATGGTTATAGCCGATTTGTCGTATGATTTTAACGTGTAATATCTGCTTTTGCTCTCTATTGGCCCACTGGAAGGAGATGAGATGTGTCAGATGGGGAGGGGGGGGGGGGGGGGGGGGGGGGGGGGGGGGGGGGGGGGGTGGGGGGGGGGGGGGGGGGGGGGGGGGGGGGATTGATGGTCGCCCCGCGCGGTGCTGAAAGGTTGACACTATCCAGATGTTCCCAAGCAGATGTGCACAGAGAGAAAAACAGGACACTGCCCTCCCCGAGTCGGGAAACAATGAACACAGTATGCTAGACAACACCGCCAATTGGGTTTTTGTTTTTATCTGCCAAAGCTCTCTGGTCCTGAAAGCGCCGAGGCGATGGGAGAGACAGGGGAGGGCGGAAGTGGGGGAGGTTCAGCGAGTGAAAGTGGAGGGGGGCTGGATGAAACTATAAAGAGCAGGAGGCAGGTGTGCGTGATGCACAACGCCAGAGTCAGTTCTGTCCCTAGTAGATCCGAACTTTGCAAACAGTGGCGCACGATGAGGCGGCAAGGAGGGGGAAGATTAGGCGGCGACATTCATCATGCGGCTTGGCGTGGCGCCGCGGAAACGCGCAGACACACGAGAAGAAAAGAGGGCCCGTTCCACTCGGAGAGTAATGATAATGGGAAAACAAGCCTCGGTGTGTAAAATTCATTCCCCACTTTGAGGAGCGGTAATGTGCAATCTTCAAATACAGCTCGGGCAACGAGACGTAGCACCTTTAGCCAGATTTTTGACAACCGGCGTTGTTTTCTAGAAAGGCTTGGAAGCCACGGAATCTTGTTCCTTTCAACTTTGATTTTAAACTAATACTCAGGTCTATCCCATAAACTGAAGGAATGGATGACCTTTTTTTATGTATTTCCTTAATTTTTGTGTCTCAACTAATCCATTCATCCATTTGGCCTATACATTTTTTTTTTTCACTTGCATTTTGGGCCAGCAGGTAATCATTCTCATTATGTTCCGCCATAGAATTGTCATTCAAAGGTAATCAATTCTTTCCCCGTGTCGCTTTGTATTATCTGCTGTGTGTATTTTTCGCCAACATCTGATATCACTTCAGCTGATGAACATGCACCTGATGAGCCGTGGCCCGTGTCCCGTCCTTTCCTCGAGGAGATGTCTCCTCCCTTTAAATCCTGTTGAATGGCCACATTCCTTCTTTTTTCTCCTGTTTTTGTAGAAAAAAAATAAATAAAAAAAGGGCGGCTTCCAACTGTGTGCAGCTGCGTTGCAGGGCCTGACGCCATGTTGTCGGTTCAGCCCCCTAACCCCCCGAGGACCGTTGCCTGGATGTTATCCTCGTAAGCCCAATTACTGGCTCTACAGTTCAATGATAAAGTACGGGGATTTCACGTGTTAATTATCTTTTGTTCTGCGTCATATTTTATCTGTGTGTGGGAGAAGACTTAAGGAGGAATTTAGACAATACTCCTCCAGTATTGCCTAGGAACACACAAGGCGGTGAGGATAACAATGGCGGGATTTCTACGTCGGCACACTTTGCTGGCCAAACGTAAAATAAAAATATCATTTCCATGGGTCATTTTGTGAGTTATCCATCCTCAAACGGAAGAATCATAAATGTCCGTCGAAAGTCCGACATGCCTTTCCCCACGTACTCAACTTTGTATGTTGCTGATATATTTGGCGGCCCTATAAATTGAATCAAATTGTTATGCTCTCAGCCCCTCTGTTGTTGGGTTTTTTTTTCTATCCTTCCTGTGGTTTTTGATATTTTCCCACTTCCTGTTTTATTTTTGCAGTTACTCTCCTTGTGTGTCCCTGTTTAGTTTTACTTCCTGCCTGTGTTTGGTTTCCACTCCTCTGTGATTGTCCCTCATTGGTTTCACCTGTGTCTCTCGTTCTCTCCAGGTGTATAAAGTGTGTTTCTGCCTGTTTTTCTCTGAGGAGCCTAAACACACCCTGACTTTTCATTACCAAAATAACCTGCAATGATATCGCAGCAGCACGCACAAAGACTCACAGACACACACACACACGCACACACACACACGCACACACAGATACCTGGGTCCCAGGACTGCCAGGGCTCAGACCACCTCTGTCAATTTGACGAATGATGCCATCAGGAAGTGAAGTGAAGCTCGCCTCTCCGCTTCCCCACCAGTGGCAGCGTGGTGACAAATACAGGATTTATTTTTTATCACTGTGGAAAGCGTGATCGAGTTAGGACCCCCGAATGAAATCACCGTCTCACAGGTGTCTCCCGTGAGAGGAAACTTGAAAACCACGATGTACCGTGATTGTGCGGTACGGCACACGGGAAGTTCATCAGAAGTGCACACTCCTCCTGAGTGTACGTGTCAAAATGTTGTTTATGTTTATTGTCTTATCCTGCATACCTGTGTCGTAGGAACCGTTTATCATCTCGCATTAGTGTGACACTAGGAAACACAACACAGGTTTCAACAGACTGGTTGCTTCTGGGGTGCGCGAATGCTAGAAAAAAGAAATATAAATTAATAATAAAAAAAATAAATAAAAAATCCCCAAAAGTTACCATTTCATCATTGTTTCCACAAACCGTAAAAAAAAAATCCTGGAAGAATATGTGAAGAACAGAGCCACTGTCATGATACTGCAGAAGAAAAAGCTATTAGCACTTTATCTCCTCATGCTAATGTCCAGAGGAAGGTTAGCGAGCCGCTGCTGTCCACAGCGCGGATAATTGATTTTCTCTGATGGCTGAGTGATGTGGAGAGACGGCTGGCCTCTGATGTCAGCACTCTGTCATCTCTCTCTCTCTCTCTCTCTCTCTCTCCTTTTAGATCATCTCGCTCACTTGCTTTTCCCTTCAGTGCTTTTCTTTCTCCCCGCGTCCTCCTCCCGTCTTCCCCTCATTCCTCACTCTTCGATGGACATCCCACTCTCCCTCTCTCTCCCCCTCTCTTGCTCTCTCTCTCTAGCAACAGGCAGGATGGTTACAATGTCAACGGTATATTCATATAATAATAATATTATTCCGCAACAAGCCCGTGCCTTTTGTTTACTTCATGTTCTGTTCAAATTTCGGTCAAAGGAGGATGGGATTCGGACGTCAAATTGGGAATTAGAGCGGGTAAATCAACAGGTCGTTTTTTTTTTCCCCTCATGTGTTCCATGTCAACAGGACGGGTCCTGAAGGAAAACAAATCTTGCAAATACGGTTGAATTCATTCACGAGTACTTGGAACCCCCCCACCCGTTTTTAACCATTTCAAGTTTTCAAAAGAAATACTATTATACAATAGGACTATGGAGAAAATGAAATGGATTGTCTCACTTCCCACTTTTTGGTTATAATTTTTTTTTATTTATAAGCGTTTTCTTCTGACCCTTACACACTCTGAAGTTACTTCTTCCAACCCTACCTTTCTCTATCACTCCGTCGTCCATCCTTCCCCCGCTTTCCATCCACATATTAAAGCCATATATCACCGGGATCAAACCCGGTGTGTCAGAGCCAGTGACAAGCTGATTTACTGCTGGGTTTCCTCTGTGTCTGTGAGCTTTATGATTGGGGTCGAGGGCCATGGGCACAGGGATACATTTCTGACAAGGTCCCTCTATGACTACTGGTGTTGGGAGCGGTTTTCATGCCGTCTCGCTCAGCTTGACCTCTGCGGATTGCGAGGCCACATGTTAATGCCACTTTTGACTTAACCAGCTGAGTTCCAGAAGACGCCGCAGCCAGCGCTCCGCAGCAGCTGCCGCCGCCGTTTGGGGGCGACGTCGTATTTTTCATTCTTGGGCAGGGTAGATGTGTGGAAAATCTCTGCGACACGTTTTGGACAGAGATTCAACGGAAAGAATTGATGACTCAGCGATGTGGCATCAAAGTGCACTTTTTGGGGGAAAAACGAAAACATCCCAAGTTGCAGCAAGAACGCTAACACTCTAATAGCCGCTACGTTCCTTCTTTTTGATTAATTATTTCAATAGAGGCTCAGCAGAAGATTTATTTTAGTCCCGTTAAGTCAAATGGCTTGTTGAATGGCGACACACTTGCTTTTATCTCCTTTATATGCATGTCATGAAATGCATTCCTTTTATAGCATTAAAATATCGTGGTCAGTCTATTTCAAGTGACCCTCTCCTCACTTTCAATTCCGATTTGAGTTCTCAGGCTGAAGGGGCCGCGTGTAGAAATGTGCCATTTTTGGGAATGTCGCAGGCGTTGTGGACGCAGCCCCTCCCTGAACAATAATAAGCTGATCCATAGCCACTCTGGAGGAGCTCGGGCGCCGATGGGGCACAATGACATAACCAGCGAACACGACACCGGGCCTGCGTTTGCACACATAAATATTGAGCGCCGCGCGATCGGGGACAAAACACGGTGAAAATAACAAATGACACAAGCCGGGCGTATTGGCTGAGGCCCCGAGGCCCACATGCATGAATGCTCCCACACAGTGCACAATGACATAACCAGCGAACACGACACCGGGCCTGCGTTTGCACACATAAATATTGAGCGCCGCGCGATCGGGGACAAAACACGGTGAAAATAACAAATGACACAAGCCGGGCGTATTGGCTGAGGCCCCGAGGCCCGCATGCATGAATGCTCCCACACAGTGCATAAAGCCAGATTTCTATCTATCGGATTTCTATTTGACCCCCCCCCACCACCACCACCAACACCACCCTTTGTTCCTCTCTCCCTCTGGTGTGTATCCATGTCAGTGGGGGGAGACATGACAAGTTCTTTCCGGCCTTTCACCCAAGTATTCCCGTTCAGCGTGTGCACCGCAGTCTGTCTGTCAGCCGGCCAACCGGTCCGTCAGCCGTACCACACTGGTCCTGCAGGAATGTGGAGGAAGAGTCCAGCGCCGGGTTGCGTCCTTTCGTCGTCACTCGTTTTTTTTCGCTTGCCACGCCATGGCGCCAAAAAAGACGAGAAAGTGGAAAAGTCACACGCAAAATGGCGCAAAAACCCTTTTTTTTTCTGTTGAAAAGCCATGAATGTTACATGGTTCGCATGTGTGCGATCTGCTTATACGCTCAAACATGTATAATTTGATGCTTTGGTGCGCGGATCATGTTCCCTGTCAGATTCCAAATTATACAGGATGCTTGCTATGCAGCTAGCTGATGACTGACTTGTGTAAAGCTGTGTCTCGGGGCTATGCCGTAATGCTTCTCCCTCGCTCCCGCTATATATATATATATATATATATATATATACACACACACATAAGGAAAGTTAGGCTATTTATTTTTGTGTTAATTCCGCCTGACATTTACAATTACCGCTGTGTTTGGTTGCAGCGGGGCCTGCTTTAATGGGGCTGTTGACTGTCAAACTTGGTTACGTCTCTTTAGATCTCAGCCCTCCTTTCATGGGGACCTTATTGTGTGTGTGTGTGTGTGTGTGTGTGCAGAGGAGGGGGAGTTATTGAGTGTGTGTGTGTGTGTGTGTGTGTGTGGAAATCCTTGCTCACACGCTTTTGTGGTACATTTTCAAATGAAATAGTCGGTGTGGCAAATGCATGTATGGGGAAAAAACATTTTTCTGAGGGGACATTTTTTTTCTGCTCATGCTCAACAAGTGCACCTGTGTAGGTCTACGAAGAGTTTTGCAGGCCCTGTGGGGACATTCAGGAACCGGATGGAGCGTATTGCCACCAGGAGAAGATGATAAAACCTTCCCACTTCCGATCATTGTCGTACGAGGCAGAACGACGTTAGCAAGCTGGGTTTCAGCCCGGGTTTTCATGCTCGCTCGGACTTCCTCTCCAGTTACGGGCGTCCAAACAGTTCAGGGAAGTGGCTGCTGTAATCCACTAATGACATGGACACACGGACTCACACACACAGACTTGTGGGGACCGTCTGACATGTTGGTATTGATTTTGGTAAACTGACACCCCCGTCCTAATGGAGGCATGATGCTGTTAATGCAATAATACTACATAACATTCAGGGACAATGAAAGCCTTTTGGCTTTAGTGATCACATGTGGGATTACGTGTTTACTTATGCGTTGCATGTATTGAGTGTATTTTGTAGTCATATATGTATATATTGAAGGGTTGTGTGAAATAAAACTACTATAGGTAGTTGTAGCACGGATACAGAAAAAACATGTAGCTCAACGATAAAAATCACTATATCACATGTGAACACTACTCTAAATCAATTGTTCTTTTTAACCAAGAATTGTATTGAAAGTCTTGGTTCCCTTTAACAAAATCTTATTTGAATGAGTTTATTTATTTTTAATTTTTTTCAGCACACCATTGCTCCTGTGCAGTTGTGCAAAGATTATGTACTTTAAATATATGTGTAGGGCCTTTTGAATTTAGAAGATATTAAACGTTAGGATGTCAGATGTAAACAAAAGTAACACATTGCAGATTCAACAACACAGCAGCAGCAGGGTGAAATATTTGACGAAATGAAATGCAGTGTGTAAACTAACCGCATCGCACACACACAGTATGGTTTGCATTATTTGCAAAGAGTCACTGACAAGGATCCAGATAAATCATTTAAGTTAGGGAGCAACAAAAGGAGAGTACGAAAAAAATAATAAACGCAAGACAAATGTTAGATGTTGACAAAATATTACATTTCAGCTCGGAGCACAACTTGGCAAGAAAGGAACGCTGTGAACTGGCAGGAGGAGACAATAGGCAGCAACACTCACACAAAGGGACAGACAGACAGACACGCACAGACAGGGCACCTGGCCTACTTTCCCCATATAACAGAGGGATGGCTATCAAAGCCCTTGTAATGATGTGATGGTCTGCTTGCGCCTCGGCCGCTTTGGATGGAAAAATGTGAGGAGAGACCCTCGTAGAGGTCCAGTTCGATCTCATGCAATCCGCACAAACCGAACAAATCCCCCTCCTCCTCCTCCTCCTTGTCCTCCTCCTCCTCCATGTCCTCCTCCTCTCCATGTCTCCCCCTCTCAGAAGCCAGGTGGGGGGAGATCAGGAGGAATATTTTCATTGTATTAGGCAGCTTCTGCTGGATATTCTGCGCCTCGTCCAGCTCGTGAGCTTGGAGAGCAGAATGACTAAAAAAGGCATAATCACTTCATCCCACTCGGAAAGTCCGCCTTTCCTCCCCCGCCCCGTGTCCGGGGAGCACGACTGCTCTCAGACTGACATCAGGAGATGGAAGAATATCGTCAGCGTATGTGGAATGTGAAAGGAGGTGGACGGCGTTGGCGACAGGTCAATGATATTTGGGTTCTGGTTCGGGACCAGGCCCCGCACTTAGTGTCCGCGCACAGTGGTTACAGAGAGGGGAGCGATTACAAAAGTTGCAGCTGTGAAATGATTTATTAAATGCGGACACGGAAAGACGTGAAAGGCATGGTGCCACATTTATAAAACAAAAAACTCTTAGTTTGGATCTGACTGCTAGCAAGGTTTTTGCTTGCACCTGCTGCGCTATAAATGCCTCTGTTTACAATATGTTAGAAGCAGCATTGTGTTAAGAACTTTGAATAAAAGGGAATTTGAAAAATATTGGAGAAAAACCCAGAACATAAAAGCCGGCCATGGAATTTCACCAAGTTTCTGGTGTTAATCATGTTTTACCACAGACTGAGTTGAACATTTCTTGAAATCAAATCAAATCTAATAAAATATTTGATAACTTCCACCTACTTTTATTTCTGCACATTAAAGCTGAAAAGCAAGACACGTTTATGTCTGAAACAGCGCTTTACCTCACCCATTAATATTAACATGGACATAAAACAATGTTTCGTGTACATATCGAAATATAGAATGGGTCTCCATTAAGAGATGGTGGATAATATAAAGTGTGTTTAATATTTTTGAATATTGAAATGATCTACAATCTCCACCGTGGTATCCACCCATTTATTGAACAATTATTGCTTTATTAAATGGTTATTGAGCTACCGTTTTACATGTTAGTTATCTGGAACCTGAAGATACATCCCAAGCACAGCCCATAATGTCAAACGCACACAGCAAGCGACACACACACACACAGGCACGCACAATTTGGGTTTCCTGCGTTACAGCCCGTCTCTCTTTACACACTTTGATTGTGATTATCCAAATAGAGCCTCTCCCTGGAAATCGGAGCCGGCCTTTTATTTACACGCCGCATATTTCAGAACCGTTTGGGTCGTCTCACCTCCGCCGAGCTTGGAAATCTCATCTGACAAGTCCCGGATCCGTATCTGGCCGAGACCAGGAACCAGTCATCAGAGCCCGGACCATCTGTTTACAGCGAGACAAGCCACAGAGCTCTGACTCGGGGTTACCCAACACCAGCCGGGCAGGCAGCTGACTCCCTCTCAGTAACCGTTCTGATCTGCCCCAGTCTAAACAAAAGAAGTGGAGTGGAGTGCTGTGGAATGTAAAAAGTTAAAGTGATATATTGAGCTGACAGAATCAGATCTCCCCCAGTCAGCATTTATCATGTCTTTTTATGGTGGATATGATGCAGATTGAGCAGAGGTTTGTAGCTCTCTTTTTTTTTTTTTTAAGTCATATATAAATATATATAAAGATGGATATCTTCAGTGTGTGTGTGTGTGTGTGTGTGTGTGTGTGTGTGTGCGAAAGATTTATTTTGTTATGTATTTGACAGGAACACTGTCAAGTACAAGGGCAGAAACATGAGAATAAGAAGTTATGGGTTTGTTGAGTTTGCGCGAAATCCACAGGATTGCGGGCAAGGGGAATTTTAGGCTTGTCGTTTTAGTCATATTTTTTTTTTTTGCGACTGGATGAATGTGTGTATGTATTGTTGTGCGGGGGGTGGAGGGGGGAGGTGTAGAACCACCACCCACCAAGAAAAGCTGTTCCAGCTATGATTTCCACTCGGGCGGAAAAATCGTCACAGTCCAACATTTATCTCCGAGTTATTGTTCTCTTTGTTGTCGGGTGTCACCCAAAGGTGCCGCAGGAAAGTCTGGAAAAAAAAAAAAAGTGGTCACAGAGAATGATGTTTTTGCTAAAAGTACCGTCAAATTACAGGCTTTCTTTTTTTTTTTTTCTTTTTTTGTAAAGTTTCAGCCGACAGCCTTTGTCCGCTTTGAAAAGGAATCTAATTAGAAGGTCGCCAAAGTACAGACTCCTGAATGGATTGGTCTTTATGTTTTCATCTGATCAGAATGCATTGTGTACAGAAGACGCTGAAACTGCAACAACTTTGGAAGTTTGGAGAAGAAATATACCAAACTTACTTTGGTTCATTTGGATTCACTGGAATCAACAACAGACGCATCAACATTTGTTAAAAAATCCAACAGGTGATTCTTCTTTGTGAAATCGGATCAAAAATGAACCAACAGGCTTTAAAAACAACCTATGCCAGCCATTGCGATCGTTCCCTCCGAGGCCTCACCTGATTTCAACTTTTCCTTTCCATATGGAGGAGAATATGTAGATTTCAGCTCACATTCTATTGCCGTCAATTTTGACACGTGTGAAATGCCTGTGGTTCAATGCAACACATGTCGTCCGTGTTCTTTCTGTCCAAAAAAAGAGTGAAAACCTTCCATGTCACTAATTGAATGTAAAGACACCACTTTTTTTTTTCTTTCTTCTTTTTTTTTTTTCCGTGAACATCCAACCACATGATTTAGTGCAGACGCAGCCTGTCTGAATATAAAACCATATAATAAACAAATTTCCAGCAGGTCGGCCAACAACAACACACATTAGCAAGCAATTGTGCCCCCCCCCCCCCATAAGAAAAAAATGGGACCCCCCCCCCCCCCCCGGCTCCATTATTCCCATACACTGCGTAATTTCCCCCTTTGGTGTAATTGCATGTAAAAGCCATTATCATCTGGGTCCATGCTAATCATATTTTGAGGCTGGGCTCGGGGGGTAATTGTCAAACTTTTCTGTCAAAGTGTGGAGATCGAAATGCAATCCTGGCCCTGGCAGAGCTGCAGCTGCTTACCTTTTTTTTTTTTTTTTTTTTTTTTCGTGCTCGGGACCCCGAAAAACCACCGCAGATTGCTTTTCACTCTGCTCCCACTACTACGGAGCCGAGTTTTGGTTCTCTGAGATGACTTGGAGTTTTATTCTTGTCAGCACGCACACCCTGGAGAGTTGGCACTTGGCTCCACGAAAGGCGGATTTAAGCAAAAAAAAAAGAGGAGAGAGAGAGACACAGACAAAGAGAGAGAGAGAGAGAGAGGAGTGGGGTAAGAAGAAAGGGAGGAGAGAGAGAGAGAGAGAGAGAGCAGGATGGAGAGCTTGCTGTTAACAGTGTTTGCAGAGACAGCTGTCAGAGAGCAGGCCTCTCACAGACTCATCAGTCAAAAGATCTGCACCTGCACCGCTGACTGTGAGAACGCCGTGCATGCGCAGGCCTAAGTCACTGCTGGAGAGTGCGTGTGTGTGGGCAGCGTTGTGTGCGTGTGTGTGTGAGAGATGAATTACGCCTCTGAGAATGACACTTTTGGAGCGGCCTGTGTTTACATTTCTTGCCGCTCGGCCCTACATCTGTTGCATGAGGATTATTGCACTTTAGAATATTCCTCCCACTGACTTGGAGACGGCGTGAGAGCACACAAACGCTCAGAGTGAACCAGCTGACATTGGCTGCCAATGTTATTAAGATGGGAAAATTGCTCAGGTGGAATCCATTGATTTCTCCACCACCTATTATTTGAAAAAATATCCAGTCACTGATATACTTCTTAATTCCCCTGTTTGGCCGTTTGCTCTGGCAGCATCCTGTGCCCGGCCGCCCAGACAGAAGCTCGGATGTAAATTCTCTCAAACAGCTCCTCGCTGGAACTTTCCAAAAAAAATGTTTGCCTCACCATATATCACGCATAATGGGGTGAAATGCGAGGTAGGTTTGTATCGTGTCACTGACTCTGCATAAACCAGACACTGTATATAATCTAATATTGGGTGGTTAGGGTTTTTTTTTGGAGGGTATTTTTCACCATGTTTTATCCATATCCTTTATCCTTTTTTAACGTCCTCAATATCCTTAGTCATTACTATATTTTTCTACAAGTGCAATTTTCCAGCAACAGGAAAAATATTTTAAGAAAGGAATTTCTTTGCATGTTCACTGAATCTCTAAAATGTAATTTATTTGTATTTGTTTTTATTAAAAAAAAATGTAATGTAATAACAAAGGTAATGCACCTAATACAGGATAGGACAGGATTTACAAAATAAATAATATATCTGTTAAGTTCCAGACACAATATTAACCAAAATAATTAGTTTAAAAGGTGCATAATTGATAATTGCTATTCTCGCAAACTTTGAAACTGTCCATCATAATTTGTCATTTGTATTTATTACATTATTTCTTTGAAAATTCTTGTTTTATACTGTTTCCCCCCCTGCACTAAATCATTTCATTAGACAAACACTGCAGAAAACTTGGCTTTTTCCATATTTTCCATCTTGAACCCAAAGAACTGCTAACCATCTGCAGTGGTACGTCTGGTTCCCTTCAGAGCGACTTAAGTCTGACACAGGCCTGAGGGAGTAACAGTGCACGTATTTGCACTGGTGTTGTTATACACAAGCATTAAATTGGAAGCATAATGTGGTATTTTAATCAAATTCAGACTACAAAAGATTCATATCCCAGTACTAAATAGAAAAACATTTTAAAGTTTATTAAAGAGACTGGACTCCTGTAAAAAAAAAAGTAAAAAAAGGAGCCTGTCCTCCTGTGAAAATAAAAATGAAAAAAAATGGGCCCATATGTCGTTTGTGCAAGCAGCACTTTATGACCCGTAGTTAGAGTTTATTGTCAGGCGACCTCTAGCTGCTGTAGAAGTTATGACGGGGCTAAAAGAGGAAGTCAGGTGACCCGGGCCCGGTCAGGAGGAGGGGCGAGGGGATGACGAAACCCAGGAGGCTGCTCTGTATTTCTGTGAAACAAATAAAACCTTGTTTCTTTAATCCATAACCGTTCCACAACGTTACCCACAAGGTTGTTATTGTTACCGCGGTAACGGAAGGTATCTCAGTCGCCGGTACACAGTCCTCTCACGGCAGGGGCTGGTGACCTACAGTAAATGGTCGTTAACGAGGACTTACGTCTTCAGATTTTTACGACTCCGTGAACGGTCGCACAAGTTGTCACCAAAGACGCACAAAGAGCAGGCTAAGTTAGTTCAGATTAGGTAGTTAGAGATAGGCTTGGGATTTTTTTTTTTTTTTCCAGTAAAAGTTCAAAGAAACCACAGAGCCAGCGTGAGATCAGATGTGAACCACTGTGTTCAATGGCAACGCCAGAGGCTTTACTGAATCATCCACCCTGACTCCCATTTGAAAATAATACGTGACAGCGAAACAACTCGCGCTACTTGTACGAAAACGAAATTTCCGACCCAGAGCTCCAAAGTCAACACTTTAATTTAGAGTCGGAGTAAAATTCAGAAACTCTGCACTTCTTTCCTTTTTTTTTTCTTTCACCGAATCTTTCGAAAGCCGGTTTTGGAAGCGTATGAAAGAAAGTTTACATCACATGAACTCTGCAATCTGCTCCTGATAAAGCAGATTATTCAGCGCTCAATTAATAGCAGAGCTGAGCTGGAAACCACCGCAGCCCCTAATTCTTTCCTCTAAACAGGAACAGGCATTGTGTGTATGTTTGTGTGTGTGTCTCTGTAGAATGGGTAGTATAAAAGACAAAACATCCTAGAAGTAGACCCCTTTAAATGAGCTTGCTCATCAGGACATGCCGACACACACACACAAACTGAAAGGACAGGCTAATTCCGCCCCAGGAGCTTTGTGCCAACCGCTCCTTCTGAGGAGCATCACTGAGAGAGACGGAAATGTGAAAGGTTGCGATTGATGGGTTTGAAAATAACATTTCTAATAAAAAAAAAAATTCCACAACACCTAAAAAACTGGATGCCAACTTTCCAGCTGGTTGTGAAAATCCTACCTTGTCCAACCGCACAATGGGACTAGATGTGTTGTGTTTTTGTGCAATAAATACATTGGCACGCTAGTTATCAATAAACACATTACGGCAGTCGTTAGACCCAAATGTTCAAAGTGAGCCGATGCAGACGGACGGTCAGTGAAGGCCACATTTTGTTTTAACGTGCGTGTTGCCCGGCTCCGTGGAGCTTTGTGATTTGTCCTCCTGGCTCACATGAAGCGGGGCTGGATTACAGGCCTATATAGGCCCAGTGTTAATGTTTAATGCATGCCTCAGGGCTGAGTACGCCTGTTACACATCGCTCAGAGCAACTGTTGCCGTTTTTTGAAGGTCCGAGCTGTTTATACTCCACTTGATAATCGAAGCTGTATAACTACGACGGGTCCCGCGGAGGCTGACGCGGCCCGGCGTGATGTCTGCCCCGCTCTAATGTGCGAAGAGCCGGTCTGCTGGAGTTTCCTACGGGATTTGCGGCCCCGTTTAAGGTTGCAGTTGTGTACGTGCAGTCACACGGCCCGCAGTTGTTGTGTAAGGTGGCCAGCGGCGAGCTTGTCGGTGTGCGATCTTTCTTCTCCGATATCCCCTCCGGCGCAGCGTATCAAATATTGAGATTAGTCAGGAGGAAAAAAAATGATATTCAGTTGAAACAAAAAGAGCACATCAAATAGCCGGGCTTTAACATACCCATGTGCACATATAGGCTGAGGAAGGCTGTCGAGGCAGGGAGAAGAAATCAAGGATGTATTTTTACACTCCATCTCAACTTCCACCTCGGAAAACCAGACAAAAGGCTTTCGTACGTATTCTGCAATTCGGTCGCAGCGTTGTCCTCGGTGTTGAATTTATGATTCGCGTCGGTGATACAAAATGATCCGAGTGCCACTCGCGTGCGGCGCAAAGACAATCAGTGTCAAGCGCTCTCAGGTGTGTCCACAGACGCACCTGGCGTGGATCAGCCGATTGCGCTCCGAAGCCAGCACACCTGAAGTGAGTTGGCTGATGAGGCTTGAAAAGGCCTCAGCAGCGCGGGGCTCGCTGGGGAGAGTCACCAACAGAGTCAGCTGGGAGAGGAACACAGTTTGCCTTGACACTTGAAAAGCTCGCAATCTTGAACTAAAGAAAAAATAAAAAGGAATCCGATCCGCTCCAAAATGTAACAGATTTTTCCCCCGGCCGTGCCCCACCCACTCCACACAGTTTACTGGAATTGGTTCAGTAGAATTCCTACAGCAACCAAACGTATCAGTGGAGTTGATAACATTATTTTGACGAATACAGCAGAAATACTGATTTAAAAGGGATGAAAGGAAATCTGCAGCATTCTTGGGTGGGGTCTCTGATCATCCACTTTAAATGTGGTTTTTTGAAATGTTTCTATCTTCATGGACGTTGGCCACAGTAGCTAGCTTTGATTTGTTCTTGCGGATTCTCACATGATCAAGTGTCTTAAGAGCTGCCCTCTGACCTCAAAGACGTTTTTGATAGATACGCAAGATTTTCCGGGAGAAAAGAAGTAAACCGAAGTCAAACCGAAGTCAATGCTGGTGAATGAGTGATCAATTAGCTTTAAATGTGTGTCATGCGTCATGGACTCATTCCATGTGTATATACAGTAGAACACAATTATGTTCATGTGGCGCACGAGTGTTTCCCGTCATATGGAAGGAGCAAGGCACCGGTGGAATTAAATTGATGATGTTTGTTTGAGTAAAGGCCTAAACATGAACAGGGCTGAAAACATGTCACGCACTCGGCTGTCTGTTTAATGTGAGCTGTCATAGGCCCGTTTGACATTGTTTCTAAACACGTCACCGACAGCTCAGGCTTGTTATGGGACAAATCCTACTCACCCTGGCTGAATTAATATCTGCCACATGATTAATAGGGGCAATAAATGAAGGACCACCGTGATGGAGACTGCAGGCAGGGCTGCAACTGCACTGAGCCCTTTTAAGTTCCATTTTTGTTGACAGTTAAATTATGGAGTTAAGTTGTGTTTTATAAATGTACTGTAAACTGTGTATCAAGGTTTTAAGGGATAATCGAAAGGACTAATACTTTTAGTCTGGTATTAATGACCAAAGTCTTAAAATATGCAATAACAGTTTATGGAAAAGGAACTGGAGAGGTTTTTAGAATATTTCCTTGTTCTAAACATAAAGTATGAGGACAGGAAATGTGCTTTTTGATAGAAAACAGTGACAACAGACATACTACAAAGCAAGTACACTGGTGTACATTGGGTGGAAAAAACACTTTTTGCATGAAGGTAAACAATATGACAATAAATAGTTCAGGTACACATACCATGAGGCAAATAAAGAGTAAGATGCCTGGGTGTCAAGTGTATGAGGTACTGTGCTTTACACATAAACAAATATAATGGCAGATGGGTGATGCTAATTGGCTCTGTGATGGAGCGGACACATGGTTGTGTCTGCACACAACGCGTTTAATCCACTCTGCCAAACCAACAAACAAGCACACATGGTGAAAGCTGTGTTCTGATAAAGTTGGTTTCCAGGGTGTCGAGCTAAGAGAGAGAAGGGTTTTTTTTTTATCTGAATCCGCGCCTCAACCCTCTATCTGTTCTATTCTGAATTGGCGTCGCCGGGGATTCTTTGTGTAAAAGTTCAACCTGACATGAAACTCTGTTTTACACACAACTATGACATTGTCCCTTATCTCCCTGTAGTCTTCCATTTTAGCAGCATTAAACAATAATTAATAATTCATATTAATAATAATAATTAAACAGACATAATAACAACAATTAGAATGCTTTTAAATTCATATATATGATTGGGATAGCTTGTATTTTGTACATGTAATGCTATATATGCTTAGCTATACATGGCTTTTTTGCATTTAATGAGTGCAGGGTCCACAGACAATACACAAACAATATCTTTAATAATATTCATGTAAAAGACAAAACATCCTAGAAGTAGACCCCTTTAAATGAGCTTGCTCATCAGGACATGCCGACACACACACACAAACTGAAGGGACAGGCTAATTTTCCCATCTCCAGTGGTGCTGCTTTGTAGTTGACCCTGACCTTTGACCTTTCTGTAAAAAACAACAACAAAAAAAAACGGTGTAAGCGAAGGAACAACTTCCCTGCAGGGACCAGTAAAGTATCATGTTCAACATTATGGTCTCTTTCTTTCTTTTTTTCCAACCTCAGTCTGTAGAATGGAAACCAATTGTAGTTACGTAAACACTCAGAGGCCATAGGAGTGGTGCGTTAAACATCACACTCAATGGAAAGCTGCAAACGCGGAGAGATATAATACCAATTTGCATCCTGGACCTAGAGTACAAAGGTTTCGGCTTCGTGAAAGTATTCGTCCCAGCCAAAAACATGCACTTTTTATCTCATAAAGGAACCAAACCACCGGCGCAAATATTTTAATCCTGATAATTGCTGAGAATTGTATCATCATCAAAGTGAAGAAGAATGTGGTTTTCATTTCGCAGAGAAACCTTCAGCGAGCTGAAGCGGTCGTGTTTTCCCCCTCCCGCCCTCCGGCCTGTCCGACGTGATGGAGCTGCAAACGGAGACACGATTCCGTTGCAATACACTTCTCCGATTTCCACACGTCTCCCACATGTCCTCTGGCTACGCTCCTCAGATCCAGGACGCACTATCACTAAATCACTTCCAACCCACAGCGCGGGCCCACCGGTCTGTGGGATGTGAGGCGAGGCGAGCCCCCCCCCCCGCTGACCTCTCTGTAGCTCTGCAGTCCTCCGTATCAGTAAATCTGTCCGCCGACGATTTCCCAAGGCTGCCTCTGTCTCTGAAGGTCAGGGACGGGGAGGATGTGACCTCAGGGGTCAAAAGGCCATAGGGAAAGTGGTTTAGGGCCCTGAATCCCCACTGAGAGAGAGAGGGACAGCGCAGGGGGGGGGGGATGGAAGAGTAATGGAGGTCTGATATACATAAGTAACAAAAAAACAAAAAAACACAAGAGTTGAGAGTTTGACGGATTGAGGAGTGAACTTGTGAAAACAACATCCTACTGTGGTTTGGTATGCAGGGACAGAAACATACACACACAACCCACATGCAGTCTCCAGCCTGGACTTAGGAGCAAAGTGAAAATAAATGTTTTTTTTTTTTTTAAGATTGTGACCTATTCACTTTCAGCGATTGAGCCGAGAAATAAAAGACATAATCTCGATTGACAGCTTGTTTTAAAGCGGCCATTCCAGATCCGTTTCGCACATGCCCATTGTCATTCTCCGATTTCACCCAAACTTTAACGCAACACTATGCTACTGACTACTTTGACAAACGCACGGATGACACGGCTGTTGCGCACACAACGGTGTGATTATATATGTTAAGCTGTTTAACTGAACCTTTCATTGCCGGCGATGGAATCGCCCCGCTGCCGAGTGGGACGCATTTATCCGAAAATCCGAGACGCGTCTCCCCTCCTGATAGAAAAGCCCGCCAGCTATAATAATAATAAAAAAAAAAAAAAGTATGAAAGGGGTTCAGGCATGACCGAGCCTCTTTCCGTATGATCCGACATTAATACAAAAGTCACATTTTCAAAAATGCATTCGCCTTTAATAGAGAAGTGTGGAAGGTGGACATACGCCTAACGTATACGGGTTAAGGACTTTGATGGTGTCAAACTATCTATCTAAATAGTAATTATTTCCTTATGCTGTCACTGGTGTATTGGTCTATTAGATTGCATCGTATTTAAATATATTATGATCTGTCTCTAAACAACAAGAGACACCTGATTAAAGTTGTTGTAGGCTTGTCCAACTACCGGTTGTGCATAAGATAAGCGATTGAATGCACAAAATACATTGTGAAGGTGGAGTCAATAAACCGGCGCGATAAATATAATCTCGTGTGAGGTTTCGAAGCTCATAAATATAATGCATTCCCCCCAAGTCCTTAATCTATCCTAAAGCATCACAACTCAATGGCTAATCCAGCTCTTACCATTAACCTATACCTTTAAGTCCTCCAAAAGCCCTTTATGAAGATAAAAATCTTTGCCGAGCCTCGCGATTCCCAAAAATGTCCTCACAAATATACAATGACCAGCACCCTCACACACACACACACACACACACACACAGGCAGCTCACAGAAAAGCCACTTCTGGCCCAGGAGTGAGGTGAAAATAGAATTTTTCTTCCCATCTGAGGCTTCATTCAAGGTTAGCCAAGTGAGAAAAACCTCATACGACACGATGTGTGATAGCACAGCCTCACAATTACGGGCCTGTGAGAAAGGTGGAATATTGACTCCTCTCCCTCTCTTTGTTTTGCTCGGGAGTTTTGATAGCCTACAGCGGGGGGGATCCTTTTTTTTTTTTTTTTAGGCACTGTGTGTCCAGTGTGTGTGTGTGTGTTTGCCGTGTCACTTCATATATTCCACAGGGGGATGTACCTGCAGCAAAGGTCACTTTCATAATATTACAAATAACAAGACATTTTTAAATCGCATTTTCGGAGTCTTTCTAGTGATCAAACTCCAAGTGAAACCATATTGTGAACCTCTGAGGCTGTATTCTCTCCGTGGCTCTGCCGAGGCCTTTTAAATTGATAAACACTGCGGAGCAATGAGTGAAAAAGGAGGGAGAGAGCCTAATAGAAGGTTCGTGAACCCCCTGCGACTGATTCAAAGATATAAAAAAGGGTGGGAATAACATGATGCTGCCTTTGAACCTGTGGGAAAATGAATACACCGCCTGTAGTCAGGACCACGCTGTATGAGAAGTGATTAATGTGGTAAAATCATGCGGTTGAGTGTGCAATAATCAATTATGTGTTGATGGGGGTTTTATTTATGCAGTCTGGCAATCTGATAATATAACATATTTTTCTAAATACAGCCTTTGAAATGTAAATTTTTTTAAAGAGCGGGTTCAAATCTGCAAAAGAAAAAACTGCAAAAGCCAAAAATTTGTTTTATCAAACATCATTTGAAAGGCAACATCTGAGAGTGGGTTTGATTTTCCTGGAAGTAAAACACAGGGCGTCTTCACGCTGGAATATCTAACAAAGCCAATAATGGGGTTTTTTGCTCTGGGTTACTCACTGTTTCACACAACTTTATTTATTGTTAAATTGATCCTGACAAGGGCAAAATAATGAAGTAAAACCGTGTTATTATGGTTGTTAAATCTAAGTTAATTCAACATTTCTAATACATATCTAACCGATTGGCGGCTAGCATGAAAATGACGCTTGTTGTGATTGTTAAAGCCACAGGGTACATTTAAAAATGAATAATCAATAATGCAGTCTACAATACAGTCGCAGGTTTCCCATTACAGCTTTTAATATGTTTTTTATTTGTTTTTTATCTTCTTTATATAGTGGAATATTGCTCAACAGGGTATACTTCTAATAACTGCTGATGCTCTTTTTTTTTTTGGACACTCGCCTTCACTGTATCTGTTGTGCAGTGGCTTGAGCAATGTTTTCCAGCAGCCAGCTCAAATGACTGATCCTATCAATGTTCTCTCATCAGCACATTTAGTGTGTTTTCATGGCGGTGTGTGTGTGTGTGTGTAGGTGTACTTGAGTGTGTGTGAGTGTCTGTACAACAGATGGGCCTCTGTGGGGAGCAAGGGGTGTATGTGCCCATCTCCTGTCGTCCTCCAGGACTCATAAAGCATGTAGTACAAACAGTCTAATTAGAGCCACACACTCAAACACACACACACACACACACACACACACACACACACACACACACCGAATGCGTGACTTTCATTCATGGGCCAGATTCCTATTTTTCGGTTAAGTCCTATCAATGACTCACAACTGTATCTACAATGTGCACGCAAAATCTCTGTGGATCTGGTGGTTATACCTTTTCTATCCTTAATGCTATATCACTGAGTGTGTGTGTGTGTGTGTGTTTGTGTGTGTGTGTGTGCGCACAACACATTCTGGGGTGCATATGAGTGAGTGTGTGTGTTTTCCACAGGGTGAGGTTGAGGTGAACCTGTTTGTCAGTGATGAATCTCCTAAATCTGTGAAACACTGGTGTCCTTGAACTGAAGGGTCCATCATATGCGGCCCAAGACAGGAAATGCAATGCAATGTGTGTGTGAGTGAGTGTCCGTTCATGGAATTACACATGTTCTGGGGACCAAAATCTGTGTTCACAGTCACATTATGGAGAGTTGTCTTCCTTTTGGGAACAAATAGCAAGTCCCCGTTAATTAAATCACTGAATATTATGCCGAAGACATGATGTAAGGTTGGGTTTTGACAAGCAGTAGTTCATGTAGGAGACATGACGTGTGTGTGTGTGTGTGTGTGTGTGTTTGTGTGTGTGTGTGGATAGCGTGCTACCTCCATGTATCCTCTGCTGGATGCCCTTTGTTTCACAGAGGTCGTTCCATCACCCGGGGAACTCTCCGGTGTTGTCATGGTCTGAGAAGAGGAGATGATTAATTATCGCATTTCTCACCACATTACCACCTTATGTGCTGCGTATGGTTGAATCAAAAGCAAAAGTAACGTCAAAAAAAAATGTCAATTGAAGTGAATAAATAACAAATTGCTAATATATGTATATTACTACAAGGTTAGACTTCTGTGAACAAAAAAAAAACGACATCCACATCGTATCCATTCTGTCATGTTTTTATTATCTCCTGTTTGTTTCTGAGTTGTTGAACTTGACTCCTCCATTAACTGAATATGACCTATATACTAGAGAAGAAGTAAAAAAAAAATGTATACTATTGAATCATATTTTTCAATTTCATTCCTGCTTGGACCACCTTCCCTTAGCACTGATAAGACGGACTCTTATTTCCCTTCAGCCTTCTAGGTCTGAAGTGTTTTCAGTATCCACTTGTACATACATACACAGTGCGAAGTGCAGTAAATAATAAGCAGAACAGACCAGAGCCGCTCTCTGCAAGGATGGAGCCTTTGAAAGAAAAATAACAAAAAAACTCTTTTGAGAGGTTTCCATATCCTATGTCATCTGTTTCCTCAGGAGATGGATGATAATGTATGTTATCGCCCGGACACCAGATGAGTTTCAGAGAACCAAGGAAACATCATTTAGGTGGGAAGTGGCAGCGGAACACAGTGAATACAATTCAAGTGGAAAAAAAAAAGAATCCATATCAACTAGGAAGATTTATAAATGCATGAACAAGGATAGGATCCTTCTCTGGCTTCTTCAGAGAATGCAGGTCTGGAGCCAGAGGTACCACAGCTGTGATAAGTTCCCAGCTATTTGTCAATCAGCGCTCCAGAAAAATAAAAAACAACATTTAAACCCCTTTTCCATCTGCTGTAATAATCAAAATTCAAAAATGATTGTGTCAATACCAGCTAGTGGTAATACAGGACATTTGAGGAGTTCACCAATCTCACAAACTTTTATGGATGGAGTAAAATGTTTGCTTCATGGCTCTTTATCCTATATTTTTTGAGATATAAAGTGCTGGACCGCTGACACACACACACACTTGTCTCACTCTACGCCATCGGTCGAGCAAGGAATCTTGGGTTGATTTATGTCCATTTGACTTTATACACAGCTCATGTCTATTTATCATTCTTGTTTGTAAGGAGAGTTCCAAGGAGACAGGTTTTCCATTAATTAAAACGTGTCATTGAATTTGCCAGGGCACAAATCCATCCATCAAATCCATTTCGTGGGGAGGAGATGAACGTGAACAGATGGATGACATTTTTGTCTTTGAGAGTGAACTGGAATATTAATAATCACAGATTTTGATTCCCCCCCCTTCATTTTGTGTATCATGCAAACATTGTACTGTCACTCAAGACAACTTCATAGGCCTTTACCTTTTCAGCACTGTTGTGAGAGCTCCATAAAATAAAATGTTTCCCAGCAACATCCTTTGGCTGCCAAAACGGCCCTTTAACAAATAACGTTTTGTAGGGCTGTGAATGAGGAAGCGCAACTCTGTTTGTGCGTCTGTGAGACCTGCGGGCTGCTTGCCAGCACACGGGGTGTAAACTATGGGGAAACAGCGGGTTTGGTTCTCCCGAGGTTATTGTTCATATGGAACATAAATAAATAGTTTCTCCCCGTTTCAAGTCATGAATAATTGCTCGGCGCACATGGACGCGAGTGGGTGTTTCTTCCTCTTTGTGTGGAAGTGCGTGTAGCAGGATATGATTTACTGACGGTGAGCGCCAGCTCATAGACGGCGGCCGGTAAACACGGTGTTTAAATTGTCCACAAGCTGCAACAGTGTGCTAAATAAAATAAAGGAATAATTATTCAGTTCTTACTTTTTACTTTATCCCTCACCCAACACCCACACATTTCTCCACCTTGTTCCATTCTGCCTGTGTTACTCATGAAAAAGAAAATAGCGCTCACACTTGGTCGTGCTGCCAAGTTCATCTCTCGAGCATCCATTGCGCTCGTTGTATAATGACTAAAAATTATAATTAAAAGTAGAGAAGGTCAGAGGAAGGCTTTGCCAACGCAGGTGTGTGTCTGGTGATTGTAACGCGCCAAATGTGCCACCCTCGACATCTCTCTGTGACTGTCTCTGCTGACGGCCATTATTTTGCTGTATACGTTTACTTTAATCTTAATCTTGGTAGCATTTTCCTATAGTCTTTATTCTGATCGTATCTCATCTGGCCTCAGTATCTCCCGTGAAGACCTGTAGGGCACAAGGAGAGAGGGGGACATATGGCCCGCCTCCATGAAACTGACCTGAATAATCAGAGGCACATGAACAGGGCGACTGGGCGTTTAATATTTTCCGCAGAGTCCTCTCCTTCTCCTAAATCTTTAGGATCAGACCTCCAAACTTAACATAAGCATTCCTCTATCTCTCGCCCTGAAATAATGATCCAGGGGAAAGCTGTGGTCACGGCGAGTACAAAGGGGTATTTGAATATAAATTGAAGCCATGAATTTACAATCTTTGTATGTGCAGAGACACATTAGGAAATATGACTGAGGGAAATCTATCTCGTTAACGCTGATAGGAGTTCAGAATCACTGATGGGAGGGATGAAGCTGAATGAGGTTTTGCTAATTAAATTGCGGCATTGTAATTCCCTTTCTCTGGCATTTGCTCGGCCTCCCTCTCCTCTCTCTCTCTCTCTCTCTCTCTCTCTCCCTCTCTCTCTCTCCCCGTCTCTCCTTCTTTGTCTCACACACAGACACACAAACACAATGGCACAGTGCTGCATGTGCAGCAGAGCGGGAGGTCTCGGAGGCCTAATCTCGGAGCGAGCGAGGTACAGCCATAAAACTGACAGGCCAACTAATTATGCCAGAAATTACAACATCTTAATGTTCATGCTCACAGCAATGTTCACCAGGAACTCAGTGTGTGTGCGTGTGTGTGTGTGTGTGAGTGTTTGTGTTCATGTGAGAGAGAGAGAGATTGAAGCTTGCACACCGGCTTGCATATTGGCTTGCACTTTGTGTGAGTGTGTGTGTGTGTGTGTGTCCTTGTGTGAGTGTGTGTGTGTGTCCTTGTGTGCGTGTGTGTGTGTGCGTGAGTGTTTATTATGCTGACAGCTGGAGGTGGTCTCCTGCATGCAGAGTACAGAGGACAGATGTGTGTTGCAGCCCTTTGTTCTGCTTCCACAGTCGCTCACTTACTCCGACTCAGACTCCCGTAAAAACAAAGAAGTCAACCCGAGAAAATACCCATTTTTTTTTTATACATATATATATCAAAATTGAGATTGGTCTTTTTAGATCCTCGCCTCTCCCCAGGTTCGAATGCATCTCTCCTCTCCCTTTTTATGTCGAGCTCTTTGTTGCCTGTTGTGCGGCGCCGTGTAATCCTTGGGCTCTGTTCTTCAGGGATGTCACGTAACGCTCACATGCGCGTGGCTGATGTCACTGTTCTGCGATCCACGGACTGAAAACAACACCTTCATTAGTTTATTGAGTTTACGCAAGAAAGAAAGAAATCATTAAAGACGCTTGTGGACTTGCAGGCGGAGAAGAAAGAAAGGAAGAAAAGGATTCTCCCGCTCCGGCTAGCTGCCTTGCCGCAGGTGAACGTAATCCCTGGGTTTCTGTGACAGGAGATAGGCGGGGTGATAAGAAGTGTGCAAATGCCACCGTGGACTCACATCAGTGCCGCGGCTCCTGCACCCTGTCAGGGAGCCAGACGTCGGATTACAAAAGGAACACGCAGGGATTTGCCTCACCATTCTGCTCCTGGCATTAAATACCACCACGACGTGTGTCGAGCTATATCGTATCACTGAGGAACGGGTTATGATTAGCCCAAAGAAATGTTGACATACGTAGGGATTATCCACAGGCTGTTAATACAACGCAAATAGCATTTTTTTTTTAAATCTGTGTGTGTTAGCCGGAAACAAGTGAAGAAACAACGGTCCCCTCTTCGCACTAATGCTAGCCGATGCTATAGCGGGATCTGTGCTAACATCTCTGCTAACTTAGGCAAACAGCTGGGTATGCACTGATTTGTACGGTAAACACGGGTTGTGTATCTTTTCTAACGGTACCTTGTTTGTTCAATTGCGTGGCAACAAAGGAACAAAAGACTTTTTCTCTGTTTCAACTTTCTACACACACACAGTCGGCGGAGAAGCAGCAGGTGTGAGTCCTGCTGTTTTGCTAATGCCTCACGATCATTAACTGTGTGCCCAATTAGCGAGGGAAGAAGAAAAAAATTGCAGGCAAAACCAGGGAGAGTTCATGGCGCACATGAATACTGCATGAGAGCCGCAGAACAAAAGGTTTCAGGGCAAAGTTTCTTTTGAAAGTCCGAATTATTCCCGTGTATTTTTTCCGCTTAAAATCGAACTTTCTTTTCTCACCGAGGGTCTGACTCCTGGAAGAACAGGAGAGAGGGAAGAGAGCGGGGATGGAAAGACTAACCAACAGAGATCTGGGGGGGGGGAAGATAAGAGAGGGAAGATGGATGGACGTATACGGGCCACAGTGATGGAGCGGTTGATGGATTTGGAGTGAGTTTGTGGAGCCAGTTCAGGTCAAAGCCTCCCGACTACTGTATATTACTGTGACCGACTATTCATCTCACCCACTGATAAACCACTCTGTCGGTTCGTAGCACAAAAAGGAGACAACGATAGACAAAAGAAGGGATTTACAATTTCCAGGAGAGAGAGGAAAATGGTTATTAAAGGTATTGTATATAACTGATGAATAGCACATTCAAATATATATATATATATAGCCACATGTATCAGGCAAACAAATATATTGGGCACATTAATATACAGGATATATATATACAGTATATATATATATATATATATTAACAGTCAAAACAGTCAAAAATATGAAGTGCCAACTCTCTTTTTCCACAAAGTCCGAATATATAAGTTGATGGGGGTCCAAAAGAATATTATAAATCTGGCTTATTATTCCCAACGAAGTGTCCATGGGATATGTCATATTTTGCATTTTCAAAGCATTCATACTATGCATCTCAATTTAAGGTTTAGGTGGTGGTCATTACCACACACGGCCCCCTGGCCTGTTTTTGCTGGACACAAGCAATTGATCGTGCAGAGGTGAATTCATGTTGGTCAAATATCTTCCTGTGAAGATACACAGAGAGGAAAAGAGCGACACAGGTGTGGTGTTGTTCCTGTGGTGAGTCAGATAATAGCACGTGTGTAGATGAAAGGCTGAGGCCCTCCCCTCAGAACTCACATGAACAAAGGAACACGGAGCGCCTCCGGTTGCCAAAACACAAACTCTATGTATTTTTTTTTTTTATTGATCCAGACTTGTGTCTCACGCCATGCCTTTTTTTGTTTTTACAAAGATCCACTGTCCACACCGGTACGCGCGTCTTCGTCTGCAGCACTCGCAAGCTTTTCTCACCTTCGTTAAACCGCCAAACGAACCTCGTTACAATTTGGTCTCCGTGTTGAGGTGAGAGATGAGGGAAAAAAGAGGCCGGTGGCCTAAATGAGTGTGGGAGCAGCTGGTCGGAGGATAAGCTGCGAATGATGTGCGACGTGATGATTGTCATCGTCGTCACCGCGTTCCATGGAAAAACAAAAAAAAATCCTACATCCCTGAGGGGGGGACGCGTGAGGTTTCGGATCGCACTTTCCTTCTCCGTGGTATTAGAAGAGTGAAGTGAACGTGGGAGGCGAAGGACGCCGCTACAGGTGGACTCAGCTGTGAAGTGGTTCGTTCTTCACAGTAAACTTAAAATTGCTTCACACCTGGGTTTGTCACTTCTCGGTTGTCAACCTCTGCAAGTACACGTCCATGTAATATATATATATACGTGTATACTACGTACGTACGTGTATGCAGTACCAGTTAATATGTCATATGTCTCACTGGTGGAATAAATTAGATTTTCGTTCAACCATCGAACCCAAACTATACATACATTAAAGAAAGAAGAAAAGAAAAGAAAGACCACCTTTTTTAGTCCCACACCGGGGAAATTAACAAATATAACACAATAACACAAATAATCACAAATACAATATAGCAGTCGTGGGATATCGATGTGTTATTTAAAATCTGGAATTTTAAGAGTGCTTTCATTCAATGACGCAAAGATATTTTCTCCGCCAGAGATCAATTTCTCATATGGGTGCAAAAAAAAAAAATTGAAACAATCACCGCATTGGCCGGTTTCAATTTCAAAGTTCAATTTTTTAACTTGGTTTTTGGAGCCAAGACTTGGATCAAGTGCTCAGGCCTCGCGTCACCTCTCGTCCGTCTTAATCAACCTCAGAGGTGCATTTACAGATGGGAATAGTAATCATTTTAGTATATATGGTGGATTGATTGCTACACGCCTTATACCTAAACAGCAGATATTTACACAACACACACACACACACGTCCATGCACACACGTACACACAGCTATGCACACAGGTCCATTTGGACCTGTTCCCGGTCACAGAGTGGATTAATAGCTTTTGGCTGACGTTCAGCGTTGACGCGCTGTGTGTGTGCGGGTGCGCGTTTGTGCGTGTTCCCCCTCAGTCCCGCGTATTTCCATATGGCCGTACATGTGTGCGAAATGCAAATGACTCTCTCTCTCTCTCTCTCTCTCTATGTGTGATGTATGTTTTGGGGACGATAATCCTGAGTTATGTATGAGTAGCACACGGAGTAATTTATTGTGTTTTTCTTTGTGCGCCCCAAGTACGTTTTTTCTCTCTCTCTCTCTCTCTCTCTCTCGCTCTCTCTCTGGCGCGAGCAGAAACCAGACGGATGACGGAGTGTCCCTCTCCTCCCTAACTCCAGCCGAGATCTCTCTCTCATCTATCCTCGCACTTCTCACTCTCTCCGCTCCCCTCGCTAAGGACTATTTGTCATATAAATTTGGGATAATGGATCATGTTGTGGCGAAAATGACAGAGAGTTCCACGCTGGAGGTTTTTCGAGACGGCTGGCACGTCGAAACTATTACTGCGGCTACTATTACTGATATTTTTCACAAACGCGTCACACGTGGATTGTGCACTCTACCTCCGTGAGCGGCGTGTGCGTGTGTGCGTGTCCAATGTGGGTCAGAGGATCATGCTGGTAACAAGGACCTGGGGGAGTCTGATGGTTGCGCATGAGTTTGATTGAGAGGTAGACCGGAGCATGGGGCGTAAATCATTGACACATCAAACTTCTCACATCGTGTATAACTTTTTTATGAGATTTTCCCATGAACTTCTCGGAAGAAAAAACACTTGGGCCGTCACTGTAGAGCGTCATCTCCGGTCCAAGTGATCGGCCTTGTTCAAATTGTTGAGAAAAGCAGAAATGAAGCTATATGGACTATACAAATAAAGATCTAAGATTTGGTTTTTGGTCTATAAATATGCAAAATATTATCGGATTTTTTTTTTTATATTCTTCACACTACACCGACGGCATCATGGTCCACTTAAAAAAAAACAGAGACACGCAGAAACTTTAGAGACAAATGATTCTGGGCAGCGCAAAATAACATTTTTCCAACCATCTGTAAATGTGGCTTTAGACTCTCGGCTTTTTTTTGGAAGCATAATGCAAATTTACGTGCCACATTGTACTCCATACAATGGTAAATATCAAGACTTAAGGCAATATGCTTGGATCATGTCAGACTTTGGATGGTATCACGAGTGGACCGGAGCCTGCAGCTGATTTATAGCAATGGCATATATGACATTAAATATAAAACCGATATTCCCCTCACCCCATTCATTTTTCCACCCATCTTGCAAACCGCCCCGCACATTGTCGAAAGCGGTGGGGCTGCACCTGCCGGGGCTTCGTGAGCCTTATGAGACGCATTTGGCCCTTTTTTTTCGACTTGAATTGATTTGCCGTGACATCTGGACGCAATATGAGCCTTCAAACACATGCTAGTCAATACACTGGGATAGCCGTGCATAGACAAGCACGCAAAACCGCATGCACACAGCCTCTGAGCGTTCACACGGCTCCACCATATCTCCCTCACACACACACACACACACACACACAGATATCGGTGTTACCTTTTCTGTGGGGACCTGCTATAAACTAGAGTGACACTGTCAAACAAAATGCTAATGTTGACTTAATCAAATATTATCCCCACAATTAAGGAGGATATCTTGCGAAGAGAATTTGCGACACACAAATACCGATGACACAAATTTGCAAGTAAAATATTTGAAAGAAGAATGACAAAAATAGCATTTACTGTAGCTATATAAGAGAAAAAAAAAACACTCAAAAGTGACACATTAAAAACCATACCTCTTTCAAGCAATATCCTCCAATCAAACCCATCCTTCTTCCCATTAATGATGTCATGTCACTAAAATGTGTCCGCTCCTCACGTCTAAACTTCCGATTGGTTCTCACAGAGACGGAAGTATCCCAAACGCACTCACACACACACACACACACACACACACAGACAAACTCGTGCTATTCAATCCTTGTCATAGCGTTTTAATTTATGGCAACCGAGGCTGCTCCAGACATTGGTTCCAATTCCCCCCCGTCCCCGCCTCGCCGCTCGGCTCCCGCTGGTGTCTCATCATCCGTCAGCGGGGGCTGGAGCTGAGGACGACACCCAGCCGGGGCGTAGCACGACACCGCGGCAGTGTTTCCTGTCAAAACACACCTCGGAGATCGCTTTCTAACTCCAACACGTTTTTTTTTTCCGTGCATCATTTCTCTGCTCTTTAGTCTTGCGTTCCGTTGCGCTGCTTTTTTGGCTTCCTTTGGTCCTTTCGAGACTCCCACCGTGTAATCTCTCTCCCTCCGTTTAGCCTCCTGATCCCGGTTTACGCAAACTTCGCGCGGCGACTCCAAATCAAGCCATCAATCCTCAATTGGTTCAATGCGCAGAGCGCGGCGATCCATTGTTATTTTTTGAGGGGGAACCAGCTTATGCTCAATGGCTGCGCCCCCGACTTCATCTCGAACGCGATATCAACAAGACACGCTCCAATCAGAGGACGAGCGCCCCACATGTGACCGACTCGGGCCTCCGCATGAAACGCGGGGGCCTCCTGTGCTTTTCTTTTTGTGGTTAAGGGATAGTTTTCACAAGTATGTGCCGCAAACCTATGCCAGATTTTCCGTAACACTACCTGCCAATTACGATGTTACAATACACTAGAGCCATTTGAGATTCCCCATTTTGGCATTTTCGAAATGTAATCAGTGAGGTACCAGTTAGACCTCTCTGTTCATTTGCGGATTGTAGTTAACCGCATTAGGCAGGTCTACTCCCAAAACTCAGCCGTCAAGTGTGTATGGTAAATTCTCTTAATATTGGTAATTGCTTTGTCGGGCTATATCCAACCCCATATATGACTTGACATTATGCACATCTGTGTTAATGCCATGCGAGGACATTTTTTTTTTGATTGAATAAGCCTTTTGAATTTTTCTTGGCCACGAGTGAAACGTATTCCTTTCCATAAATCTCAGACATTTCCGCCTGGGTGAGGGAACTCTCCCACATCCTGTCCTCCTCGTCGAGTGTGTGTGCGCGCCCATGGGTGTGTGCCTGTGTGTCAGTGCGATGATGATTATGATGATGATGTACGATGTTTCGGTTTTCCATGTGGCAGATGACAGACGCTCGACACAGCTCTTTCTCCGAGTTTCCTGCATTCTCAGCTGTTCGCTTCTCAAAAGCTGAACGCGAACCGTCTTTTTTTTACCCCTGCAACGCACACACCCACACACCCGCGCGCACACACACACACACACACATGCACGAGTCCGACACAACCATTACCTTTGTCGTTTTCGTTTGAACGTGGCCCAAATGTTCAATCTGTGATAGGAGTGCGAGGAGAATCTAACATGTAGGTGTGTGTTAATGTGTGTTAAGATGCCCCGAGCGTTTTGTAATGCACCGACAGAGGCACATCACCATTCATTTATTTTAATTGCTCTCCACCTGCTATGTTAATCAGGACTTAAATAGAGGAATTTCCATTTTCAATTAAAAACTCTTCTGCATAGGCTCGGGAGTGAGGCCCAATATGAAATGGAATAAAAGATATTACTCCCTCGTTACGGCGTATTTTGCTCTACGCAGGGTAATCTCAAATGTCATAAAACAGCACGGCTGGAATTGTTTGGGGTGCAAAATGGCGGCACAGGAGTTAAGAAGCTCCACACTATCCAGTTAGGTGTTTATTTTGTGTGTGTGTTGTTGTTTTTTTGCCAAGCAGAATATTACTGCCGTATAGTTTCCAGGAGCTAAGGAATTACGTCCATGACTCCATGCAGTTAACTTAATCATTGACAAACATATGCAGTGGATACAATGACAAAAATAAATAACATTCTATTCTACTCCAATTGCAAGGGCCAAGTGGGAGGGTTTGTATCCATGTGGGAGATTTGCACACTGTATAAATATGTGTTCCTTTCTATCTTTCGGTTTTCACCATTTTTTCCCAATGTATTAAAGTCGAAATTATTTTTATTTTAAATGTTTTAAATTTTATTTTTAATTCTGTTGATGTTAATAACAGATTGCCTGTTTGCTTTCCACATTCGGCTCCTTCCAGTTCCAGTTTTCCTGTTTGGCCCTGACCCGGCTCCAGCGCTTCCAGAGAGGCTTCCCTGCTCAGCTTATCAGCCTTTGTTTGTTGTTCGCGTGTAGTCTGGACTTTTTGGAGGGCTGTAAAATGGCTCCGGTGAGAGCTACTGTAACCCCCTTCTCATCTGCCCTAAAAATAGCCGCTCCTATGAATCCGTGCCGAGAGAGAGGCCCGAGAAAGCCTGGAAGGGAACACATTTACTTTGGGTTCGAGACATCGGACCAACAAACACTTGTTCGTCTCCTGGCGAGATCCTCCAGGAGGTTTGTGTGTCTGTGCGTGTGTGTGTGTGTTCACCCTCTCCCCATAGAGATCATTAGCCGTGGAGTGCCTCTTGGTCAATGCAACCCCCTCACTGTATCGGCCCCCTCTGGGTCCCTTCTCCGCCCGCGTGTAATAAAGAAAAGAAAAACTCATTCACAGGGCCCCAAAAACGTGTGAGACCATAAATGCACCACAACACCCGGGAAAATGTGGGGATCTAAAAAAAAAAAAAAGGACTTTCCGGGTGACTCGGGTTGGACAAACACCTTTCGGTGTGGTATTCTTACACAGTGTGGCGTGAGAGTTCCAAAAGAAGACAAAGGGGTTAGAGGCAGCCGACAGATACCTAGTATCTGACAGGGTGAGTGAAATTCAATTCCAACCCGCTAATCCTGTAATGAGTCTTAGTTTTTATCCTGAACAGCCTGGAAAAAAAAACACGAGTTCATTGGATACAGATAATAATTGAATTGAGTGAAAGATCTAAAGCCTCTCCGATCTTTTCAACTGAACATTTGCTGACGGTGTATTTAAATAGTGCAGATTGCCCTATACCTCCTCAAGCTCATCAGGAAGGGAAAGCACCATGTGAGCCCAGTCACCCGAGCAGAGAGGATGAGAACAGCCCGCAAGTGAGGAGCATCCACTTTACCTTGATGAAATAATTAGGACAATACTGTGCTACGGGAAGTAATAGGCTACTGTACATTTAAGTCTGAATGTTTTTTTTCAAAGGGAGTAACAAAGAAACTCTGGTTCTTGAAGGTTTTTTGTTTTTTTTTCCCACTGCAAGATAATGATCCAGAAGGTCAGCAGAAAAGATCCAGACAGTGGCTCCACATGGTAGACGAGGAACATATAGTTTCCAGACTTTAAACCCACTGAGCTCATTTAGGAGGAAATGGACAGAGGGTGAAAGTAAAGCAAACTAACAAGTATAACATGTCATAAATAAGCTTCTGTAAAAGTTTTCAAGCAATGGTTCCTTTGAATAACAGTGTGTCTGGATGCTAAATGAGTCCAACGGGTTGACGAAGTATAGTATCTGAGGTTGTACGTTTCATTTTTTTTGGGGGGGGGGGGAATCTTGATAATTTATTCGCCGTATGCTCAACTTTCAGGAAAAGAAAAAAAAGGAAACTATATCATTTAAGTTTCAGTCACAGCTGGAACAACGGGGTACGTTTTTGGTGCCGGTGGTTATGTGCGAGGCCAATGCGCCACAGAGCCACGGAGGAGAAGGACAGATACAGAGACGCGGAGGGCATGGTAATGGCGATATCCATCACTGTGACACACACCGGCACACTTCATGGATCAGAGGCTTTAAGTGCTGAGCTATGGTGGGTTCAACAATAATACACAATACAATACCAACAAGGGAGCTGATTTATTATGGAGCTGACCCGGCCCCGCTCTGCTTGTAGGAACATCACCTTGAATGTTTTCGCCGTGTGCGAGTGTGTGATCTTTGAATAGAGGTGGTAATTACACCTCACGGCGGTTTTCCTCACGCAATGAGGATTCCTGATGAACGGGAGCACGCAACCTGTTTTGACTGTGTCGTAACCCCAGATTCTTCGGTAGAAAAAAAGAATAATCATTACAAAAAAACGGTTCAATGTGTAACGCAGTCTGCCCTGAACGAGTTACTAAAACTGTACTACAAATAATTCAAAGTCAGATACATGTTATTTGTTATTATTCAATTTTTGAAAAAATTGCCTAATAAAAAAAATCAAAAAAAAAACCAGCGTCTATGGAAAGTCAATTATTTCCACTGCAAATGTTGTGTGTATTCATTTTCCCAGTGTGTGTGTGTGTGTGTGTGTGTGTGTGTGTGTGTGTGTGTGTGTGTGTGT
>JAFBJU010026073.1:236023-277588 GCA_016785305.1 Colistium nudipinnis | reverse complement strand
AACTACAGCTCAACTGTAATTATTATAAATCTTTAGTTTTTTACCCTAAAAGAACTGATTAATGGTATGGTGAGCAGGAAAAGAAGGGGAGCTATATCATTTTGTGTTTTGTGTGGCAACCCCTAGTTGTTGATTTATAGGCTGACATGTTGGTTGCGTATAATCTACATTAATACTACTTATTTTTGCATTTAGAAACTAGTGATATTAACTCACTAATATTTCTGCAGTGTTAACCCTAATTGTTTAAAACACGCCATTTATAGCGATGATCATGTTCTTTTAAGAGTGACAGATAGTTCCGTTTCGGCGTTTTGAATGTTAATGTCGCCTTTAGCGCGTTAAAACCCAATCTGGGAAGGATTAACTGCGAAAACGGTTTTACTACTGTATCAAACTCGCACAGTGGAAAGAAATGTCTGGGTCTGGGAAAATAATCAGAGGAGGGCCATTCTTATAGTTTCCCTCTGTCTCTCAGCTCATTGTTTCACCGTAGCGTATATTTCCCGCCCCCCCCCCTCCTGGAGCCCAGTTGCCCTAACGAGGAGCAGCGATAAATAAATAATTGGCTGAATTTTGGGAGATTACGCTCCTGAACTGACATGTTTCCCACGGGCTGTCCTCGCTGATGTAAATCATCCCAGGTCACAGCGTTGTGTCTTTAATGTGTGTTTAGCCATTTTAGGCCCTGCACTGCGCTGCAATGTACATGCATTGGCTTGACAAATCTAGACGTTTAACACACACGCACACACACACACACACACATTTACGGCACTTGCCAAGGGTTGTCAGTTGGAGGGCAAAGGGATGTGTGGGCCTAATGAGAGTCAGGAGCTTTATAAAGTCCCTGAGGTGAGACCTGGACTGGGGCGAAACCACCGTAATCCATAACGCAGTGACACTTATGATTGTTGGCTGCACGACTCTCTCACTGGAGCCGCAGTTCATATTTCATCAGAGGAAAAGCACAGCGGGGATTACAATCGCATGAATCAATTTTACGTTTTGGACAACCCCTCGCCGTTTGTCTCTGAGCTATTCCCGATTCAGACCTTTTAATTTGAGCCACAATATGTGGATGTGTTTAAAGGGGTTGTCTCATTATCTCATTATTGTTTAATGGCCAATAGAAAAGCTCCCATGCATTCCCTCAGGTGTGGTATACGGAGGCGGAATGATGAAAGGGGGATGTAGAATGATACCACGGAGAGGGAGGGATGAGATTAAAAGACAGATGGAGAATAAGCACCACAGACAATTAAAGTGTGTCTCTGTATACATGTGTCCCCCACCCCCTGCCCCACACACACACACACAGTAAATGGAGGAAAGATATCCTAAAATGACTTGTAAATTCCTTGTGAGTTCAAAAAGCTTTTAAATGAAACACTAGTGCAGTTTTCTCATTTTACATGTAGTTAAACTATGTTTGATGTATATAAATGGATTCAAACTCTAATTGACCCAAGCTTCTGTTAAAATGTGGGCTACAGGCATATATGGTGCTTAAGCTATTATTATACAGCGTAATAGGATTTTACAGTATGATGATGATGTCTCTGCTGCAAGATTGAATTATTTGATGATATCACATACTTTTTTTGGTTGTGGTTTGTTAAAAGTTTTGACTATTTTTGTTTTTCCTTGTCGGGGGGGGGAGGGAAAAAATATATGTTTCTAAGTGAAGAGGATTGATGTGACAGATATTGTACGACAGATGTAAAAAGCAGATGTTTTATTTGCGCAGTTCAACAGAAGAACGAGTCACTCAACGCAAACACCGTGACGCTCTCGTGACATTTATTGTTCACCTTAAAAATGATTCCCCCAGCTAGTTTCTGTCATCAAAGTAATGTCTTTCCCTGAGATCTTTGATCACTCACACATTTTTCACTGGCCGGTGAATAACCCACAAAAAAACGCACTGGAATTTTTTTACATATAAAATATCTACCCTCCGGTGGAACAAATCTAAGTGTCTCAGCCTGGTGTTACAATGGAAATCTTTTATCATTTGTAATATAGACCTTGTGGAGTTTAAATATACAGCTATATATGCAGCGCACACGCTCTGCTGTGTAGACTCAGAGACAACTTTGCACTTTTGATTATGATAGCAGAAATTGTGCTGAATGCACTTACTGCTTCTGCAGTGGACCACATAACTGTTTCCCCACACCGTTATCCAATAGAGTAAATAACATTACGAAGCTTAGGGAGCCATCTAATCAATTTCCGAGTTTGATGACAGGGTAGAGTAGTAGAGCATGGAGTCGGGATCAGATTACTGAAACAACATCAGCGCAGTCTGTCTAAATGGGAATTGTAGTATTGTATGACTTAAAAAACAACTGTTCTGCAAAATAAAATTTAAAAAAAGGCTATAGTATATATAATAACTCAAATGGGTGAAGAAATACATGCTTTTATCTTTCTACTGCAAGATCCGCATTTTCAGGCAACAGTATTTAGCATTTGGTTGCTTACACGAACTAACCTGTAATAATGTTATTATAAAGTAATCATGTTGCATAAGTACTTTAATGCAGAATCAAATAAGGTCCCATCCCAAAAACAGCCAGGACGAAGCCAAAACGGGTCAGGATTGTACATGCCTAAACGTGTGTTTTGTGTGTGTGCGTGTGTGTTTACCTGTGAGCCTGGACGTGTGTGTCTTCTCATTACGGAGAGGATTAACCATTGGGGAAGACTCTCTGGGTAGAACGAGGCGACGTCCTCAGAGACATGTTTTATTCACCCACGTCTCAGTTCATTTTCACCTCCCATACGCCCCGAGGTGCGTGTCAGCTGTGCCCTCCCACTGTTCACCTTTTATTGTCGAGCACACCAATCAATACACAACACAAGGGGACGAGAAAGGCTCGCTGCGGAGGTGCGGGGAACAGCTTGTCGATTGGACACTGAATGCAGGTTTTTGTTTGTCCTTGGTAAGACCATTAACGAGTAAAATACGAGTTAAAAAAAAAAAAAAAACGAGCAAAACTGAAACGCAACGCCTGGGGGGGTCGCTGGAGTTATTAGTGTGTAATGGGAAGGAAATCATATCCAGAGGGAACTGGATGCCAGGTATTCTAATTTGTGGGTATCAGCTCCCTCTGCTGGAGAGTCCCCCACCTTTTAGTAATAATATATTTCATTAAATAATTAAGTCTTTGAGATGATATGCTCGTGTTCCTAAAAAAAACTCGTATAAGCTATAAAAAGACGTATTTAAGAGAATTGCTTGTCAGCCATCGTCAAGAAGTTATAGTACAGTACCAGAGACTGGGAGGTCAGTGTAAGTCAGGCTTCACAAATGAGGAATTTAACTTTTAAATCAAAATTTGAAAAAACAAAAAAAAAACAATGTTCAGATGTATTGTATGCTGCTGATACAGTGATGCAGCGATAACCCTCGCGCGTTCAGAATCTCATCGTCTTCAGAAATGTCATTCCACCGGTGTCGTGTTCAATGAAAAGCACAACAACACAAAAGGGTGCGAGTTGAGGCCACTCATTGGATCCGATCGACAGGATGATTGCACGCTCCGCTCACCGCTGCAGCTGTGGCGGCATGCATCATCTCCACCCAGAGCGTCGCCGCGTCTTCCCGCCTCGCGGCTTACATCTGTCGATGCATCGCAACGACAACATCATCTGGAAGAGAAAATGAAAAAATGAGAAGAGGAGGCGGCTTTGTTTGGATCCGGGCCGAGGCCAGACACTTAGTGTGAGCCTCATTCCTGTAAACGAGCTGAACCTGGGTCTAAAATCAAGAATACCCATTTGCCAGAAGAAAGAATTGTATCATCGTATATGATCATGTCACAAATGCGGCATAGGTCGGGTCACAGTTTGAATGGACCTACAGTAACACTATTCATTGTGACAATGAGCTGACACGCACACACACACACACACACACACACAGAAAACTTCAAATGCTCTCCATCAGATTCGCATGTGCTGAGCATTAAAGTCAGCGCTCATCCATCCAGCCACCTGTCAGAAAAGATGAAAACATCTCCTAAGTCGGTGTAACAGCTACACACACATGCGCCTATCACCATTCACTCGAGCCGCAGATGGCCCCAGACAGATATCAGGGCGCTGACCTTCCCACAGCTCTTATTACTGGAGTTCCTATATTACTCCGACATATTATTTATGTTTTGAACATGTATCCTTTGGTAGGAAATAAATCACAGTCAGTGTCTGGCATTAAATCAGAGGGGGTACCACGGTTTGCGCCTTACACCTGAGGCACAGTGTCGGGTGTGGGCTTTTTTAGTCCTTATATTTAGGTGACGGAAGGTTATAACCTTCCAGAAAAAACGTCTCCTTCTTTGAGAAGAAGAACAAGTAAAGTCTAACAGTTAAAGAACAGCTGAATGTATAGTCCATAGGGGCCTTCTGTAAAAATGCAATAAACCCAATATTGGCTCGGCCATACGCACGCGCACGTATGACAGGTGGTCCTCCTATTTCTGTTGGAAGGAGGACGATCAGTTAGCTTGGCTGTAAAGACCTCCAACCAGCACCTCTGAAACTCAGTGATTCGCTTCTCATATTGGTTTTGGTTTAATCTGCAAATAAAAAGTTCAAGGTATATGAAAAGCCAAGATCATTATCTGCTGCCTCTACAGTTTGACTCCGACTTCCACATAAAACAACTTTTGGGGGGGGGGGATTTTTACGACAGTTGGCGTCCTTTAAGTGGCATTAACCACCACTCCACCGCCGAGGCGCGAACGTATAACTAAAAAACGCCATAACTTCTCGGATTGTCCTTCCACTCTGAGTCCAACCCTTGAAATTGTAAATGTGATAATCAAAGGGAGTTTGGCCGTGTTATCATCGACGATATGGGAGCAGCCACTGCTGCTGCCAGTCTCTCACTTCTTCTTTATGATTTATCTCTTCGTGAGGCTCCTGATATTTCTCTCTTCAGATTTTGATGGCGGCGATAAAAGCCGGCCATAAAGTTCCGTCGGCTCTCTGCAGCCACAGCTGGAGCTGCTCACGGGAGGACGGCTTTGATGTGGTTCAGACATTTGGGGAAAGGGCTGCGGGATCCGCTCGGGGACGGTACATAGCTGCGCGGAGACGTCAGCGCGGCCTCCGGCGGCCATTATCAGTGGCCGTAAAAGTCTCGCGTGTCTCGGATGTTCACGTTATCGTTAAATCGGACCTGATTAATGGGCTCTGTCGGGAAAGTGGGCAGAAGCACTCCCGATGAATATGCGGTTGCTGGACCAAATGTGGGAGCAGGCCCATTCAGGGAAATAACATTTCTCAGGTTACGCAACTGATAAAAAGCCACAAATCAACGCTAAATTCATTATCTTCCACACGGCTACATCTGTTGTTGTGAAGAGCTTTTGTTCACACCGTTATGCTCTGCCCACTTCCAGTGCTCTCCTGGTGCTGAGTGGAATGTGGGCAAAGAAGAGGACATGTCCTAACCTCCCTGTCCTGCGTGTGCGGTGTCGAAGCGGCCGGGGAAATCACAGGGTGACGGTCCGAGCGTGGACGCCGCGTTAAATGCGATTCAGCTGTGAACGGGAAGGAGGAAGTTCAGATCGGCCTCAGATGAAAGAAAACAACTCCGGAGCCGGGGGGACAAACAAGATGATTCCACAGTGGAACTAATAAAAAAGTTGTTTTACACGGCCGAGCCAGAGTGAGCACCTGCCAAGCAGAATGACACGCACACAAACATCTCTATTCTCTCTTTTGTGTTTACGTTCAACTCAGTGGAGTAGATGTTCCTCGTGGCTAATTGCTACGATTAAAATGTTGTTTATGTCTACATAATAACAACGGAGTCTTTATCATATTAGCTCGTGTGACCTTTATGCGTCATGGTGGGATGAGTGTTTCGTCCGTGGGTTGCTATAAGTTGACTAGAAAGCCACACAAAAACAAGACGGCCGCGTGAACGGCGTTGAAACAGATTTTGAAATGAATACTTTTTTGTTCTGTTGTTTAAAGCGGTTTCTCCCCCAATGGCAGCGAGCAGAGGCAAGGCCCACGTCATTATTGCAATGGAAAGAAGTTCGCGTTGTAATTACATGTAATCGTTGGAGGCTGTTTGTGCTGTGGAGTGAGCGCTGTTTATTTTGACACTACATGAAGTCACAGAGTTGCACTTTGCTTATTCTTACTGATCAATGTCAATCAATTAAAAAAAAAACTTTTTGTGAAGCATAAGTAATGAGCATATATATATATATATATATATATATATATATATATATATATACGTATATATATGTTCGCATAATAAGACGTGCTAACATGTTTTCAAGCAGGCAGTAATCTCCGTGAACACTGGATGGCATTGTTGCTTTTTAAGAATCCTGCAATTTGCAGCAGGATTTTCATCTTCCCTCACGGGCTCTGGCGGGAAGACGGCGAGGGAAAGGCCGCGCCTGCATTACAAGGCACTGTTATATGATTTACATATTGTAATTTACATATTGCATGTGGTTATGTCTTTTTAAAAATATCATATATATATATATATATATATACGTATATATATGTTCGCATAATAAGACGTGCTAACATGTTTTCAAGCAGGCAGTAATCTCAGTGAACACTGGATGGCATTGTTGCTTTTTAAGAATCCTGCAATTTGCAGCAGGATTTTCATCTTCCCTCACGGGCTCTGGCGGGAAGACGGCGTGGGGAAAAGCCGCGCCTGCATTACAACGCACTGTTATATGATTTACATATTGTAATTTACATATTGCATGTGGTTATGTCTTTTTAAAAATATCATTCTAATCAGAATGAAAATCAGCACGGTCAGACAGCAGAAGACACCGACACCTCCAACATTTTCATATTTCATTTCCTCACCGGATCTGAGGAATCAGAATAAATCACAGTGAAGCCTTAATAAAGTTCCACATTGATGGCTCCTCTTGAGATGAATTAACCCCTGACGCGCCATTGCTCGTTTACCAAGTCCCCGGTGGAAGTTGGAAGTTTGGCATTCAGGCGTCTTATTTTCCAAACCTGGGGGGTAGTTTGCTCTAAAATAGACGCCTGCCAAACAAAGGCGGGTCCTCAAACCATCTGCTTCCCGTCCACAGCTCTGTGTACACACTGTGTCCTACAGGAACATGCAATCAAACCAGATTTTCCAGTCCGGCTTCGGGCGCACCCCGTTCACCTGCGTGTGTTGTCCCGGACACCGGACACCGTGGGTCAGAGGAACATCCCTGTCACAGCTGAGGGGCGGGGGGCTGTTTTCAAACTGTGAGAAAGCCAGATCGACACAACCAGCTGCCGGAAGCATCTAATCTTATTAATTATATCAAAAAGGTTCAAATGTGTGGGCATACTCAAGTCGAGGTTGAGTAAGAACATTAGCATGGTCTTGAAACCTCCCTTAATAAGCATTGTCCCTTTTGTGCAACTCCTACATAATATTATTTATATATAAACATATGAGCAATGTAACTGTCTCGAAAATAAACTGCTAAGATGTACCACCTTTACTGTTTAATATTTGCTGGATTGTAAGATTTCAAATCTGCCGTCTTATTTGACTTGCAAGGAATTTCAGCATCTTTGTTATGATGACAAGGTTGTTTTTGATCAAGGCTTGTTATTCAGACTTTATTAGACTTCCCTCCTCTTTGAAACTGAATAAATAATAAATCATTTTGTTCACTGAAAATGAACGGACTCGGAAATGCAAATGAGACGGAAAAAACAAACAAGTTCCTCGTCCATCAATGAAACGAAATGAACACGTAGTGAATTTCTCTCCACTACAATACATATTAATTGGTGCTCGAAAAAAATAAAATGGAGAAATAATGCCTCGGCCATACAACGCGTAAACTATCTAAAGTGGTCATTTAAATAAAAAGGATTCATTAACTGGAGCTCCCGTGGCAGGAGAAGATAAGAGGGCTCTTTTGAAAGAGTGCTGAAGTCTTGCTGATCCTGCGGTAGTGATCTCCCCCTTGTTGGTGACCTCTGTCGGCTGACAGTGAAGGTCCCCAATAAGCAGCAGCGTTGGTGAGCAGCACTCACTGAACTGTCTCTTCCAATGGTGGCCGCTTCACATCCTGTCCAAGAAACAAGTGCCTCAAATACCAATTCCGGTTCCTTCCACCTAATTGTTTTCCGCGCTCGGCTGCGTCTGTCTCCTCTGCCGCCGCTCCGTTCAAAGACTGCTGTACCATAACCGCCACTTTAATGGTATTTAAATCCGGTCTCGCTTATTCCCAACCGGTAAGCGAGACTTTTGGAATAATAATAACATTTATATTTGGACACAAAAGGGGCGCCTGCGCTATAAGCAGCATCTCCACGGGGGGCAGCAGCAGCAGCACAGCCGCCGCAGGGGGTTGTTCTTCTTGTACCTGGCGGCCAGCTTGAACTTCTCGTTGGTTACCGCCACGTAGTCCTGAGTCCTCTCCACGTTGGTCTGGATGTGTTCCATGTAGGCGCCCTGCTCCTCCACCAGCATGAAAATGTCGGCGAACAGGTCCCTCAGCTCCTTCACGTTGTTCTCCAGACTCAACAGTTCCTGTCGGCCGGGGTGGGGGGGGGGGGGGTGCGGTTGTGTGGGGGGGGGGGGGGGGGGTGTCAGAGGATTAATGGGCATTAACGCCGTTGATGCCAGGGGGACATTAGAGGCTGAAGGTGGCAGGAGAGACAACTGGAAGGACTTAATGTGCAATTAGGAAACCGATTCGGCTTCATTGGTATGATAACGCACGCATGCTTTCCGCAAATGAGCAATAAATCTGGCTTTATGTGGCCTTCATTCCGTCTTTTTTGCTGACTCCAGACATCAGATCTGTTTGACTTATGATTGTTTGTTTGATTTTCTTGCTCTATCATCTCATTTAGTGGCTTGCTTTCCGATAAATCAGACTCACTCCAACAGTTAGCACGCTGACAGAAAAACAACAAGCCTGAAAATATGTGACAAGTGACACTTCAGAAAGAACTCTTTTGCCCACATAAATATATATTTCTAGGTAATAATACTCGTGGGAAAACTTTGACGGAGCCATTGGGTGGGTTTTTTTGTTTTTCACGCGCCTCACCTTGTGTCGCTGTTCGATTTCGGACAGCTGTGTCCGTGTGATTCTGGCGTCATTCAGCAGGTTCTCGTTGAACACCTCCCACTGTCCTGTGGCCACCATCTCGTTCACCTCCTCCTCCGCCACGTCCCGCCCCAGCACCTCCAGCTGCCGGACCATAAAGTCCCTACAGCGCTCCTGCTTGCTCAGCAGACCTTCGTTATACTGCCGCATTACCTGGCCGCGATCATGGCAATTATGGCAAAAAAAAAATGCGAGCGTGAAAACGGAGGTGTGGGAGGGGGAGAAAAGAGAAATGGCGACATATTTGAAGTGTGTATGGTTCCCACATTGCTTTATCATAGCTTGGAGATGCCACTTCCTGATGCTGGAGACCCAATCACTTCAATTGACTTTGTGTTATGTACGAGAAAAAATTTACTATTTTCATGTTGAGATGACTGTCAATCAAAACCAGTTTTTAACCCCCCTTAGAAAATAATAATAATATTACAAATATAAAGAACGAAGCATTAGGTGATGTTCCCGACCTGCTGGAACTTGCGGTGCAGTGCTGTGTGCTGTGTGCCTTGAATCCTGGTTGTAACAGCGGCGGGTCCCTGCTGCTCCTCCGTTTTCTGGACTTGTTTGGAAAGAGCATCTAAACGCCGGTGGAGGCTTTCGGCCCGGAGCTTGATGTCTCGCGTGATGCTGCTCTCTTTCTTCATCACACTGAAGCGGCGCATGGTGGCCACCAGGGTCTTCTGCTGCTGGGTGAACTTGAGGATCTGTTTGTTGGTGGGATTAGACAAAGTCTTCGTCAAGTGCCACTCGTGACCAAAAATGGACCAGAATCTTCTCCTTCCGTACCTCTGTTTCCAGCGATGCGATGTCATCTCTGATCTGCTGAGCCTCGGATAAGAAATGATCAAGCACCGGCTCCAGCTCGAACACCACGGCCTGCGGCATGGTGATCTCCACCACCACCGAGTCGTCGCCGTCCTCCTCCTCTGAGAGAGGGTCGGCGTTTCCGCTCGGAGCCCCGGAATCGTCCCGAGCTTTGCGTTGCAGCTCGTCCAACCGGTCCTTCATCGCGGACACTGAGTTGTTGTGGCGTGTGCAGGTTGTGTTGCGATGCTGAAACAAAACCAAAAAAAAAAAACATCCAACCGTGATGATTCCTGTTGTCACACTGAGCTGTTGCCGAAGACAGAAGCTACAAGCTTAAAGACGGGAGGAGAACACTGTGATTAAAGTGGAGGGGGAAATAAACACAAACTAAACCAAACGTGCCAAGTCATGCAAGAGGAATGTGTTTTTTTTTTTGAAGGGCTTAGTTTAAGTTCATTTGTCACACACAAGTGTGTACATTTTTATGGCATCAGTAAAAAATTCCTCCATTACAAACAGACGAATAAATTAAATAAAATGGTATTTCTCTGTGGCACACAGTGATGTCATATATCACACCAACAGATCAAAGAGATAAATGTTTTGGGACAAATTAGGTTAAATCACAGAGACTTTTCCTGCCTACCTGCCTTCCCTAATTCGTCCCACCTGTGGGTAATGGACTCCGCCCCCTTTCCCCAGTATTTAGTCTGTGTGATTTTTTTCCCCATGGGCCATTTTGTCCGTTCTCCCATGTGAGTGTTGCAGCATTGTTCCCTGTGAATCTCTGTGCATGTGTTCGATCCTTGAACCTTGCCAGATGTTTTTGTACCCTACGCCTCATCAGACGGCCTTTTTGGTTTTTGGTTATATTTATTTCACTGTCACCCCCTTGAATTGTGCATTTGAGTCTCCGTTGAGTCAGGCTCACAGTACCTGAAAAGGTCCACCACCATTTTGCAAATTAAAATATATGATGTATTATATATATTATTTCTATATTATGTTTTATGGCAAAAAGGATGAAGCATGTAAATGTATCCGCCATTTCCACTTCCACCCTGGTTAGTGTTTGTGTATGTCACTGTTAAATCTAGTTCCACTGATATGAACATAATTGATGTGCCCGAACTGAACTCTGCTGAACATTGCGTTGTATTTTTAACTCGTGAGAAAAACATGGGATGAACAAGCAGAAAGTTTATCTGCAACATCAGTCAAATTGACTCCAGTTCCTTTTCCCACGGGAACGAAATGGGAGGTTTGTGTTCGGCAGTGCACTATAAGCAAAAACAAAAGGAGACAAAAAAAAAAAAAAAAAAAGACCAGGCTGTCTAGCATCTGAAATAATGATGAAAAAATGACCTTCATAAATATATTAACTTAAAGAAAAAGTGTTGTTTGGAAAGTGTGGAAATTAAAAAAATATATAAATAAAACTGTACCTCCTGCGTGCCGATATCTGCCAAAGCCAAAGTAAACACGTTGGGTTCTTATGATTACATGGAAAAACAAAATCTGATTTCCTGAATGCCTTTGACAAGTGAAGTGCATTCAAGCGCAGATTCCTATGCATTCAAGGGGGCACGCTGGCATTTCGAAACCGCCTTAGCAATGCAGGGATTTGGGTTCTGGATCCACACATAATCTTTTGGAATCACATGACTGTGTGTGTGTGTGTGGGGGTGGGGGGGTATGTTTGGCTGCCGGGAAATGGAGCATTTCAAATCTCAGACTATCCCCTTACTGGATAGGTTTCAAACAGGAAAAACAGTATGTTTCTATGCTTGTGTGTGTGTGTGTGTGTGTGTGTGGTTTGTGCAAAAGTTTTCTACCCTGATCTGTTCTCCTCTACCTTTTTTGACCTCGCTTCTCTGTCTCCATGCCTTCCCAGCACACGGGGAAAAAAAACCAATTAAAAAAAATTACTGAAAGGATTTGGGAACACATTCTTCTGTGTTTAGCCCCTTAAACCTTGGAGAAAGTGGATTTTTGGTTTTAAGGAGGAGTTTGTTTTTGTTCTGTGTGACCGAACGTTGTGTTCTTTAGAACAAGCAAATATTATTCCTCCTGTCATCCCTCTGTTCCTCTGGTTGTGTCTGTTGGAACTGTTGTGTTGACCTTTCATTATCTGCATGCAGGTGGAAAAGAGGAGTGTCCTGTACCTTCTATTTTATTACTTGGTCAATCTTCGCTAACTTTCCCAAAAATAAATATTAAAATGTGCTTAAAATAATAAATAATAATAAAAAAAAAGGTCATTTGATGGATCTTATTTTATGAACTTTTTTTAAAAGTTCAAGGTGGATTTTGTACAGCAACGGAGAAAAAAACACAATAATCACAGATACACACTAACTTTGTTGTTGTTGCGTTGTGGTTGACGTATTTCCAGCTTGGCGGAAGCAAACTTTCAGGCTGAAACAAGGATGTTACCTTAATTTTTCAGTACTCCATCATACGTCTGTTTGACGATTAACCCCAACCAGAGCTAACCCAGGAATATATTCCAAGCTGAGATTACACCTTCCACCGTGGCATTGTGGGAACTCCTCACGTTCACCTGATGCTCCCATGCTGTGAGTTACAGGTAGTTAAACTCCAGCTATTCCGCTTCATGTGGTTTACAGGACAGTTACACACACACACACACACACACAGGGAAAGATCTGAGGAAGTGCGGCTGAGTGAGTGGAAGGTACCTCCCCTCCTTCTGAGAACAAACCTCGGCGTGACCAATAGGGAACGGGCCTGCCTACAGGTTCATTTGGTTATCTAAAGAAATGAACCGCTGAGGTGGCTGAGTCAACGAGGAGGGAGGGAGACGGCACGGAGACGACGCGCTCTCACAAACTCCCCCCTCAGGCCTACTCCTGGACAGGAAAAGTAGAACAAAGCAAACACAACGTGTTTGCCGTACGATGCGGAGGCCAAACGACGAGGATTGTGCTCAGGGTGTCAGCCCGGGGGGCTGGGTTCCTGGACTTCATTTCTATGTGTGGGTTGGCGGGGGTAAGGCCTCTCGGTTTGGGGGCGTTGCACTTCTTAGGCTCCACTAACTCCACTGAGTACTTTTGACAGATTTCTCCTGACAAGCTCCCCTCGACCAGGCGCCTTTTCAACACGGGCACGGGGCGCAGTGGCTCTCCGCTGTGCAGCCCGACACGCTGTGCAAAGCTGTTTGAAGTGCAGTGTCAGGAGGAGACACAAGTCTGGAGAGTTTGGTGGGGGCAATTGATTTCCGTCATCATTTGATATTTCGGAGGCTGGTCGCAGAATAACTGTCATTTTCCATTAACTGGGCTCTCCGCTTTTCACCCAAGGTTAGACCTTCCGTCAGCTTCAAAAAGTTTTCGAAAACTTTGAACTGCAATGGCCATTTTGTATGGTGCATTGGAGTCGTATTTAATGACCCTGGAATGTTTATTGAAGTTCATCCATAGGATGTTTAACATTTTTTAAAAGCACAATGGGCTTTTCCACCCCCCCATAAAACAGGACCATTTAATCCTTTAGCTAAACTTTGGAAAGCACCAAATCTGGAAAGATGAGGTCGCTACTTGAAAATGTATATTTCAGGAGACGGTGGTAGTGTGTTGCCTCTGGGAAAAATAATAAATATATCAAAAGCACATTATCCATATGATGACTATGCAAAACGCCCTTAGTCAAGTTTTATCTGTGCCGTACCAGATGCTGCTCTATGCTTGTAATAATAACACGGTGTTGCGTTAACTGTGAGTCATCTATCCCTAATGGCGAGATATTGTGACAACACAGCAAAAAGGGCTTTTTGTGCGAGTTTGAGAATTCCCCTTCATCAGCATCACAGGAACAAGCTAACTGTCTCCACTGTGAACCTGTGGCTGATGAACCATCTTTTTTTTCCTTGACTTTCCTGAGAAGCGCCGACGATGTCTCTCACACACACACACAAACTGGGAGAAAATGACAAATAGAGATAAAGAACTGAACGAGAATAAATGGAGTCCAGCATTGGTAATATAAACATTCCACACACAGAAAAAGTGTCACCCGCGTTTATTGTGCTGGGAACAAAAGGATCACACTGCAAATGGCTATACAAGCAAAGAACACTTACACTTAACACAAATCCGACTTCCCATTGGGAAGGGGTAAATGTTCAGGAAACAGTATTGTTAATTTCTACTGCTGGGCAGACACGCAATTCATCTCCACACAGACGCACACAAAAATGAAGCCCAGCGGAATAGAAAGGATTTGTGGCATGAGAGAAAGTAGCGAGCACAAAGGCGAGACTGTACTAAAAGTTGAACCCGGGAAAAATAAGTGTTGAAGAAGTGACGTGAAAAGCATTAAAATGAAACACCTCCTTTGATACGGCTCCTTTTATATGCTGCGGGGGAGGAAGGTTGTCTTGGTCATTGTACTATGGAGCAGAGTTTGTCCCACAATATAGTTGCTGGAGAGCTCTCTGGGTATTACTGTAATGGAAGGGATGTCAGAGGCGGCGCTTTGCTTATTCTTCACGTCCGCGGAGAGAGAGAGAGAGAGAGAGAGCGAACGGAGGCATCAACTCCCAAACAGCCGCTCAGCCCCAACCTTGAGAGCGATATTTAAAACATTGGCAGGGAAAATACGCAGTGCTGTCTCTCCGAGGGGAGGAGAGAGAGAGAGAGAAAAAAAAACAGGAAGGATTAGATGAAACTGATACGGAACTGGAGGCCGGCACTGATACTGAAATAAGCCGCTTTCAGGACAAGTCCGGACTTTTTCCGGAACTTCTCCGGAGGGGACGAACGTGAGAGCGCAAATGTGGCAAAAATTCGTGCAATGTAAGTTGCACGTATGACGAGATCCTGTGTCGTTTGTGACCCCATCGCGCACATTTCAGTGGCCGCAGGGTCTAAAATGTACATTCTGCCTCCTGTAGGCGCCACCTATGAACTGAAGGGTGAAGAATGCGTCTTGCACTTGCAATTATAATCATTTCAGGAATAATCGTGCGATCGTTCCAAAGTAAAAACTTGAACTACTTGCGGCCACCAGAGGACCCCTCCATCATGAAAGAATAAAATGACACTATCTGACTCGGTATCAGCTGGATATAGAGGTCGTACACAAGGAGTAGGAAAATAGAAGAGATAAATGAGCGAAGGGGGAGAGACGGTCAGAGGGGCAAGGGATAATGAGGTCAAAGCCATCGTCATTAAGCCAATCAGAAAGATTGATACCGGGGTTGGTGGCCTTGGCTACTAAAATGAGGCAATCAGAGACCTTCATATTCAATCTCTCCTGTGGGCGCTGCATGTGGTTTTGCCCTGGGTCATTTCCATTTTAATTTACAGCTGAGCTGCCATTTATTTATTTGCCAACCCCTGCACAAATTCCCAAAACCATACACAAGCACAAGTTTTTTTTTTACCCACAGTACATCTGCTTAATCTTCAGCTATTGGCACAGGTGGGAACAAACTATTCATAAAACTGGATAACTGGATGGACACGACGCACAACACGACACAATCAGGGTCGAGGCGGACTATATGTACATGACACAATTAGGGAGGGGCAAGCAATCACAATGACGGAAAACAAGTAGGAAGGGCACACCAGACGTGAGGGAAGACCTGACTTCAAAATAAAACAGGAAGTGACGGGACATACGTGAACTTAATGTCAATTGGTTAAATGCCGGAGCAATCACGTATGTGAATATAAAAATGTCATACAACACTGACTTTGGCCCTGGGAGACCGAGTAGCACTATTCTATCACCCCTGCAGCTGGAGAATTGTAGTCCCTCTTCGTATCCATCACATATTACTTTTGCTAAATGGACAGAATGAAAAGCATCGGGGCTCTCGTCTCTCCTGAGATTCCGGGAGAGAGATCCACCGCTCCGCGCAATCAACGAGACTCTCAACGTCTGTTTAAGCAAGCTCTTCAAACATGGCTCATTTCACCCCCTGGTCTCATGAGGCCGCTTCATCATCTGGACTATGTGGTTTCAAAAAAAAAGAGAGAGCGTGGACGGCGGGAATCGACACCGATAGGACATGTATGAATGATTCAAGGAGGCAAAAACCAACGGACCAATTTTGTTTTTTTTTTACAAACATTCAATAAGCCAGAGTTATATTACTATGTTATTACATGTTATTAATATGATGCAATGTGGTGGTGGGTCCATGATGGGACTAGTGAGATTTGTGTCCACCTGAAGGGACGAACAAACACATTTAGTCAGGGCAAACAGGCTGTGGAGACCGGCTTAGTGTGTGTGTGTGTGTGTGTGTGTGTGTGTGTGTGTGTGTTTGCTCCAGCAGGGATTAAACAGAATGAATTAAACAAACATTGGCCGCAGAAAAAAAATGGCCCATTGTCGCAAATAAGCATTTATCCACCGGGCTGTGACACAAACTGTGATACTGTGTGATACTGTGACTGCGATAAAACACAGTCCTTTGAAAGCATGTCAAATGGGTCGAGTCTTAAATTGTCTTCATTTTAGGCTAGGTTGGCACTCTCATTCTTGTTGATGAGACGCGTTCCAAAATCTCTCCATTTGCTCCATGACTTTCGTATGCACCATGTAAAGCTCCAGATAGGAGTCGAGGGGGTTAAAAATGCAGCAGGAAAATATTCGGCGCGTCTCACAGGTTGAAAAAGTGTTTGAGCACAACACGTGCGAGTCCTCAAGCGCCACGGTGACGGCTCGCGCGGTATCGATCCGGTCTCCGGCAGCGTATCCATCATGTCCGAGATGGACAATATTGACAGGTGCGTGTGCACTCTCATTTCTCCAGTCCCTAACGTCTATGGGAGAAAAAATAAATAAACAGCCACATCGCCGCGTGGGTTATCAGAAGTGCCAGATCTGAGATTGGCTTTTGTTAGCGACCGTTTCCCATCTCCAGGGCGCAGTAATTGTCATTGTGGGGGTAAAAAAAAAAAAAAAAAAGGGGAGATGTTCTTCTGATCCACAGCATGACAATGGCGTTGGCTTTGACAGCAGGATGACAGCGAGGAGGAAGTGGGGGGATGTCGCAGTACAGGGTAGTTCAACCTCAGACCACACACACACACAGCAGCAGCAGCAGACCACCCCCTAATCGAGATGGAAGAGCACTGTGGCAGATCGAAATGCCTGCAGATGACAGGGTGGGAATGGATCGGCTCCTGTACCCTTGTCATGTTGCTCCATCTGCACCGAACAGAGAGGAAGACGGATGGATTCCATCGCAGAAGCCCGGGTGGTACAGGCAGACAGGTAGAAGAGGTCAAGACAGCCATGGAATGAAATTAAAAAAAAAAAGATAAGAGGAGACTTTATTGTCTTTTATCAAAAGGAATGGACGAGGATAAAGGATAGATCGAACTTCGGCGTGTTTTGGGCTGCGAATTGGCTCATGGCCGCACAACTTGTCAAACTCTTTCCAAAAATCCGAAAGTTCATTATCTATAACACCTCTGAGGGTCAGAAGGTAAAAGAAAATCCCAGAGATGGGGTGGGGACACTCTTAAGACGGCATAATTGGAGACTTTAAATTGACCGTAGGTTTGAATCTATCAATGATGAACTTAGGCTGACCGCGGGAGGATGTAACCGAGCAAACTCCACACAGAATGGTCCCTGGCCAAACCGGAAAGTGGAAAAATCAGCGCGAACCACATCATAGGGTAAAAATGAAAATGATTTTCTATAAATGTGTAATTACAATTCAATTCTTTGGTATTTAAACTGCTTCCTTGTTCAGGCCCTTCTCCTGTAGAAATGGTACATTCAGGTCCCGGCATTCCTTCAAGTGAAAACAAGCTTTGTTCACCGCCAACATGCCACTGGAAAGGCCATTTGTATCTGAAGTTGCCGTGTGTGCTGCAAGGCACACTTACCGTGGTGGCTATTTTGTATCCACCTGCACAGACTGTGCCGCTGAGGCCCCTTCTATCCCCGGCAGTCTTTTACAGGTCAGCGATCTCCCATTACCGCTCCGAGATCTGCACCACGTCCCGAGCAGTCCTTTTTTCCTTCTTCGGCGGGGCTCCAGCACCCGATAGGACCATAGGCATTCCTTACTACACCGGCAGGAGATATCATTGATAGTCGGAACGACACACAGTCGAACACCGATCAACACAGGGTTGTGTCCGAGGATTTGAGTGGAACGAAATCCGCTTAAACTCGCTGACCCGCGTTTTTTTTTCCTCCCCCCCGGGAGTGTGGGGGTCGTCACTCAGCCGTGCTGTCATTGGCCGAACATTTGAAAGTGGAGGGGTGCTAATGTTTTAATTAGCTCAAGGATTCCGTGCAAAATGCCACGGCGCTGGCAGTCCAACCTTTAATAATACTCCTGGCTATTGGACGGGTGTGTTTGACCTAGTAGTGACGCTGAGAAGCGCGTTAATGTCGTTTCCCCGACTCCTGAGAGGACTAATCACCCGGTCTCCTAACTACCTGCCAACGTCGTCGTCTTGGGGGAATAGAGAAACTCTCGGCATCGGAAAAAAAGAGAAGTGGGGAAACAGAGAAAGGAGGGGTAAATAATGCCCCCCCCCGCTTTCATTCTGCGTACTTGTGCGAGAAAAGATGGAAAGGGTTTCAGGAATCGTTTTACTCCAATGGGAAAAAAAAAGCAAAAACTCATATGTAGCGATACGTAAACTGTGTTTGCATTCATTGATAAGACACAATGAACGGCTTTGAACTAGGCTTGGAATTTCGAGGAAAAACAAACTCACTTTCAGCAATGAAGCCTGAACTTCCTAGGAATGATATGTTTCTCATCTTATTGTGAGGATGTCCGCAGCGAATGGGGGGGGCTCTCGTTTTTTTTTTGTTGTTTATTGCCCAATACATCTTCCCATCTGTCTCGTTACCTGTCGGTGAGACAGGTCCGTGGGCTGGCTCAATAACGTACACGGGCGCACACGGCTGTCGGCGAGAGAGAGAGAAAACGAGCGGATGCAAAAACGGAGGCAGGCCTTTCCCGAAAGCGACGTGTCAAATTGAGATCGAAGCAACCCTATTTGTCCCCGTTAGCCGGGCGGCTCCCATCGACATCTGCTGATGAGAGTTTGTCTTGGATGATGTCCTTCATTTCACCTCCCAAGGTCTACCACCCCCCCCCCGCCCCCACCTTTCTCTCCTCCCCCGTACACTCCTCGCGCTGCATCGCGATCATAAATTGCCAAATATAAAGCCTTGTTTCCAGTCCGTTAGATGCGGCCGCCTATGCCAAGGGCCTTCATATCCCCTTTTGCACCTCGGAAGGCACTTAGATGGAAAAATCTGCCTCCCTCCTCGTGCACCCTTGTCTGTGATATGTGCATGCATCATTCAAGCGGCAATCCACTCCCCCGGCTTAAACTGCTTTCCCCCTACAAGGCCGCGATGTAGTGGCTCCATTTATCGTGGGGGGGGGGCACTTGGTTAGAAAAGCGCTGATTAACAAATGGCTTCACCAAAGGACAATATTCACCTTTCCTGACAGTTTGTTCCGTAATGGTCCGTCGTGCAGGATAGATTTTCCTCGACGCACATTGCCAAGCGGCAGAGCTGTTCATATATATATAACGTAAGGACTTTTTTTTCTTTTTTTTTTAAGAGAAACTATGCCTCCCTTCCTCCACGGCATCCTACCACGAACACCTCATTCAGTGCACCGTGTAAATGGTAAATCGCTTAGGCAGATTTCATGAACAGAGATGTGGTCGCTTCAGTGATTCCTATAAGCATTTAACAGTTTCACTCTTACCTCGCTGAGCATTATGAAGTCGTCTTTGTTCGGCGCTGCCTTCCAGGGAGAATATACGCCTCGTGAAAATGTGTCTTAACGATGTTTGATTGGCAGCGCTCCAAAATTTCATTTTAGCTTACTTCGCACCTGTTAGAGCCGAAAAAGAAAAAAACGCGGCCCTTCACGTGTGGCACCTGGCATCATAACAAAGCCCTGAACATCTCAATCTATCAGAATAAGTCAAAGACTTGTATTGAGTATGCAACATTTGTCATTTTGTTATTTGTTTGAATAAACTTGTAATTGGTCGGTCATTTACTCGACATGTCCACTGCTCCTGCTGGCCGTGTTGCAATTGTGATTCATGTTTACTTTTAACCCAGTCAATTAGTCATTTCTTGATGGGACCCCTCACGATCCATAATCTTTCCAGATCATCATTCTGGGATCCAATCATTGATTAATGTTGCTATGGACAAACCTGACATTAACTGGTCCAGTAATCCCCGAGCCTGAATTGATAGGTACAATTGATGAGTTCTTTCCCTTTTTTTTTTCGCCCCCCCTCTCCCCGTCTGGGTCTATTGAATGCTTGTGTAGCCGTGAGCCTGAGCTTGGCGCTGAAACAAATACTCTGACATTTGAGGCAAAATGTCCAATGCGCAGACGGGTGACAACACCGAGAGGGACGGCGGAGTTATTTGCTGGAAATGGTCACAAGTCGGTGATCACAGCAGAGCAGGGATGTGGCGTGACCTCCATAAACGAACCGCTCAACGCATGCATACACACGGCAAACTCAACCTGCACGAGTCGCCGCACCCGTGTGTACAGACGCCTGCTGGAAATGCTAGTTCTTCCAGGTCTGTGACAAACAGGGCGCCGCACCGCTGCTCCCTGAGAACCGGGCTGTTATCAGACTGTCACTGTGAGACGATGGAGCTGTCAAGAGAAAATAGTTATGAATCTTACCTCGCCAAAGCCATCCCAGTGTCCCCTCTTTGTTTGGTGCGTGGAGATATTTGCCTGTAGGGCCTTGGCATTAGGCAAAAAACAATAATAATGTTTTGGGGTGGTTTGTCTCACCCCAGCAAAGACAGCCCATTCAAACAAAGCACGCAGCGTCCATATCCCTCCCTATTTGGTATAGGATGTACAATATTGCGCCGAAACGAGATGGAAGCATTAAAGTTACAAGCTCTGTGGGGCCTCGTGACGTTCATTTCAATATTTCAGCAGAGAAACCGATCCCATACATCCGTTATAACAAACTGCCCATATGCCACGGTTGACTTTTTATATCAATGCGAATGTGGCTCGTTTTTTTTCTGATCCCATGGCTATTGTCGAGAATGTCACCTTTTCTTGTCATACGTGCGGCACTGTAACCCTTGGTTATTATACCACTGCTTAAATACCCTCACGGCAAATAAGTTTGCGGCGGCCTGTCAAAGATACACCATCGCCACCTCTATTTCCTTCGCCGCTAAGCTTCTCTTGAGCCGAGATAAATTAATTTCCCCTTTTCCCATTCCTCCTGCTCGGCTTTCCTGGACTCTGTAGCCCCCCCCCCCTTTAAATATAGACATCCAAATCTTAAATCCCATCAGGGGTTAGATGATTCAATCCATTCTCTCAGGCAGGCTGTGTTGGAAAGCTGAGATGTAAAAAAAAAAAAAAAAGATTGCCTCTCAGTTTCATTTGAAACATTCAAGAACTGTCTTGTTAATTTCCAATCGGCAGTCAAATACGTCGCACCTGAATATTTCCTCGGAGATAATCCGTTTCTCAGAGCGAAAAATGTGTTAAACATTGTACATTCTGTCCTTAGTTAGTGGAGATATGTTCACAAGGTTGTTTTTTTGTTTTTTGTTTTTTTTTACATGTTTTCATCAAAAAGAGGAAATATTAGATCACTGTTCTAGCCTCCGTTTTCACTCTGCTAAGGAGGCACTGCTACCTTAAATTCATTCCCCCCAGTTTAATATATTATGAGTTTTCCCTCTACATTATGATGATGAGATTTTTTTTGAGAGCACCCTAATTATGGGCATTATGTGTCAATTGTCCTTTCTCCTGCCTCCTCTGTAGCTCCGCCCCCCTGGTTCCCAATCAGAGGAACAACGAGCAGCACCTGGAGGACCAGTTTAAAAACACCTGGGCCACCGCCAAACACGAGAAAGCTGTTGGTGTGGAGACTGCTTTGGTTTAGGTTACCTCTCCGTTTCTTGTATATCTGGGTCACTTTTTTTGGTCTACATTTCTGTGAATTCAAATCTATACACATATTTGCATCTTTAGTTGTGTTATTTCAATTGATTTGGGCTCCCATTGAGCCAACCCAGTTTTTTCCCACATACAAAGACACAGTCCCTTGATTATTTTTTAATCGTACAAAGTAATGAAAACGTTTTATATCACAGCCTACATTAAGTTGTGAAAGAGATGCATTCCAATTTAACAGTAACTAGAGTATGTATGCAAATATGCTGTGCTGTTAAAGGTGTTGCTGACAGTACACTTGCATAACTGCCGTTCTGCCCTGTGGCTGATCCATCCCAAAATGCCCTGAAATATTCTCCTTACCATATTTTTGACAGTTTCTGTATAAATCATGTGATTTATTCCTTTAATTCCTTTGGAGAATGATCAAAATATTTGAGACTTCCAAACAACAACCACCACAGAGGTTCAACATCACATAATATCAAATAAATTCCACGCAGAGACGGATGTCTGCAGGTTTCCAAACAGAGCGGCAGGTGAAAAACAAATGTCGCGTACCCGCCCTCGTTTAACTCCGGGTAAAAAGGCTCATCAACTGCTGCCTTTCGGCTGTTTACACCCTCTCCGTATTTGGCAGCGACGTGTACCTTCACTGCGGCTCTCTGATAGTTTTGATATGAGGTTCTGTCTGGGTACGTTGTCATGCCCTGTGCGTGAACCCTCCGAATTGTCAACTGGAGAAGACACTTGGTTGAGGGATTCTTTTCGTGTAGTTGCGTGGCTCAGTGTCTACGCCGCTGAACAAGTTACTGTGAGACAAATAACTCTCGGTGGGACTTCTCAAAAATAAACTATGTGAATTAAGGATCCAGATCTCGCTGCTCTTCAGAAAAAGATGCACGAAAAGCTCTGGGTGATGGTCCCCGATAGAGTTCAAATATAATTACATTTTCTGTTTTGATAATATTCTGTATGACCTCAAGTCAGAAGAGAATGTAGCTTTTGTAGAAGTTGGGGTTATTACTAGCACTTTTTAACATAAATGCTAAGTCATCAAATTGGTCTCATCTTTCACAAAGGGAAAATCTGACTTTAAAGTGTTAAAGCGGTTTCATTTTTAATTCCGGGGGAATTACTCCACGTTAGCCCCACCACTGGCTTTAACCCTCCACTCAGAGTCTATTAAAGTCATGTAGGACACAGGTAATTTAATTCATAAACCAAGATTACATCGAAGTGGCTGTGGCCTAATGATGAAGCATGATGTTTTTAGTTTCAGTTAATAGGATTTTCTAATAGATGACAGAGAGCAGGTTATAATCAGCCACTAAGAAGCACAACGTTTCACTGCTGCAACTGAGCAACATATTTTGCTCAGTTCATCCACTGGCAGAACTAGGACATCCACAATTTCACCCGAGGTTATAAATGTATTGTTCTTTTTTTCCCCCAGTCCAGGGATGGGCAACGGGACTCTTTGCAAAAACACCCTGCACCACTTTTCTTAAATTCAACACGTTTGCTCCGATAGAGTTACATGGGCCATCCCTGATCAAGTCTCTGTGAAGCACCTGCAGGCTCAGCTCAAGGGGCCTTTTGTCAGGAGGTGCGTAGTTAGAGAAGAGTGCGCCTCACCACTTACGTTTCCCCAGGCCACCAGCTCCGCTGCAGTCTTCCATTTATTAGACCTCCAGGCCTCTCTGATTAGGAGCACACGAGTATCTGAGTGCTCATTGAAGTGCATCATATCCATAAGGGCAATTATTATAAAAGCGTATTCCTTGGAATTTGCTTCTATCGATTCTTTTAATGTTAGCATTTTATTATTTTTTTTCTAAAACAACTTTAATCGGTGACGTCATTTGAGATGACACTTTTTTCCCTCCTGTTCTATACTTTTGCTTTATTTTCTGCTTTATTTCTGCCCCTTAATTTCCTCGTACCTCAGTGCAGACGGGTGTCGTTGTTTCAGGTTGAGTAACCAGGGTTCAGATAACCCTGGGATTCCAGCCCGCAGGTGGAGGAAGAGAGGTTTTGATACGCATTAATAACACCCTCTTACCCTTTCCTTTGTCTCTTCGGATCTTTGGGGAGGCTTCGTATCAGCTGCTTCCCTTTCCTATTTGTCAAACATATGAATAATAATTACACACTGTGCTAATTCATTGTTTCTCTCTACCGGTATTCTCTGGAATTCATGCATGCTTAAACTGCTATTATTCGGATATGGGTCATTTCATGGCGACAATAGGCTCCGCCTTGCCAGGTCTGTGGTTTTCCCTTTGGACTGATTGGATATTGCATTGCCTGCAGGATATTTGCATTTTTCATATCCTCAAGAAAGAGTGGCCATTTAAATACACATGTAGGAACTGCTCGGAAATGATTGAGCAGCGCTTTTTGTGATGAAACGTCTCTCAATGTAAAAGTTAATGTATTGAGTGATACATTAGTTCAGTGTTGTTCATAACATTTCACCAGCCATGAAAATAAATAAACAAAAACCCCTAAATGGCCTTCATGGTACGAATAGATCACACACGGGTAATCAAATTAGGGTTTACCAGCTGTTCCACCAGGTTAACACCGACTCCAGAGAGTGTTTCTTTCTTTTATACTGCCAATAGTAATTTAATTGCAGCCGTTGTTATCCTTTGAATAATTGACTATTACCACCAGACAACACACAATCCTTGGCTTTTACAGTAGGATACATTACTGTCAGTGTAAAAAAACAAACAGAAAGACGTTGTGTGGCACCCAGAGGGCAAACTCATTCTCAAGATTATTCACTTGCTGAGTCATGAAGAATCAGTCCAAACAACAAAAAAGAAAAGAGACGAAGAGTGGGGGGAAAAAAAGGGTCGTTGGAAATGGAGGAAGCCCGGAGGAGGATATGGAGATTATAAAACTAGAGGTGACCCTTTATTTTAATTCCATCTAAAAGGTGTTTAGCAACTGATGAACACGTGGAGAAACTGTTTGATAATGGCGAGCCATTCTATAATCAACTTAACTGTTACAATGAATTGTCACTGTTTCTTTAGACAAGCAACATTGGTTCTTCATGAGAGATGTAAAGACATCCCAGGAAGTGACTCTTAAATACCAGTATCATAGTGTGTAATGCGCCATTTAAGAAATGTTAATATTAATGTTAATATAATGGAGTGGAAATATAAGAATTAAGTGACCGTAAGCTGTAAATCCAATAAAAGTCAGATGCTGCATTTCACATAACATTGCCGAGAAAAAGGGCAATATGTTTAAAACGAAACAGGAGGGAAACTTAAAAGTGCGATGGTTCAAAGCCGGTGTAATTGAAAGCCATCCGAGGGCTTTTGGTGACAAATGAAAAAAATCACTGCACCAAAATTGCCAATTAAATTAAATCCACAAAAGAAGAGAAGAAAATGACGGTTGTTAGCATTTCACACTCCATTATACATTAACATCATGTGAAGTTGAACTTTCTCCATGTCCTCCGTATGAACCCGGTGTTTATCTCTGCTGCAACCCTCCTCCTTCTGCACATCTCTGTGGAAGCATGAGACTCGGATTTGCATAATCCACGTGTGAATGCGTGTGTGTGCATGTGTATTGGGATGAGCATTGACTTATTCGCCGGATTCCCAAATCTAATTATCCCAACTGGCCTGGGGACGGCGCCCACTCAATGAGCGAGAGAAGGAAGCTGGTCAAAGATGAAAATGGAGCAGACAAAGACCAGCGGAGGTGCAGAGAGCGAGAGAGAGGGAGAGACAGAGAGGAGGAAATGAAAAGAACACACTGACTTTCTTCCGAAGTGGGTCACGGTTTTTCCATAACTCCATCCATTTTGGGGGAGTGAAAATGGCCTGACCCAGCAAAATGGGAAAAAACCCAAATTGCTGCTGAGAGCCATCGTCCATTTTTGGCCTGACTTCTTTTGGCCGCGCTTGATGAATCGTACCCGTCGCAAGGCGGAATACAGAGACAATTGAATAAAGGTAAAATAGGAAATCCTACAAACGTATGCGAAAGGGAGAAAAAAAAAAAAGAGTGGCCGTAGCATTTCTCGCTTACTCCTACTGAATGATATGGAAATACAGCTTTACTTTTGTTTGGTAAAGGGTCATTCAACTCACTTATCATATATTGTCCTGAAAATGTCGAGAGATCGCAGCGTGCATGTATGTGTTGGGTCTATGTTATGGAAAAAGCAAAAGACTCCAGCGAATTGCGAAAAAAGTCAGGCGACCGCAGGTGATTTATGCGTTAGCGGCCCACCCTAGTGGGAAACAGCATCACCAGACGTGCTTTTGCTCAGATGTCGATGGAAGAAAACAAGAAGATGCTCCGCGCTGCAGCAGAGTTCCTCCGCCATCAAAGTTTTTAATCCTCTCCTCAGAGGAGCCATAACGGAGCCTCGGCAGACAGGAACTGGCAGGAGCAGACAGACGGGCACCGAGGCCGCCGAGTCTGACGGATTCCACTTGGCTCGTGGCACCATTGTGTTTCTGCTCTGGAAAGTACGCCAAACATCCCATTTGTGACCCTTCCCCGTCCGCCCGCTCGTTGGCTATTGCGGGTCGCCCGTCCGAGGCTCCGACTAAATCCGGAGCAGTAAAATAATATTATAGGCACAATTGAGGATTTTATTTGTATTTTTTGGGACAATTCATCCGCAAAGTAGAGTAGTCGGGAAATCAGGCCTAATATGGTCTAGCGTGGTATGCAGATCCAGTCCCACCCCGCCGACACCCAGCTCCCCTCTCTCCACCTTCTCCTCGCCCTCCTTCCTCTCAGCCCCTCCCCCTTCATTAAAATGTCAATTGACTCATTCACATCTGCTCGTGCTCTGGTTGCTTTGGGACAAGCCTCCACCACCGGAGCAGATTTTCTCATCAACTGCAGGTTCACCGTTGGGCACGCTTGGCCTTCACTCAGCTCCGGTGCAAAAAACAATGGTCACCGACTGTGGAGCGAATCTAAGAGCGAGCATGCCACCTTCACTGATGGTACAAAATGAATATGATCTATTGATCCTAATTTATTTCTTAGCTTTGATTAAAAAAAAAAAAAAAAAAAGTATTATTATGTAGAGTAGTAAAATATTGAAGGAGGTCAAATGTGACCTTCTGAGAAAAGTCAGCGGATCAAAAATCACCATTTGGCCACAGGCTCCATGAATATCCCAGTAATGTCCACCTAACAGCTGTCATGACATTTTTCTATAATATATGATAATATTATATTGAAACTAAAAGAGGGACGAGGTACATGTGTACCTTAATTAAAAAAAACATATGTGAAACATGTTACTGCTAAGTTATTGTTGTTTTTTGTCCCCCATTCTACTGGCTTCGAGATTGCTTTTCAGCCATCGGTTAACTCATAACCTTTATTCTCTTTTTTACCTTGACCGTACCTGGACTAATAACGTCCTCATCAAAATCGCATGTCCTCAATGTAGATGTAACCTTTCGGGAAGCGGCAGGAAATGAGATTTCCCAAAATACACCACGGAAGCAGGTCAGTGGAAGCAAGTGGCCAGTTGTTAACTGTCCAACCTGTCATCCGTCACGCAAAGACACATCCTGTCCTGCCAAGGTCTGTGTCATCATCCCTTCTCCCTGCTAATGTCCTCTCTCGCTCTTTTTCTATCTTCTTTTCACCATTTTATCCTTTTTTTTTTGGAATATTTCTTTACAGGGAAAGTTTTCAAAAAAAAAAAAACCTTTTTTAATTTGTTGAACTTTCCTGCTTCCTATCTATCAAGGCTCGCACAAATAAAGTCCCAGAGCTGCCCCAAACCAGTCACATCCATACAATGAGCTGCTTCCATTCTCTCCTCGCCGCTCTTTCTTTCTTTTCCCCTCCTTTTCTCCTCCTTTTTCCCCTCAGTGCCAATGCATTCTGTGGCTGTAATGAGACTTTTCACTGCCTTCCGAGGGTAAGAGATCACAGTGCCAATGTCGGCCTCGCAGCGTGCGTGCGTGCCTGTGTGTGTGTGTGTGTGTGTGAGTGAATGAATGAATGCAGGCTGGTGTTTAGGCAAGGTAGTAAGGTTTGTAATTGGGTATAAAACAATTTTTTTATTTTTTTTGTCCTATGATGTCGATGTACAGTATATATCAGTCAACCCTTAATTGTGATGTGTTAAAATGCCGAATGCCACACAAATCACATATATCACCATATTTATATATTTAAAAAAAATCCTATTTCCCTTGAAAGGTATGCCACGCATCAGTGACTCCGACCGCATTTGTCCTTTCTGTGGTTCGCGTCGCAATGGGCCAAAAAAAAACTGCGTTCGTCCTCGACGAAACCACTGTCTGTGTGGCTATAAAGTTCATATCCTCATAATAGGAGCTCCTTCTAACACACTTTCCTTTTCACCAATTTACACCCTGTCATTGTTTTTCAAGTAAGTGATCTTTAATATTCACACTCGTGTGTGTGTGTGTGTGTGTGTGTGTAGGTGTGCCTGTGTGTGTGTGCACACTGTTATATATTGCAGTCAATACGTTATCTGACAAAGCCACGCTGAGCTCGGGCGGCTGAGGAACGGATTTGGTGTAAATTTAATAAAAAGAAAATCCAGACACTTATAAGCTTCTATTAATCATCAGCAGACAGCCAAATTATTTCGGGGCATTACTGGCTCCAATAAATTAGACTCATTTGCCAATATTTCTATTGACGAGGCGCGGAGAGAAATACGCTTTTAATGCTTTCGATCATTTAGGGAATAGGGGCGCACAGGGACAGGGTGTTTTGGGATTTTTTTTTTTTCCCCTAGCTTTGTGGGAATAAAACAAAGCGGTGGTTGCGCGAGGTGGGTTTCAGGCAGATTAGAGGTGGGTTAAGGTTTAGCTTCGGCCCCTGATGCCTGACAACAACCAAACCCAAGGGACACAGATAAACGAAATCATTTCTTTCTCCTTCTTTCCAAGCTGCGTCAGTCTGGGGTTAAATTGTTTACGACAGTAGGGCTGCGGCCACCGATTTTGTAGCACCGAACGTTTTTTTTTGGCCGGCGTCCGCCTTTTTCTCAGATCCCTTTAAAACGCAGGAGAAAGAAAAAAACAATCGGTCCTACAGCTATTTTCATGCTCGGTGCCTCTCTTGCGCGCCCTTTGCACCCCGCACTTCACACCACTCAGAGATTAGTTCCCCCTGAGTGGCGCTCGCTCCGGGAAAATGGCCTCATTAACGGCCGCCGAAGCCACGCTGAGGGCAATCCGACTCTGTCTGCGATTAGGCCGCACGAGGCTCTTGATCTGCCTCGCGCATAATGGACACCGGTGGAGAAATTGAAACCGTCCGTGGCGGGGCAGCTCTGTTATTATAACATAAAGAACGGTTATTAAAGTGTCTGCATGTGGGGGGAGTCCATCCCAATAAACACCAGTGCCCGCCTTTGTTCTCCCGCACGCTGTGTGCACTCATTTCCTCCTCGTTCTTTTTCGTATACCACGTACTCTCTTCGCAGCACTCTGGCTTCGCGTGTTTGTGTGTGTGTGTGTGTATGTGTGTGTGTGTGTGCGTGCGTGCCGTCAGAGTTGTCGTGAGGATATTGAAAACATCAGGGGGATTGTTGAACTGATATATCTAATTAAGTCTGTCCAAATCCTACGCCGTCTAACCTTCAAGAAAACATATCACAATGAGCAAAACAACCTTCTACGGCCCTGCAATATATTTTACCCTTAAAACCCAAGTCATTAATATAATTGATTGGTTTTTAAAAGTTTTTTGTTTTTTTTCTCAATGTGTGTGTGTGTGTGTGCTTTTTTTCCCACTTAGTGGCCGTTACTCTTAGGCAGGGCTATATTCGAAGTGTGTCCAAAATGTGAAGCCAATTTCTCTTTACTCGATGAAATCTGATCTCATGCCCTCGTGGCGTTTAAGTGCATCGTTCCGGGACCCCTGTCGTGCTGCTCTCGTGCAGAATTACCAGAAAGAAGATGCAAGTGAGGGAAGTGCAGTGCAGCCAAATCTGATTTATTAAATCTATGTCTGTGTGGATGTGGACGTGACTTGTTGTTCTCGGTCAAGTTTATGGAACTAGAGAACCAAAACTTTGCAACGTCCAGCTTTTTGGTTTCCTCCGTGTGCCCGCGCAGTTTCGTTTACAGGTGATGTGATAGCAGGTGGTTGTTTGGAGCGCGCAGGTTGTAACCTATCTGTTGTGTGTGCTCAAGGATCTTTATCTGGGTCAGAGGTGGGTGGCCTCGTTGACGTTCCTCAGCTGCCCCACTGACACCTCAACCATGACTTTGACCCCTATCCCGCTCGATGCTGTTGTCAGTATTTCAAGGGGCAGAAAATGTCGTCTGCTCCTCCCGGCTCCGATTCAGAATCCATTTCTCAAATAATACCAGATGTGGATGAAGGATCCAAAAAGCTCATAATTGGACAATTATTCTTGAACTGTTTTTTATTTTTTTATGTATTCTATACCTAAAGGTCACTGATGAACAATATTGTATGAAGTCCCCAGACGCTGTGGTTTTGATTACTTCATACAAATGATTTATGAGGCTAAGCTTGGATTGCGGAGTCATTATTTTGTATCAGAATACCTCTGTACACAACTGAAGAGCGGAACGTGTGCAAAACAATGCTCGACATCGCAAAAAGGTGAGCCAGGCCCAGCCAATGGACAAGGGTTGTGCCAAACTCATTGTTTCCTCGGGTGTAGTTATAAAAAACAATCTCCCTACCAGCCTGATGGGCTATCGTTTTTCCTCTTCAAACGTCCACCACAATCATTTGGACGAACGCAACGAACAGCAGTTTTACGATGACAGATGACGATCGGCCGCTCGGGTTGCTCATGATCCCCGGGCTTCTCCAACTGCGGCCCAAGTTGTGTGTCAACGCTTCGTTTGCGTCCCCCTGCATTGCGGTTCGTCCCCAGATTGCGACATTTATCAACACGCCTTGTATAGAATGCATAATTGCAAAATGATTCATGTGTGGAGCCACGAGCCTGTAGAACCTTTCCCCTCGCTGAGGCACACTATCGCCGATTGGAACTGTGTGAAAGGCGTCAAGCCGTTTGAGGTTGTGTGCAATGACCGAGTCGCAGTTGAGCACCGAGGAAAGTCGCACTCTTTTTGATCGGAGATGCGTCACGACGGTCACACCCGGCGATCATAGATGAGTTATTGACCTCCCGCAGAATAGAGGCTTTGGTGGAACTGCAGCAATTCATCACATACCCCGTGGCCGGAGATAAAAGGCTGCTGGTGAGACTTTTCAGGGATTAAAGGGGAACTCAAGCTTACAGTTATTGTTACTATGTTGTCAATTTTAAATGTGGCGTCCGAAAGTAGCCCGCGCGCGAACTACTGCCCAAACATGCCCGCTTGGTGAGGAATAAAATGTGGGCGGGTCACAGCGGCCTGACTCAGAGAACCTATCCGGCCTCATTGGCATGCGACTGGTGTCCCCTCTGCACACCATGACTTCCTCGTGAAACGCAGAAACAACATTCTCCGGCAAAAATGCAGTCTGCGCGGAGCACATTGGACGCCAAAGGTGAATTGTGACGAATCATATTTCCCAATTGTCGGTCTCCACTCGCTGTCTGCCTGTTTTCGGATTCCTTCGACCAGAGCATGCCAAATCTTTTCAGATTCGTGCCTCCACACATCACCTTATGAGGTTGTCAGGGACAACACCTCATCTTAGTTTAACTGCTTTTATCTTGGCGACACTGGAGATGGAAGGTCCACACGGGAAAAGTTGACTCCAGAGTCAACTCAATGTGGTGGGTATGATAGATCAAACCTGCTGTAACACATCTGAGCCTGGTCTGGCGAAAAGTGGAATACCCTTAAAATGTACCACCCGCAAAGAGCAGCACAGGACGTGTTTTCTGTGAATCCTTCAGTCGCCGTCAGTCACGACATTCACACCCACCACATCCCAATGCCGCCCTTATTCTGTGAAATACTGTTTTATGACTGTGATAAAATGTTAAAAATACAAATGAAAATATAAATGTCACTAATATTTCCACTCACATGCAGTGAAGCATACTCAGATTAACAAACAATGCCCCCGTGATGCACATTTGAAAAAAACGACATTTTCTCCAACAGGGGAAAAACCTGTGGTTATCTATGTCTTTCATAATCTTAACAAATAGGTGTTCTTTCCCTCTATAAGGAAATGTGGGCTTTTTATGTGTGAACCTCAGTCATGCATGTGTGTTTGCATTTCACAGAGCAGCATGCTGCACCAAAAGCCATAAAATCCCCATCTGAGACACATATTCAAAATTTGCTGTATATCTGTACAAACAATGCTCCTAAAACCCCAATAATCCAATTTCGATGATTGTGAAATTCTGAATATTAGTGCAATATCAGCCTGTTTACATCATGTGCAAAATTAGATTTGTGCCAATGGCTCACAGCATGCATCTTCTTTTTCATGGAGCTTAGGGTTTAATCACTCCAAACTTTTAACCAAAAAATTGACACGCAACGAGACTGTGGAGGTTTTATTGTAGTCTCGAATTCTCTCCAAGTCTGTTTACGGCTATCACCGCGGGGAGGTTGTGGCTCCGCGGGCAACAAAAAAAAAACGTAATTAGTTTTTCAATGCGTAAGTGACAAAGCGCTATATCCGCCGCGCGCACTGGCATGCAAACCCATGTTTCGATAAGACAGCCGCCATGTTGAGGTCCACCTACGCCCCAGTACACACCAAACACAGAGCTACATTTGATTTGTGTGTCAGTGTTTGTGTTTTTGTTTGTGAGCGCCGCGCTATGTTGGCCAAATTCGTTTGCCCGGGCCCTTGAATGCGTACGCGCGGGCAACGGGTTTTTGATCTGGTTGCGCGGCAGCCTTTTTGGCAAGCGGCTGTGTCCGTGCCCATGCGGGAGGATTACACACAAGGTGAACCCGGGCTCAATTAGGAAGAGCAAACAAAAAATGTGCGTGTTCCTCGGCGCTGGAGCAGGGAGGGGGCCCTGATCAATAGCTGCCTGGCCCGGGCAGAGCTATTAGCAAACAGCGCCAGGCCCTAATAAGTGAGGGCTGACCTTTCAGCTTAATGCTTTCCTCTGCTGCTCGGCTCCGGGCCTCAGTCACAGTGCAATGTGTGGCTGTGTGGCAAGGAGAAACGGTGAGTGTGGTTTGAGTAGTTTGTAAATGTAATGCAGATTGATCACTGTCTTGCGGCTGTTATTGTTGTGCGTCAAGGCGACGGGGGGAAGAAAAAAAAGGCGGGACAGGGTTCAAGTTCCATACCGACGTGATTCATGGACCCGCCCGTCTTTATTCATATTCAGTTATGGTGTGTGTCTATAGAGGAACCCTGGCTTCCTTTTTTTTTTTTTTACACTTTAAGTCATTTGCATCTTTCATGCATAACCATGTGCCATCGATCACTTAATATTTGGCCACGGACGAGAAGGATATGTTCCTCCATAGGATGGTGCGCTTGCTCCGGCTTCGGCTTTGGCCTGAACTTGAGAAGCTTTATGAAGTTCATAAAAAAAATAATAATAATCGCATGAAGGAAATTTTAAACTACAGGTCATTACGGGCAGTTAAAATGCAAAGAAACGATGACCCTTTTGAAACAAGCGGGGGGGGGGGGGGGGCTGTGGCATAACATTAGTCTGTTTTCAACCCGGGTTCCATTCCCCTGGCACTCCTTCATTCACTCATTTTCACACTTTCTCCGCTGCTTTTTGAACGAGTGATTTGCATAAAGCCGCAGATGGACATCTCCATTAGATACTCCTGGCTAGGGTAATTCATCCGCTGTCAATCAACCCCCTGCGCTCTCTTTGATCTCTGCTGTTCTGCAGGGATGAGAGAGAACCATAAAAAGGCTCCACTCACCCCTAAAGAGAACACTTCCGCTGGTTCCTAATAAAGATATCACCTCTGTGGGTTTTTTTGTTTTTTTTGGGGGACGGGGGGGGGGGGTGACTCGATGACGACGGTGCGGGGGGGGGGGGGGGGGGTGACTCGATGACGACGGTGCAGGAAACTCGCTGATAAATTGCTGGACGTTTTGGGCGCAGGATAGCTGGCAGGCGGCCGCGGATGTCCATGCAGTTTTGTATAAGTGTGTTAGACGGGCACGTCCTGCAGCGGGCACGGCGTCGATTCCCCGATCGCCAGCGGCTGCTCCTCCCGCAGCACCGAGGGCCTGTCGATAAACATCCCCTTCGACAAAAAGTCTCCTCTACCGCACGCGACATCCGATTCTACGCCCCTTCGCCAAATGACAAACTTCATTTGGTTGGTGGAAATATGATTTCCACAAGCAGTGAAATAACGGCATACGCTTCGGACCGTGGTTGCAGCGGAGGCCATCGAGGCTCCACTCTGGCACAGGTTCAATTTGACATCGAATCCTACTGCGTATGTTACTTAGTACAAATGACACTGTAAATGAAGTGTCCAAGTCTCGGTCAAGGTAAAGCACGCGGAATTCTTGGGGGCAAAATCCATTTGTCAGCTGATGTACAAGAGGAGCCTCTGCCAGCTGCTAAGCAGAAAAAAAAAACTCCTCCTCCTCTTCCTCCGCAGCCAAAGTTAATCCAACATCTCTCGGAATTAGAAGCGAAAAAAAAAACAACTATAATGTCCCCGTGTGCAAATTGTGGCTGACCGGAGCGTTTGTGTCTGCACTCCATTCCACCTACAATCCACATCCGGCCCTCTCGAACTCGCTTTGAAGCACAACTCATTTGCATGCCAACTTGAAGCGGTGAGCACAACAGGCGAAGGCTCAAGGTGGATTAAAACTGACAGTGCCCCGGAGACATTGGAAGGTAAACAGACACTTCACAGGGGTTTACACAGTCATTTAGCTCTTTGACATGGGGAGAGCAACCTGCTCATTCAGCACTCTCACTTTCGGGGGTGGCTTTTGGATGGTTTCTGCTTTGTGGCTCAAAAAGATCACTCGGGGACAACAACGGGAGCACCTGCTAAGATTTGATAAGAAGCTAAGGCTATTCGTACGCCGGTTATGGAGTTTTCCCAAACTCCGTTTTGTGTTACGAGAACAAATCTCGACCTCTGGAATTTAGACTTATTCGCTTTGTTTTTGAGGGTTCAATCTACGTATTACAACCTTTACCGTTGACAACAATCAGAAATAATTGCACAGTAGGGTTGGAAAGTGATTTCCGGCAACTGGAATGAGCCGTCCGCAGTACGAAAGCTGTCGAGGTCACATCCGTCAAAAGAGATGACCTAAAGATAAAACATCCCAAACACAGCTGTGATGTTTGTCTAAAAGTGTGTGTGTGTGTGTGTGTGTGTGTGTGTGTGTGTGTGTGTGTGTGTGTGGGAGATATATGCCGGAAAAGTATCCGCCGGTGAAGTGGGAGGGTGCCAGCTCAGCTGTGGTGCCAGCAGATGGAGGGGGGAAAAACACGGATAACACAGCTGGTCCTGCGCTGCGCCACTCGTACTGATCACCGGGATGTTTAGCATGATTCCAGCAGCCAGAGGTTCCTCGTGCACGTCAGGACACCTGTGTGTATTCGGATGTAGAAAGTAGCGAGGACGCCTCGTCGCACTTCATATCCGGATGGCCCACTTACCACCTCATATGCAAAAATAGCGCATAGGGCGTGTGAAGAAAGTCTCACCATGTGAAGCAGCAGCGGGGCTCCATCTCCCAAATGTTTATACAGCGATTATTTAAGTTCAAAATATTGTCGACTACCTCCAGACAACTTTTCGCGCCAGCGGGAGACTTTTGCGGTTTGTGTGATTTCAGATGAACGAAACAATCATCATCACCTGTTCTTCAGTTGATTGGTTCTGGATTGTGATTTGGAAATTTGCTGAAGCCAAGATTAAAATGATCTGAGAATGCTACTCTGTCTCCATTGGTGCAAAAAGCCCCCTTTAATAATTCTGAGTTGCTCTTATGAAAATGCACTTTCAAGATCCCACCTGGCCTCTTCTGAGACCATCTTTCAAGAGTCTGCCGCTGATTAGAAATTATACCCAGGCTGCTTCAGGAACCCTCTGCTATCCAATTACCTCTCAAGTTTCAGTCCACTGCATGCCGCGCACGCCCTGGAGAACGGCATTTGAGAAAAAAAAAAAAAAAAAAATCTCAGGAATACTTCAACCACTTTGCATGTGCTTAAACGCACCTCTCCAGTGAAATGACTTTGCCGGGCTTATGTATTTTGATGATGCATTGGGGGACAGTTTTACATTCAGTGGCGCTGACCTGAGGGCCCCAGACGTCGGCACCTTTGCGTCGCAACGTGAAGTTGATGGCTTCACTCCCGCGGTTCCTTTGGATCCTAAACATTTTCTCTGTGGAGCCAGCCTGTAGCCGTGTGTGCGTGTGTGTCCCCACAGTGTACGGACACATATGCCAGGTAAACTGGACGAATTCTCTATAGGCATGAATTGGAATGTGCATTTTGTGTATTAGCTGTGCCAGAACCTGGCAACCTGGGGTGTAACCTGCCTTTCCATCTGGAAGTGACCCTTCACAGAAATAACAGGGAACAATACATGAATGTATTGTCTAATGGCAAAAACTAAATATATAGATATATGTCAACCTGTGTGCAGCAGCCATTAAAGTGACATATGGTGAGTGGATTGTTTACGTGCAGTGCAGTAATGTATGTAAAGTATGCAAATGAGGAGAGCAAATATTTACAGGTGAAAACAGACGCACACACACACACACACACACACACATACACTCATAAATAGGAGCCCTAATGAATGTGTTATCCATTACAAATGTGTTCTGATTTTATTAAGGTGTAACAGATAGAAGGAATGACTAATGGGGGAGTTAATTTTCGACGACACAACTGAGTCTCGTGTATGGGCGTTAAACGTTCCGTGGGTTGTTTAGGAAACCACGAGTCTGTAAGGTGTTGTCGCTTCCGCAGAATAACTGGTTTTTCAGCATTTCTGTGTGCGATTGCTCGACGCATTTTTCTTAGAATCTCCAGCGTTTGCTGCATCATGGAAGTCCTGAACGGTATTCGCGATTGGCTTCTCCCCCCCCCCCCCCCACTGTGTCTGTGTTTCCCCCCCCCCCCCCCCCCCTTGAACTTACAGATCTTTTGTTACTGTGTGGGATTCGAGCCCATGAACTTCATTCACCCTAATCCAATCTCCACGGCCTATTGATCGTGGGAAGGCCCCAATTCTACGACGGTTCTGCATGGCGAGCTGTATTGACGGCGGGAGGCTGCTGTGTGTTGCACACATTAAGGGGAAAAGATGAGTGTGTCTGTCCCGTTATGATGGATGACTGTGGGCTGCGGAGGAGCTAATTGGCTCTTGATGAGGCTGGTGTTGCAGAGAGAAAAAGCATACCAGCACATTAGCTGGGTTAATCAATGAGGAAATGAAGGTGTGCTGTTTCCCTGTAAGAGTTTCTGGCTGCCGTGTCGATGTTGATACTCCACTCTTGTCACGCGCACCTCATCTTGCTCTTTTTTTTTAAATCACAATACAATTAATCTATGACAATACATGATACAAAATCTCAGGCCGATTTACAAGACCGGACTAGGCCCGGGGGATGTTCTATTTTGCTCCCGAACCAGCCTCATTTATTTGTGTCGTGGATTCCTTCCATGGTGTTGGATGGATTTCTTCCTCCGCGGAATTTGTCGGGCGGCACCTTCGGGCTGTGAATCACGTGTCCTACCACATCTCGAAGGTGTTATATGGGATTCGGCTGCGGTGACTGAGGAGGACTTTGCGGTACACTGAACTCATTGTCATGTTCACGAAACCAGCTTCAGCGGATTTTTGCTTCTTTTTTTTTGTTTTTTTGTTGGACACAGTGAATGATTCTGAAGGACGTAGCTATTGGAAGATTGGTAAAGAGAATCACATGGTGCCGCGACTGATTCCACTCACATTCGGTCACTTAAAAGATGAGCACCATGTCTTAAGTGGTACATTAAAAAGAAACGACACACAAAGAACGTCCAGCTAATTCGGAGAATCAAAGATGAAACAAAGTGTCTGAAATAAAAACGGAGATGTTAGCGCAGTAATGAGTGCGTCGTAATGAGTGCGTCATAATGAGTGTGCGCCTTATTTGCATCTCCCCCTCGCATGTAACTGAGCGTAGAAAGAGTGAGAGGAAGGGTGCTGCAGTATTCTAATTTCAACTCTGGCTGAACCCTGCATTTGAATTCTTTTGAAATCCTCCCCAGCCCTGTCATGCAATTTTAAACGCGTCGGTACAATAGCAGCTGCCTTTCATGTCTATGAGCATATCCTCTTCTTTTTTTTCCCCGCATATTTCTAAAATAGATTTTGCTGAAAGTTTCTTCTGTTTCGTTTTTTTTGGTTTAAAAAATAATAAATAAATAAAGCTTAGTTTCATTACACATCCACCACCTTTAAGTGCCTCGCTGCCCCCACACCGTCTCGCACTCATTCTCCTTTTTCTATCATAGCTTTCATCCTCCCACAAACAGGATGCATCTATCAATTTATATATGACACTTGCTTATTTGTTTTTTTTGTTTAGTTTTTTTTTTTTTTTTTACTTTCAACTCCTAAAACTTTACGTCTTTTCAGCCGAATCCACAGAATTCACTGGAGTGAGGAATTGGACTTTAGAGAAGTGATGTGTTGCAGTGTGTTGTGTGCGTGTAATTATGGGGGCAGTAAGTTTCCACGTCTTTATGGATTATGGTTTATGCATATACAGTAACTATTTGGCAACATGAGATATGATGGCATTTTTGCAGTTTTGGATACAATATTTCAGATCTTCCCCATGTTCTACTTTGTGTGTTCACACTGTGAAGTTTTGTGGTGAAATACTGCCACTGTCTTCATCGCATCCATGTGGACAAGTCAACGTCAATAATCACCGTAAGATACCAAACAAACATGGCCGCCAAGTTTCAACAAATCATGTAGGGAGGGGATCCACATATAGCTGTTATACCCAATTACGGTGACGCTTTGCATGACGTAAAAGACGTCACAGTGTGTCGAACGTGTCCACCTTGACCTCATGCCTCCCTCCCCTCTGAGCTGGAGCTGGCTCACATGGGCAGGGCCAACACACTGCCGTGCACACGCACAAACTACTATTCATGTCTATTCCCAGTTGTGGCTCAATTAGGCCGATCAGGGACACCTTGTGCGCGGTGAAGAAGGCCGTTGGGGAGTCGACTGAGAACATGCGTGGAAGGGTAGACGCGGGCATCAGGCTCAATCCTGCGGGAGCCAAATCAAGGATGAATATATGACTGATGCAGTTTTGCATACAACATTTAAACTTTGTGCGCTTTTTTGCGCTACACAACTGGTCAACTCAAAAGACGAAGTGGAAGCCTTCCAAGACGTGTCGGGATACGTCACGGACGAGAAAGAAGAAACCCAGCTTTCCAGATTAGCCTTTAGCGTGTCTTTTGAAGAATCTTTGTCTCTGGTGGACGGGCAGTCTCTCCGCTGACAGCCGGCACTCATTGTGATTGGCTGCCGCTGTCCTGACTTTCCATTCTGGCTGACCCTCGTGGCAACCGGCTGCTTCGCATTTGCATAATACCCAGATGACAGCCCATCACCGCACCGGGTTCACGGGCTCTGCCTTTCCCGCTTCTCACACAACCTTTCCCACTCTAACGGTTGCAGTGCTTTATATTTATCTCTGCATTGGGCAGGATGTCGCTGCACCAAGTGGCCAACTATTTCAACTTTCAGCTTAAACTCTCGGTCTCTCTCTTTTCCTATACCAAAGTGATTCCACGACCGACTTTTACTCCTATTCCTTCTTTGCATGAATGCACATGAACACGGCTACTTCTTATCCAGTAAGCAAAAAAAAGGTTCAATGTTTCCTGGATGTAACCCCAGTTCAATAAATCTGCGTGTAGCCCTCTCTTGCTGTGGGTAAAAAAAATAACAATAATAATTGAAAGAATGTTAACATTGAGAGGAATATAAAGCATTACCACAAGTACAACATTGACACAGCGTTGGCCTCACCCTCTCTTAGCTATTAATAAATTGCACCATAGTTGCCCACAGAATGACTTTCATAACTTTCACTGGCGACTGTCAATCCAGCTTTACCGAGTTCAATTTCACGAAAACACACATTAAAACAACAACAAAAAAAACAAAAAAAAACCCACCACTACCAAAACAAACACTTGACCGCCAGTGTTTCACTTTTTCCTCTCCTCTCAGTCTTCTTTTCCTCTCACCCGTTATGTCTGATGGGCTTTACCGTTTCCCTGAGCCTCCCTGGTTGATTGACAGGTGGGAATTAGCCATGTGTAAACACTTCACGCATCTATTTGCATCCCATCATCTCTGGCATCACTGATCTTAAACACACTCCACATTCGCTGGTCCTCCGCACATTTCCTTTTTTTCCGCAGTTTCCTGCCTTCTTTTGCTGTTTTGGTGTTAGTAACGTATTCTGCAGTGGTGTGGCTCCTGTTCACAGTTTGAGGGTGACCTTCAGAGAGGGAGGTGCTTTGAAAAGTTTCATAGTGAAAAAAGAAATACTGATATACTGAAAAAAAAAAAAAAAACATGTGTCAAGTAGTGAATAATGACAATTAATAAGTGTATTAATACATAATTGATAAGTGTAAGGGATTAAGTGACAAAATAGCCTTTAAGCATTTTTGCATGTTTAGAGATTTTTAGACCTGAACTTCTCTTTCATGTTCCCTGTTCATTTCCATTTTTTTATTTTATTTTGGTAATCACCTGTCTCTCTGTTTCAGTGCACTCAGTGTGTCTTTTCCCACCTTCCTGATTACCTGAGTTCCCTAATGTGTTGCACCTGTGTGTGATTGTCTCCGCCCCCTTTCCCTCAGTAGTCAGTCAATTTGGCTGTTCCCCCATGTCAGTGTGCCGACATTTTTTGTCTGGTGAGGACATCTTTCACTTGCCTGCATAACGACGTATGTGTGTTATTTAATGGGGCGGGTTGTGTAAAAGTGGGGCCCTGGGAGTAAAATGGGTTGTGCCGGCTGATGTGGAAGCCGACAGCTGGGTCAAAGAGCAGGAGCTAGCTGTGTTCTTTTTTCTTTTTTTTTTTAAGACAGGCACCCACCTACCCAGCACACACACCTTTCTCGGCAGCAGCCAAGAAAATGAAAAAATACCATCATTCTATGGAATACATTTTATACACAAATGCACATCTTGGTCGTGCAGTCTCAGTCATGCAAACGCATGCACACAAGTGACCCCCATTTAAGGGGAGGGTCCACACTGAGTGTTAATGAGGATTCATAAAGCCCAAAAAGCCTCACCTCTGGTCTGACTGCCTTTTTATGTTGTGTTTTTTTTTGGTTTTTGAGCCATAGTTGCGCATTTGAGACTCCATTGAGTCACACACCTGGAAAAAAAAAGTTGGGTTTTTAACCAAATATGATTTCATATACATTGGTCGTTGTGCAAAGATCACATACTTTTGAACCAATCCTGTATTGCAGACTAGTGCTCTATCCTCCTTCTATTTTGTCCCTCAGCAGGAAACGGTGATATTGATCTGTAATCATTTTACTCACCTAGTTCATAGTTATTGATTTTGACGCTGTGTAGCTTATTCAGGGAACAAAGGGGAACTGTGAATCCCCAGGGCCGAAATACTGTAATAAGAAAAACAGAAGGGAGCATCTTCAAGGTTAGATACATAAACTACAAT
>JAFBJU010026073.1:12820-226099 GCA_016785305.1 Colistium nudipinnis | reverse complement strand
GAGAGAGAGAGAGAGAGAGAGAGAGAGAGAGAGAGAGAGAGAGAAAAACGTGTAAAACAGGGCAGCAAAACTGAGGAGGAGAACCAAGGAGAGGTCAGCCCAGGGTCGTAGGAGGCCCGGCGGCCATGGATCCTTCTCTAGGAGGACGGACGCTGATAAGGCCCAGGTAGCTCATACAGTGCTGAGGTTTAAGAGGGCACCGAGATAACGGGCTGCTGATAGGACCAGGAGACTCAGCTGGACTGCAGATAAGAGGCAAGGACTTGTTGCCCTCAACAGGAACACGACAACTTATTTTTACAGGACCTGCCAGCAAAATTTAGAAAAAAGAACAAACGGTCAATCCCGTGAGTATATGTTGGGATGATGTCACCAAAATGTACGAAATCCATTGACTGTTTGTTCTCGGTTTTGTCAATAGCATACGGTATATGTGTTTAAATGAAATTATTTCTTGAAATTGCTTAAAGTATTTCTCCTCCCCACATTATTACCTTCTAATGTCAAGAGGGTCATTGAAGATGGGATAAAATATTCAAGTTGCTATATATATATATATATACTATATTGGCTCTGGTATTGGACTCTTAAAATCTTAAGAGATCTTTATCAGTCAAGGCCTCATTCCTGCTTCTCTAATACCGTGTGTATTATTTATGACATACAGCTGTGTGTGTGTGTGTGTGTGTGTGTGTGTGTGTGTGTGTGTGTGTGTGTGTGTGTGGTACACATCTACCCGCAGGCACCATGAGCCCGAGCAGTGTTCTTCTTGCCTTTGCCTTTTTACCGCAGCAGAAAGACAGTTGTCAAACCTCCATACGGAGCCCCAAGGACACAAGACATTAGGTCGGAAATGTTTCATTTTGGAAGGAACACTCTCCCACTCCGGCTGTCTCCATTTAGCATTTGTCTCACTCAGCGTGCTCCTCCTACAAACTCTGCTCCCTTCTTTTGAAGTTTGAAATTGTTGGCTTAATAGTTTGGATGCGCAATTTAGAGTCAATTCATCACCGGCCACCGGAACCGACTCCCACGTTCCTCCTGTTCTTATTTTTATTTTTTAAATGTTTATTCATGATGAAATGAAGTGGTACATGTTCAACCCATTTAACACCTCAAATAAAGTGTCTGAAGGAGTCTATGCGTTCATCTTGGTTATTTACAATGTGAGATATAGTTTATGTTACCATTCAGGGTCAGCCAAATGAAAACATAGCACATGTATACTGATAACCAAAGACAAATTCAATTTAATTCAAATTCCGACCTTTTCTGGTCGAGCCTGGAAAAATTTGACTGTGGTTTTGAGCAACTAACTTAAAAAAAATATAATAAAAATTGTACACATATTATGTACATACATATATACACATACACACACTAAGGTTTAGACACTGTGAGAAAGTGACGTTACGTTTTCTGCCGACAAATACAAATATGCTATGTATTAATGTGCGTGATTCTCGCGCCCATGTCTGTGTAGGTGAATCCATTATGAATTTACGAGGGATGAATTATGCATCATCAGATATTGTTTTACAGGAATAGTTACATCTGCTTCATAATTTACTGGGGTGGAAAAGGTGTTCAGGGAGGCCAGTCACGCTATGGGCAGAGTGTCTCAACACAACTCGCTGTCATTAAGTCACACGACATCGTAGTTAGATAGTTACACACACACACACACACACACGCAGCAGCAAACAACCAAAGTCAACTCTCCAAGGTGGGAATCTAGGAACATAATTCAACAATGTTACAACGAAGATTTGTGTAAGGGTACGGGTGCATGCATTGTATTTGTGTGTTTGTGCAGCTGCGTGTGTGTTTGTGTGTGTGCGTGAGAGAGATGCCTTCTCCCTCTGTTCCCTCCATGGCTCCGTCCCTGCTGTTTCTTCACGGGGGAACAACGGCGGGTTGTGGGGAAAAATAGTGATATCTACTGTATGTTGCCTCGAGCCCCCTGCGGATAAGTCCCATACGCGCCGTTATTAATAACATCGTGCTTTTCCTTCAAAGGCTGCTGTACAACAGGGCGTCTCCGCCTAAATTCACAAAATCGAAGGATTTCACACAGGTAATCGTCACATGTCTTTGTACGTACAAAAGACAGGGTCTCAATGAGAAAATGCACCAAACAAACTTTATCAACAATATTTAATCGTCGGCATAGCAATCCCAAAAAGATGGCATTTTATTTGTTTTTTTCATGGCGGATGTCTTCCTCCAGTGGTAGAATATAAAAATATGTCGTCTCAAGTGCTATATTCAAGTAGCGATTCAAATGTTTTTATTTATTTTGCACCATGTTATACTTTGAATCCACGACAAGCAATAAACGTTCTCCATTACATATACTTTTACAGATTTATGAATCGCTTTAAAAATGTGCACTCTTAACTCATGACTCGAACCACCCAACGGTTTATACAAGTAGAGCTGAAATAATAATGGCGACTGACGTAACGTTAACCGGTGACTATTTGGATAATTGTCATTTTTCATGCCTTGCCAAATATTTCAAGGTTCCACCTTCCAGATGGTTGAGTACTGACGGCTCTTCTTTCATTTCAAATGTTTTAACTTTAATTTATTCATTTAATCAGACACTCAAACGCAGTTTATTATAGAAAGTACTTAGGCAATGAATCACCCAAATAATGAGATTCTCCTCAAATTAAACTAAACATAAGTTGCAGCTAATAAATGTATTATTTCTTTTTAATGCAGGTTTACCAACAATTGACTTTGCAGTATTCGTAAAATAAAATACTCGCAAATGGATCTAGATACTTCTCCATATCCTCCATATTACATGTTCATTACTGAGGTTTACGTGCCGTGTCTAATAATTCCTTGCTTTTGTATGCTGGAACAACGCCACTGGGAGCCATGTCAAAATTAAGAAAAAAATAAATAAACATGACAATGACAATCTGTCTGGATTAGTGGCGAGACGCCTCCTTGTGTGCTATCTGGAAGCCATTGGACCGCACTTAAACATTCTGGGTCTGAGGATGCTCTCATATTTTTCCCAGTTTTTCTCTCGACCCCTTCTTTCCTTCCTCGATTTTAACCCCCTTTGCTTCTTTTCCTCACTTCTCTCACGCCGTACTCTGTTCATCCCCTTCCCCTGGCTCACCTCGCTCTCTCTCCCGAGTCACCTTCACTCCTCCTCCTCCTCCTCCTCCTTCTCCTCTGCCGTGTTTTATGGCTAAAAGCTGTTATTCCGCTCGGCTGCAGCCCGACTCCTCTCTGTAATATTTCATTCATCAGAACAATTAAAGCGGAACATTGGTTTCCAGGGTGATAATTAGGGCTTGATGAGTGAACCTGAACACCACCAGGACAAGACAGCTTGATTACTCTCATTTGCCGGTCTCTGTGCTATTCCGGGGTTATTATCCATTGTCTTGTCAAGCAAATAGAGGGAGAAAACAGCCATGAAATGGAGAGAGGTGAGTCCGAGAGAGAGAGAGAGAGAGAGACGGATAGAGATAGAAGTGCGGAGGCAGAGAGAGTCATGGGAGAGTTTGTTGGAGATGAGTGGCTGGTAATAGAAGCGGTTCTTTTGGATAGTGATACAGCACATTAACTTCATCTCCTGCTTCTTTTCAATAAAGCATCTATGGCATTGCTACCCCGGCGCCCTGGACCGAGGAATTCCTACCGACTACCGAGCATACTTCAAATCCTATTCTCAGTTTTTTGCTCTGTTCACTTTTATTCTAAATGTCTTTTTTTCTGTTTTTTAAGCCCACACAAGAATGTTATTCATGAGGCAGGTCACCTCCGCCTCGGAAATGACTGAGAGGCAGCCAGACGCATTTCGCACCAGAGCTAATAATATGTAATTCGTAACGTAGAGTTTTTTTTTCTCTGACAAGAGGGAATAAAAACAAAAAAGGGCTTGGTATTCGAATACATTAGCTATAATTTAATCATTAAAATAAAAGGCAGTTTGACACTATAAAATAATCTTGTAGGCCAATTTCTGAGGTGAAATTTAGTGTTGGAATATATATATATATTTCCGATGTTAGACAAACCAATAACGGCGCCTCTGGAATCCTCACAGCAGTCTTTGAACGCCTCGCTTCGCACTGTGTAAATCTGCTGCAGCACTCACTTCGTCTTTCTCTGACGCCAGACGTCGCACAGCCACAGCAGACGTTAACCAGCTATTATGAGGGAGAAAAAAAAGGTCCTGCTCTGGGTTCTCGGTACAGACTCCATGGCGGGACGGATGCCGACCGGGGTGTTAGTGAAGTTGTCGACTCTCTTGTTTATTGTCGTAAATGGCATGTACCGCAGAGTGAGTGATTGCACTGCAGGCCGCTGATTGTACCTGGTGGAAGGTGAGCCCTAACTTCCATCAGCGCTACCTCCCGGTTTTACCCCCCATCTATTTCCTGTCCGCTTCTCTTTCGGGGGTCTAGCCAAGTAAGGAACAGCGATAACCATTTATTCTTTTGAAGTGATGAGTGAATGTACAGGTTTAATAGGACTCCACGTGGCTGTGTTCTTTAACTCAATCATTCACCATTTTTTGTGTACTTCGTGTATGTCGGGACATGTGGTGAGAACGTGTGTGTGCCTGTGTGTTTGTGTGCGTGTGAGATGTCTATCCCCAGTCAATTGGCCCTATATATTTTCCCCTCAGAAGTAGACACCAGTCAATTTCTTACATTACCAATTCAAGGTTGTTACTCGGATGGATCAACCAGTGAAAGAACTGTTTAATCTTGACCTCCTGCATAACAAACAGGATTATTCCTTTGCCAATATGTGTGTGCGTTTGTGCGTGTGCATGTATGTGAAGGCAACACACAAACAACTCTTCCATTTTTTTTTTGTGTGTAAGAGGATGTCACATTTTGTCCATACTGTTAACCTCTATGAGGCATATTGCGATTTGTAACAATGGGCCACACAAGTAAAAAAAATCGGATGAATTGATTGATGGTCATCACATTGGGTTAACTTCGTTTTTTTTTTTTTATCGCCACTGTGAAATCAGTGAGATAAGTTTGCATTAGCTTGACAGGTAAGCAGCTGTCAGCCTTTGTGTGGTTGTTGTTTTTTTTTTTTATGTGGATGTAAATGTTTGACCTTGCGCACAAGCGTGCCATAATAGCGGCTGTGCTTTTTACGCCTGTGCCGACCTCTCCGCCTGCACACAAAACATCTCTCCAGCCAAGTGGAAGCAAATCGCTTCCAGCTCTTCTTCCCCTTTTGTTTTCGGGGCAGTTGAGTGACATTTCATGGGTCCATGACACTCACATCTCAATAGTAATCACTTCAAACTGGTGACGCACCATTTGCTTAACGATTAAACACAGGGAGGAGGCTGAAAGAATTTCGCTGCTAATTCGATGCTTTAATGAGCCTGGCAATTAGAGCTAAATGTTAATGAACAGTAGGTACTGCAATTCAGTGCCGGGGCAGGGGTTTCCAGCTCGCCCCAACGAGATAGGGGGAGAGAAAGTCTCCGTACGGGCCACAAGAAACTACGTCGTGTTGCGTCTGCACCACCACAAAATGCCGCTGATTAGAACAGATTGTGGCTTTGGGAGCCATTCTTTTTCTGTAAACATTTGAAATGATTGGCAAAGAAGCGAACCAGAGTAGTACTGACCAAAAAAAAAAAACGTGTTATCAACATATATCGAAATATATGTGAGGTGCAGAGCACATCATCTGCATTTAAACTTAACACATTCTTCCTCCCGGTGAACAGGACATGAATAGAAGGATGGAAAAGGGTAAACTGGGAGATGGCTGGGGTGGGGGTAAATAAAGCCGGAGTGGAGTGTGTGTTAGTGTGTTAGCGTGTGTGAGTGGAGGAGAGAGAGAGAGAGAGAGAGAGAGTGGAAGTGGTGTTCCCCCTGCAGCAGTCTGTCGGCACGGCGTTCACGGTGGCTGAGCAGACTGGAAGGCACAGCCGGTCCGCGGGGAACACTTGGCACGCCATCAGCTCTGCACCAGGCACGCTCGCCGCCCAGCAAGCACAGCCCAAACACACAAGCACTGGCGATCAAAACAACGCCAAACAAACACACACCAAACGCAGGGGGGGAGGAGAGAGAGAGAGAGACAGAGCAGTGGCGAGCGGTCTGCCGACGGAGCCTCGTCCCGCGCGGCCATGTTTATAGGCCGACTCAACCTAGCCGCTGGATTTGTATTCAAATTAAAAATGCATGTGACCCGCACAGTTACAACTTTCGACAATTGCGCCAAATGGAATGTCACGTGACAAATGACGCATCCCATAAAACGTGCCATCACAGTGTGTGTGTGGGCCAATTTGAACGGTGTATTTGTTGTATATAACATCTATGCTCATGTGGAGATATATTGAGTGAAGTTGTGTAAAAAAAATATATATATTTTAACGACCGTCAGTCAACAAAAAATTATAATTTGAATGATCATTTCCATATTAATTTGTATTCAAAAGTGGACCAGAGGTTAATTAGACAAGAGAGAGAAGCAAGTAATTGCTTATGGGTACATCACTTTATTAATGTGATCCATCCATGAAGTGGATCAGTGGACTATGTGTAATAATTGATTGTATAGAGGGAATAACCAAATTACCATGTGCAAGGAAAAGACAAAAATGACAAATAATTATTAATGAATCAATCATCTCACTGCGTATCATATCCTCACAGAATTGTATTTATATTATAACATTTCACACGTTTTCAGCGCTAAATCGATCGATTTTAACCAATTTATTTCAGCCAACTATTGTAAATATAACATTATAAACTAAGTATCATATGGAACCCATCATATTTGTCCCTGGGCTAATCCCACTTGCAGCTTCCATCCCTCAGACAGCTTGCCGCTCCGACACTGTACTTCCACTGAGTAATATACCTGCAGAGACACAGCACCTCTCCAAAAGTGTCTGGATGATGGCGCGGTTGAGTTCTGCCTCACTTCAAAACCCTGTCATCTGTGTGCTGGAAATTGTGCGTGTGCTGCACTGCCCTTCGCAGTGCACTTCTAACAGTTCTTCACTTTTTTTTTTTTTCAGTCTATTAATCCTCATTTTACATCTTATTCTCAATGGTAAAAGTATCATTCTACATTTTGCAATGCTTGATGTTTACATTTTTTTTTTTTTAGGAGGTTAGAAAAAAAAAAAAAACATTGTGACGAGCGTCTCTGAATCAGCCTTGCACATGTGGGAGGAGTTTGATCGTCAGAGAGATTCACATCACCTGGTTGCTCCTCGATATAAAGCCGGTGGCAAGGTGCCCCTCGTGCTCTCCACCTGGTTCCTGCTGCTGTGGAGTGTGGTTGTTTGCGCTTGTATGTCTTTCAAATGAATGTCGTTTTCGTTGAGCTCCTCTCCTGCGTCCGTCTTTGAGCTGAGTCGCGACCAACGTGCCTTCGCCGGCCTTTCTGGAGCACAACTCGGTGTGCAAAATTAAACACAATGAGAGTCATCTCATATGGACCGAGCGCTAAAAGCACTCGGCTGCATTTGAGATGCGCACTGTCCACCGTTTCCGATTCCATATTTCGGAACGTTACATCCGTTTCACATCCTGGGATTTGTGATAACCGGCGCTAAAGTGTCCTCCATCACAGCAGTTCTCCTCCTGAAGGAGAGCCATTGCTATGGCCCTCTTTTTACCCAGTGCCAGTTGTCCATGTGCCACTGAAGCAAAAATAAAAGCCAGACGTAAATGGCAGCACCATCTGGAGTGTGCCCTGCTGAAGAGGAGCACAGGGTTGATTTCCAGTTGATTTCAATCGGATCCTTTACGGCACAGGAGCCGCTCTGTCAGTAGCCCCCCCCCCTAGGATGCCTAAATATACCAAACACGAATGCCAAGGGGAGCCGGGTCCCAGGTTGCGGGTTCCCTCTAGGCTCATGATGGACAAAACGGGGCTATTTATTGCCTACGTTGCCTTCGGCTTTAAAGAGTGGAAAGAGCAGTTATTTCCAGGCACACTTCGCAGCCTGGAAGAAACACCTCAGCGTGGGCTGAGAAGTGTTGATGCAATGCAGTCATCAGCCTGGCGTTTTGGGTGCACTCAAACACCAGCTTCAATGCTCGGTATTGGTGTGGACGCCTGAGTTATTGGTCATATTTTGGAAGTGGAAGAGTCGGTCATACGTATTAGATTTTGTTCATCAATTGAACTGAAGTTGGATCATTTAACCCAAAATGGCACATTAATGATAGGGCCTAAATCCATAGTAGTCATATTTAGAGCCCAGTTTACCTTTGGCTGAACCCACATGTGTTTTTGTGTTGTCACTTTACAGAGCCATCACCTTACGGCCAATATAGAGAGCAATAATCATTACAGCAAGTCCTCTTTAAGCAGTATGAATGGTTTCCTGTCACTTCCCTGTGAAATTAAAATCCATATCTCTGTCTCTCCTGGAGGTATCCATTCAAAACTCTAACGCAGTTTTATTTGTGTGTGGTAAGAAAAAATGGTGGGACTCAACAATCCAGCCTGTAGTTCTCTTCTACATACGCTATGTTGATGCATTCTTTCTCAATGATTTAAAAAAAAAAAAAAAAAAAACAACCTGTGAAGGTCCTGGTCAGACCTTCGGTGTTGCTCCGAAGTTTTTAAGCCACAGGTCATCGGAGCACCAACTCTGTCCACCACCAGCCAACCATGATACACTAATTACCAACTTCCTATTTAATCCAATTAAAAAGGTTGTCAGTGCAGGAGCCCGGCCTGGAGACTTTCATCACTCACCTATTCCTGGATCCGATCCCACGCAGTTTGACTTGTATATAATTAGACAGGTGTAGCCATTTTGATTGCTTTTTGCTCACATTAATTAGCCGTGGATAATTAGGTAAGACGAACACTAATCTGGAAACTATGGGTTTTTATCCTCCAGAGCTGAGGGAAGTCACGTAGTGTAGTAATAAAGTTCAAACGCTACAGGTTCTCCCGTTCTTAATAGAAGTCAGCGGAGGGGCCACATTATGACTCAATGCAGTTTTTAAATGTCACCCGAGCAATTGGACAAAAAAGGTGGTGCTGTAAGTTAGATCTGTCTCAAGTTATGTGTGTTACATACAAGTGCAGTGGTGAACATTATACACATGACCACATATATATACAAATATATATATATACAGCTATATCCCAAAAAAATATCAATATTGGATATCAAAAGTTTATTTATGTTTTCTCTCTCTGATAAAAGGTTCAAATTCCATTCATCTCCAATATGCAACGGAGGAGAGGGGCATGGGTGTGGGTTTCCCCCTGAGGGAAGGGTAACTCAGGTGGCAAAGGGACCACAACGAATCAAATTCGGCCTCCATCTTTTCAACCAAGCCATTGATTTTGCAGTAGATAATAAACGTGCCGCATGAAATACAAAAGGCGGCGCATGAACAGCCAGATGTTCGCACGGGGAGTCAAACAAGCAGCATAAGCGATGATCGCTGTCACCATCAATATTTAACAGCCCTTTCATAAATAAATACATTTCATAAATAATGACAATAACAAGAATGAATGAATAGGGAATTCATTTAATAAACTGGCAACTTGTTTAATTGTTGTTGCTGATTGCTGAGAATGGAGGGTAAACAGAAAAGTCCTTCTTTGCTTCATTCATAAATAATTCTGCGAACTTGCGCGCTAGCACACCAAGAGCCGCAGGATGAAACATGTTAACACGTTGCAGCACAGCACACGCCGTGTGTTGCGTCACTTACATGCTTTAAGCTGCATTACCACCACCTTATGGTTTCGTCATCATCTCCCCATCTGTATTAACTCAAACCTCACCCCTCCCACTCAAACCTGCCAATATTTTTTAAATGTGCTTTCATGAGCATAACTAATATTCGAATTATCTGTAACATTAGGATGTGGTTTACGTTTTATTTCAGTTTTCTCGCCAACGCCTACTTATCATACATACATTGGAACTTGATCTTGATATTTGATTCAATACACATATGCATTATCTTTATAGTGATGTTCAGATTTCAACGCATTACCATTCAATCAAATTGCATTCGGGATAACAGGTTTTAGATGACACAACATTGGAAATGTCAGTATTCGTGTCAGCCTTTTAACCCGACATCAGTCAAATGGTAATTCCAAAAAGCTTGGCCGTAAATACCAACACAGGGGAGGTTCGAATTTAAATCAATTCATTGCTGCTCCGCAGAGGCACCGCAAATGAGACTGTCGATGGTGACCAATACGACTTGGGCTTAAAATCCATCTCTCACCCAGTAGGAGCCGGTCTGTCTATATGGCATAGAGCCTGGACACGGCGGAGGTTAAAGAGCGACATGGTGGGAGGAGAGCGGGGATGTGGACTGACACTAATAACACATGTGAAAGCTGGCAAGGCCTTTCCCAGCCTGGCATCCTGTCCACATCTCCACTGTGTAGGAATTAGTTCAATAAAATGACACGTTGAAAGAACAGCGGGTCTGTGTGTGTCTGTGCCAGCGGTTTTCATTCCACACCACTCTCTGCATTCAAAGAGTAGCGTGTACGTGTGTGTGTGTGTGTGTGTGTGAATCATGTCCAGCTTTTTTAATAAATGCACAACGCTCCTCCACCGTGAAAAAAGAAAAAAAGTTCCCCCGTCAAGTGGAAGCTGTCCACGTCCGAGTGTCCGAGAGGTGGGAGTGTGAAGAGTCCCGTCTCCGGGCGTCCTGTCAGTAATTACGTGGCTGTAGTGAGCCATCAGTCAAAATTAACAGCCTCATCGAGCATTCAGGACAGGCATCAATTAAAACCAGTGGAGCTCAATATTGTTTTATGGTATATTTACATTTTAAAGCTTGATTTAATTATCCTTGGAGCAGAGAGCTTCCACAGTGCGGCCCTCCCTCCCACAACGCCCACACATCACTTCCTTTCATTAAAATGAGGATGGGGCATAAAGGACAGACCGGTGTGAGTGCTGAGCTGGCCACAGGCAGCTGGGACAGGATGGAGACTTTTCATGCGGAAAAACCGTATTTCACACCATGGCCTGGATGAAACCAAACCTACGCACCCGAGTTCCTCTTATAATGGCAAGAAAAGAAATGTCAGTTGGGTGTTCATTTAAACGAAATGGTAGAGCCTCGACTTTTTTAGCCATGCCTGGAGTTGAGAAAAATACATCCCAAAAAAGGATCCACGGACACATTTGACCTTTGACACCCACACCGAAGATAACTGGCGTAATGAATGTGCTGTGTTTCATTTACACATTTCGTTTAAATGAAAAAAAAAAAGAAAAAAAGTTCATATGAGACTGGAGACTATGAGGCCACACATGAATTATTCCAACTTACAGGCACCTATTAGTCTAATGGACTATATTGAATAATGCATATCCCCGGGATTATTGCTGGACACCAGGCTGCTCTTGTTTCTGTACTCGGTGCTGACGGTGGTTTTTTAATAAGCTTTCCACCGTGCGTTGCCGCCGGGCCACAGCCGTCCGCGGTGCTGAACCAGCACTGCTGCGTGTTTCCTCAGCGCAGTGATTTTCGTTCCGTTGGCTCACAGGAGAACTCCTCGTGGGTCACTGGATTTTCTCTGCCCTCACTTAGGGAACTGAAGGGCCTTGTAAAGGCTGCCCCTCGTGATACGTGTCGTAGCAGAGTGTCACTGTCCGGACCAAAGCTCTTTTTATATTGCGATCAAACAATAGGCTTTTGTAATATTCCTGTAAACCTTCATTTGTAGATTTAATAAGAAATAGAAAATAGCTTCAATTAAGAAACACAGCACACTTTTGCTTCACCACAGAATACTTGAGAGAGGGAGAGAGAGAGAGATATGTTAATGTGACCATCAAAGCTTTCCTCTGACGCAGGTGCAGCTCAGAAGCAACATTTAGGGGACCCTTTAGATATTTCTTATTGATGGCAATTAAGACTCAGGGGGGCGGGGGGTACCGTCCGGGCAATAAAATTCACTGCACCGAGAGAAAGTAAAGGTCTCTCTCTCCTCAAACTGGGATTTGTTTTTAGTTTTTTAGGGCCATTAAATTGTCTAAAGTCGACGAAGGAGGGAAGGGGCAGGGGGGAGAATGACAGAGCAAGGGGGATAATATGAGGGAAGAGGAGCTCACCGTGGAGATGGATGGAGAGCATTAAAAGGCGGAGGAATCCGGGGCGGAGGGGTCGGGGGAAGTGACGGGAAAACAAATTGAGAGGAGCTAGATGGACAAAGTGATGGGGAGAGGGGATTAGGAGAGGAAAAGCTACCGAGGCCTATTGTGGGTGAGTCGGAGGAAAGCGTCGATGAATCCAGGGGCTAGATGTGTATGGAGGAAGAAAAGAAGGAGAGAGAGGAAGAGGAAAAAGGCAGAGTGGCGCTGATGGACGAGCCAGAGAGGGAAAACCATGTATTAAGTCAATTGGATAATGATGTGTCAAAGCGTGACCACGCTGTGAAAATGGGAAAATGTCTTTCATCATCACTAAAGTGTCCTCTCTCTGACCCCCTTCAGGTGAAAATTAAAATGGTGGGGACTTGATGGAAAAACAGTTTCAATTTACTTTTAAGTGGAGTAACATTGATTCTGAGGTTGAAAGCAGGGCCCGGAGGCTTATACACACACAGGAGGCCGGTCTCCCCTCCCTCCCTGCCCTCCTCGCTCCCTCTCTCTCTCTCTCTCTCTCTCTCTCTGATAGAAATACATCTATCACCCGTCTGTGTCTGAAAATTGGCTAAACTGATTCCCCGGTATTTAATCACAACATCCTTCATCATTTAACCTGAGCAGCTGTTCTGAGACCAACTACAACAATTGAGTTTCCCGTAGCTTTGTGGTGGTCAAAATGATCAAATGTTTTTTTTTTTTTGTTATTTTTTTTAAGTTTAAAAAGAAAGGGAACCTTTTTTTTTTTAAGTCTGTTTTGTTACATATTCTCTCTTTTGACAGTATGTTCCCAAAATGTTAAATCAGCGGCATTTTTATTGTCCTTTAGTGATTTTAAATCACAATTCATCTACGTCTTCTGCATTGTTATTTTATATCCCCAATTCTTTTGGGATGTATATAAGAGCATAAAGAAAAATAGCTCCTGCCCAGAGTATCACTTATCAGCAGAGAACCGAACAATGCCAGCATACAATATGCCTCCCTATAATTATCAACTCATTGGCCTGTAAATAGACATTTAATGGCAAGGTATATAAAGACTAAGCAATCATGTATATGCTGATGTTTGGTCTTTGCTTCAAACTAGAAAAATGTAGTTGCTACCTAAGACATGCACAAACTATTTTGTAAAGGCCATTTCCACATTAGAAAGCAGTTTCACACTAAATACATATTTAAATGTCTATTAATACAATGCTCTGCGCCATCATCCAAATACTTCGGAAAGTTCACCAATTAGTCGAACTATCTGCTTTGACCACGTCTAATTGGATGTTGAGCAGCCTAAAACCTCCCAGCTTACATGGCACACGCTGGGCTTGGAGGTTGTTGCACAGCACAGCGGCCACCAGCCTCCGGGGAGACTGGGTTGTGTCCCACAGCCCCATGGCGTGTTGTGTGCGCTGCGACAGAGCATCGCAGGTTTGGCCAGTGGCGTGACCAACCAGTGCCCTGAAAGCAAGGGTGAGAAGGAGACGGCCCCCGGGATTTGCGCACACGCACGTGCACACACACACACACACACACAAACGCATGCACTTACACAGATACACGGACAAGCACATGCGCACACACACCTACACACAAACACACACACAAACGCATGCACTTACACAAATACACGGACAAGCACACGCGCACACACACACACACACACACACACACACACACACACACACACACACACACACACTTACCACAAAAAAGGAGTAGGTTCATGCAACAAAGAATTAAATCGATTTTGCCGCTTAGCTGAATAAGCCTTAGACCTTCAAATCATGTTCAGTCCAAAATAATAAAAAAAAACAGATGAGCCTCAGCTTAGGATATGGTTTGGGTCAAAGGTGACGGATGAAACTAACTCTTTGAATTTGGATGTAAGAAGCCGACATAGGTCTCTTTAAGTCGCACATTTGTCGAGCCATCCGTTTGGACCCGATGCAGCAGATTATATTCCATAAATGCAAATCTTCCTGTCATAACTAGAGTGAGGCATCTCTGTGCCCTGAAAGCCTGGGGGCCACGTGGCTCTTTCAGGGCATTTGCTGCAAAGATTAATACGATCTCAAACAAGCCGCGAGAGGTCGCTTACCCATAAAATGTAACGACGGGTTGTAATAAGTTTTCTGCCGCAAACGACCGATGGGGTTTCGTTTTTTACGACGACGAGAGTCTCGGGTAAATAGACAACACGGGGTAGGGGAAAAAAAAACGACCAATCTTCGGAGATTGCATTGTTGAGAAGAATTAATTTGCGATATCTTAATTTCCAAGGCAGCGCGTTATTTAATGTCTCCCTTCACACCAATCCACCGCCAGTTGTTGAGGAAAAAGCAACGAGCAGATGTTCCCCGCGTTTGCCACGAAGAAGGAGGGCTTCTTCCCACATCGACAACCCGCCCACGGTGTCACAGTCACGGCCCCGCAACACGTATGAGTGCTTTGACAGAAATGGCACTGTGACACATATTGACTCACGCTGGGGCTGGAAACGGAATTGATTTCCCCACTCAGAAATAATCCAAAGAGAGAGGCATACAGCAGGGGAGGAAAAGGACACATTAACTCCCCCGCCGTGCTCCAGGTCACATTAGTAACTCTGCGAAAATACTTTTTAAAAAACCATGCTTTTGTACAAAGTAAAGGTTTCAAACAACATATGACCCTCGCCGACTTTGATTCCAAAGTAAAGTGCATCCGGCTGGAAAATGTGCGGCCAGTTAGGCTGGTTTATTACCGTGCTATAGTTTAACAAGCAGGGGGCAAAGAGGCCTCGCCTTCATTTCTCTCTGGACGCCGCGTCAGCATGCGCCCGCTATCCCGGAGTCCATCGGGGAACCGGACGTGGGAACTGGCGTGCTGGTGCACATCGATGTGCGTGTTTGACATACGTTGCTGGGCGTTCACCTTGGTCAAGCGCGGCGGGGTTAACGGCGGCCACCTCAGCAGGTGACTTAAAAAGCGTTTTGCGCTCGTAATTGATGACGCAATTACCGTCCGGACCAAGCTGAGGTCTGTTTCCCCTCCAGCACTGTGCCCTGCCAGCCATACATCTTCCCGTAGGTGCGCCTCTCTTCCTCGTTCTTCTGCCCCGTCAGCTCCTCCGCTGGGAAAATCGTGTTATCATCACGAAAGGTTTTGAGTTCGGTGGGGTTTGGTGAGCTTCACGCAGCCATTAAACATTTATTTGGGATTGCAAGAGAAAACAAAAGATTGGACTGTTCCATCAATGACAAAAACCTTACTTGGAGTCCCAAACCAAAGGATGTTAAATTGTTTCTGATATTACTCGCATATTACTGTTATTTTTCTTGAACTTTCTTTTCTGTATTATTTACGTCTCTTTATTGACTTCTAAATATCCGTAAATATCAATGTTATCTCAAGTTTTAGAGCTGAATAAAATACTTCTGAATGCCATCTTATGTGGGTCTCCCAAAAATATATTCAATACACATCACGGTTGGGTTGTGTTGACGGGCATGTGCCCGAACTTCATTTATTCCCATCACATGAGAATAATTAACCCGTTGCTCCGGTGTAACCTTTCAGGTGAACGGGCCCAATAATGGGTCGGGACCAAACTCAGTGGAGTCACCGGGTGTGTTGATTTGGGTTTGGATAGCCCACCCTTCACCTAATTAGAGCCTTGTGAGACCTCCTGGGTGGCTGCTGGCAGTAACCCGCAATATAAACACAACCTGTCCGTGTGAGGGAGTGTGTGTGTGTGTGTGTGCGCGTGAGTGGCACCGAGTTCATTTCACACAGCAGGTGGGGGGCTTTTACTGTTATTACCCGAGGGTTGTTATGCAGACAGATGCCTCCTCAGCAGGGGGCATTCAAGTGAGCAACACACACATTTATATATATATATATATATATATATGTCTATATATATGCCAGGGCGCACCCCTCACACCCACCTGTCTTCATTTGCATCCGCTCACAAACGCAAGCATTACCGATATTCGTTTGGTGATACTGACCTGAAGGGGTGAGCATTTTCAACGGTTTAAAAAAAGAAAATATGGCGGAGGCTTTTTTGAGCCGAAACTTGTGAAAACCATCACAGCTCCAAAGTAAAAGTTTCATTTGAGAAAAAAAAAAAAAAAAAAAAAAGTGTCAAATGTGAGGAGGACGGCGTGAAGCCGCTCAGCTGATTCATTCGCTTTCTTTTTGTTTCCTCAAAAGTAACTTCTCAAGTACACACACACACACAAAACTGTAAATGTGACGTACGACGTACTGCACTGCCATATGTCCCACTTCCCTCCCACGGTATCTCTCCTCAATTCATTAAATCCATCTATTTATGGATGTGCACCCAAAAAAATCACGAGACTACATTAGGCTGGGTGATTATTATTTCAGCGCGCATTCTCTCTGTCGCACCGATTGTCGGGCCGCTCAAGAGGCCGTGCTTGTCGCAGTTTTATGACTGGATTATTTGACAGCTTCTCTACGGCTCAGTGGTTTTCAGACACACTGGGTGGTGGCAGGCAAAGAGACGGAGGCCCGTTCACTAATTGCTAAGTCTCTCAGCCTGTGCCGCAGTGTCACCGACCCCCGTCTCTGCTTTGCGTCGCTGTTTTTTTAGCAAGAGAACGCCACCGCTACGCCACGGTCCTCCGCGGGAGCTCTTCACAGCGCGGTGTGGAGTTCCTGCTGTGCAAAACAATTCTGTTAAATGTGTTTATACTGTGCGACACGACAAAGCACCGGACTAAATGTTAGAGAGGAGTTCCAATGTTCCACTCTCTCCCCAATTTTGCCGTCTAAAAAATCAAGAGGCACTCCGTGAAAAGTGCAATGTGATTCTACATCCTCAGAAAAAAAAAAAGGAAAAATACTATATATGTATGTATTTATGTATATATATAAATACATAACCTGGATAAGTGGCTTATTTTGGGATGTACGCCATCAGATCACTGCGTCAATGTTAAGTAACACAAAAAAGAGATAGGCTACTGAGTTCTGTGTAAATGCCAATTTTGTATAGTTTTTCTGAAGTTTTTCATCATATAGCATTGCATAGAATAGCATGGCGCATGGTTTAGTATAGTATGGTACAATTTGTCCTGTCTTACATTTAGTGCTTCTGTGTGGAACAATAATAAAACACTTGCCCCGTGGATGTCATTCCTAAAACATGTGTTTGAGAAATCTTCTTCTGAAGAACAACGCGTGGCTTTTATTTGTTTTTCCCGGTGTCACCGCGCCATATGCTTCATTGTCAGCTTTTAATTGTCTGTTTGCGGAGCCGCCAAGTTTCCCATGGGCTGACAACGATATGACATGTCTGTCATTGAAATGTCCTCGCTCGTTAACAAGTGCCCGTGGATCCGGGCGCAGGCTGTTAGCTTTACGCGCCGCGCCTCCTGGTGAGTCTGCGTGTGTGCGTGCGTGCGTGCAGATGCGTCCGTGTGCACGGGCGGCTTTCAAGGCAGACGCGAAGAGCGCCGGACCTCTGCTAGATAAAATCCGACTCACAAAACTGAAAATGAACTCGTACATCGAACTGAAGACTCAGGATATAAAAGTGAACTCAATACCTAACTCGTGTTGTTATCAGTTAATACACTCTATGCCATGAGAGTCATAGCGCGATGGTTTTATAACATTTGCTCCATCTAACAATGCCGCAATTAGTTGTTTCTTTTTATCTCTCGATGCAATTAAGACGTTCCACTGCTTTACGCATCTCAGTTATAGCATCTGAATACTATAAAGGTCACTTTTCTTCAGCTGGAGTTAAACCGAGGGCAAATTAAATGTTATGGAACACAGCTCACCAAATTATAATTTGTGCTTCTTGCCCACTGAGCTCTGGGAGCCTTTGCTTTTTAGCCACTCATGCAGAAAAAAGAAAGTGCATCCTTAATGGATGCTCCTGCACCTTCTAATGATTTGCATCCAGTGTCGACATTCATGTCCGACTCAGGAAGCAGTTGGACTGCAGGCCAAGAAAAAGTTTCACATCCGCAATTAACGGCTGAATTTTTATTGACTAATGATGTCGAGTTTTGGTTCACTGATCCCAAAGACGCCTGCCCCGATAAATAAAAAAAATATATTATAATTACATGGAAAACATCAACAATAACACGTTTTCAGAGTTCGAGGAAGGCCTCATCACTTGCACATAAAGATGTAATCATGCAGTATTTAACAACTTTCATTGTGACATGCGAAAGCATTGTCCGAGTGATATATATTTTTTTTAACATTTAAGAATTTGGCGCTTCACATGAATCATCCCTCGTGTGATGCTATAAAATACTACTGCTAGGTATTTAACACATTTGTTGGATTTTTTAAAGTGATGTTTCACTTACATCATCCCAAACCCTGTAAAACTGCAGCATACTCTCAAAAGGTGCAACGTAATGGACTCGAGGTGGGAATGAGGTGATTATCTAAACAAGAGACGATTTATACAGGTGAATTGTGCCCTCATTTCCATAAAGGCATGAAATGGCGTGAACTTTAATGACCTCCTCCGCGCACATCAGGAGATCCAACCTGCTGTGAGATTTATGATGGATTCCTGATTCCTAAATAAAGCAACCGACTCTTTACGTCCAAAAAAATCTGCCTCCCTCTCTCTCTCTCTCTCTCTCTCTCTGCCTGCACTCCTCTCCTTGTCTCTCCTCCTCTCATCGCTCCCTCATTACTCACATAATTCTGTTACCTAGCACCAAGATGAGACATCAATTCCTCTGCCACTGATAATTGCAAATTAGCTTTGAGTTAGCTCTGGAGGAAATGGGAGGAGACGGGTGTGGGAGGCGGTGAAGAGATAAGCTGATGAATGTGTGTGTGTGAATTAGTCCTCGCTCGCAGTGGGAGAGAGAAACAGTGCAGGGAAATCTGACAAATTGGGTTGTTTTAATGTCATAAGTGAACATTTACATCAGTGTATATAAATATATATATATATACAGTATATATATATGTCTCATTCCAATGCGGTTGGTCGCATTTACTACTATTAGTAACTATTTTTGCGAGGTCGTTTGACTGAAAAATAATGAGCTATGAGCTAAAACACCAGGGGAATTGGAACCACCAAAGATCAGGGGCACTTTTTCAAAAATGTTGTTTTCTGTCAATTGTATTATTAAATTGGAAATGTTCATAAATGTGCTAAAACAAAGCGGCCCTTTACCCGAGCCCTGTGCCTCTCCAAATCAAGTTTTTTGTCAAACACGGCTTTCTTTTTGATATTTGGGTATTTTCCCTCATTCTCTCCCACAAAAGCAGATTCAATTTCAGGCATAAATAAATACTGTGAAAAGGTCACCTTTCCATCTGTTATTTGTGCAACCTCTAAAAGTAATTACATACAGAATGATGTCGGTAAAGCTGTTTGTGTGCTTTCGTTTGCTAAACAGCTTCTCCCAGAGCTCATTCCATATACACCTGAGGACTGTGTAATGGTAAACAGGTGAAGTAAAAAAAAAAAAAAAAAAAAAAGAGTTTGTATATATTCAATGCGATTACTTGCAAAGACATACAGGATCATTTCAAAGTAATAATTATGAATCAGGTTGCTTGAGTTTTGCTGACATTGTAAATGGAGACAATGTTAAATAAGTTTTTCAGTGACATTTTATGAATTTATTTTGTTGGGACATTTCATCTTTTTTTGGATCCTATTAGTGACACTTTACATTCAAATAGAACCTGGTTACAACATTTAATGCTTCCAACATTGAAAGTTGCATGTAAAAACCTATTTCCATCACCACAATGCGGTGGAATTAGACCTCCTAGGTAATAATGCATGCATTATAGATGACACAATAGGCCGCGTCTCCCCTGCAGCACAGGATCGCGTGCCTGCCTCCTTTTAGAGGAGGCAACAGAAAGAGGTCAAACGTGACATCGGGACGAGGCGAGTGATGGCACTGAAGCGCCACGCTGCACTTTCAAGACAGAGAGGGACAACTTTCTCTGGGGACTGGTTTTAAAGGCCAGGTGGTTGTCTGTGTTGTCTATCTTTAGGTTCTGGTTAGACTGGTTTGGACTGGCTTTTCCCGAACGAGACCGTTTTATTTTTTTTCATTCATACATTTTCACAACTGGCTTAGTTAAGTGCATTCTATGGAAATCTACAATCAACAACCCCTCCCTCCCCCCCGGTGAATGCTGGTACATTTAACCAAGCTCTGAAAATAATAGTATAATATATAATATAACTTTAAAAGGGATTCAGACTGACAGACAGGGATGACATTTAATGTGTCTGCAGGAAAATAGTCCCCCCACCCCCCTTCCCCTTCTTGCTCCTTTGAATGTCCACGGTATTTCTTCACTACGTTCATAATCATCTGTGTATTTGCACATTGGGGAATTCAGTGCGTGAATAAAAGTGGAGCAGCGCCGCACTCAAAGAAATATGTTTATCTCTGCACTCTCGGGGGTTTTTCTGTTGGCGCTCCCTCCACTCGCACTCAGACTCAACCCGCGGCAAAACTGGAAAGACCTTCCACCACCATGCAGGATACGAGGCAAGATAAAATGTAAAGATATTTTGAAGGTGCAGACGTAGGATCCTTAGGCCTGAAGTATTCCTCTTGTTTATCTGTTCTTTATTCTGGTTTCACATTTAGAATACGTCGCTATTACCTGCCTGTAGAGTGTAATAAAGTAAAGAAACAAAATATGACATCAATATTCCTAAAAAAATGGGCAGGACCACCGGATGCAGGCCACCGAGGTCTCCGGAAAGCCTCAGAGGAAAAAAAAAAATCTGCCCAGGCCGTGTCGAACTTAGAGAAGGTGCAGGATTGTGCGCTCGCGTTCCGGCACACATCGCAGTTTTAAAACCCGGAGCCTTCTGCGCCCGGGGTCTTATGTGAAACAGCTTGTCGTAAACTCTTTGTTGGCCTGGCAGCGCGCGAGCCGCGAGGCTAATAACATCAGTGTTTGTTAAAATTTACTGGGTTTCTACTTGGCACAGTCACATCCCTCATTGATCAGCGTAAATCAACTCCCACCAAAAGCCATAAAACATCATCTCGGAGTGACGGCGCTAATGATCCGCCCCAGCAGACTGCTGGGCTGCTGCTGTATCACAGCCACGCTGCCTGTCTGCTCTCCCTCCATGGCTTCCTCACACTTCATCTAATAATGGGAATTTACTGCAGGTCCCCCCCCCCCACCACCCCTCTTGCTTGCTTGGTGAGATAAACAGGCGATTGATGAATCAGGCATAATGCACAGGCTTACGGGCACAGACGGCACACAGCCCACAGTAAATATGTGCAGACAGGATCGGATTTCGGCATTAGCCGTGAGGAGATGCGTTTATTTGCCTCTCACCCAGACTCATAACAGCACTGAGCCTCAATTACGGCGTCTGAGAGGTGCGGATACTACATGCGCGCCGCGCCACTCCCCGCCATTACCAGCGCACCGACACAGTTTGCTTTTCACACCGTCTGGGCCGCACTTCGGCCAGCCATATTTGTAGCATGGACAGGCGAGTGATTAGGGTTGCGACGGGCGTGTGTGTGTGTGTGTGTGTGTGGACGCACGTGTTTGAACGCGGGTGCTTTCACGTGCACTTATATATTTTTTTCTGATCCAAAAAAAGATATATATTTTTTTTTTCACAGGCAACATTCCAGCCATCGTAACCTTTCACGGTTCAACAATACTTTTTCACGCCACCTTTGCCCTTTTTTCGTATGGGGGCATCAGACATTTATGAGGACTAATAAGCCTCAGGCTAGAATTTTGCAGAATGCATGCAATTCCTTCTATTACTTTGGCCCTGGGACACTTGCTGTCTTATTGTCTTGAAAATAGTTCGAGCTTGAGTTAGATCAGTGTGTTTATTGTGCTGTGTCGGAAGTTAAAATCAGGCAGGTACTGAATATGAAATTAGCTCCAAAGTGAAACAGCCCCTGCTTGCATTCGTGACAGTATGACGGTGTTTTGCTGTTATTTGGCATTGTGCACTGGAGCAGGGGACCCACTTTTTTCCACAACTCCTTACATTTAAGTGCAATAAAAGCTTTCAAGCAGGAGGTATAAATTCCTTGAAATCCAAAGGTGGACGGATGTCGACCCAAAACTTGTGAAAGTCAGGCCAAATTGTCTCTTTTTGCCCTTAAAAAAAAAACTCGGTCAATCTGGCCACTGTGCAGAGGATGCAGGGATGATGGCAGAGAAGCTGCCGCTGGCCAGACCACTAACTGCTCTCATGCTGTTACAGCAGCCCCCCCCCCTCCCCCTCCTCCGAAAAGCACAGGAAGCCAGCGCGGCTGTGACAGGAAATTCTCCTCGTGCCTTCGCGAGACCGTCATTTTTGGCATTTTACGCGCAAGAGCAAAAAAAAAAAAAAAAAGACAAATGTGACGCCGTGCAATTGTGTTGCAGCCAGACTGTAATCAAAGTGTCGGCTTTCCATCCGTACACACAACGGGGAAAAATCAATGCCACCCCCCCCCCCCCCCCCCCCCCCCCCCCACAGGCATAAACACAAGACTTCAAGCGAGAAATGTTATAAAATGTGAAACAGGCTCACGTGGTGTCTGGTTGGGAGAGGAGCAGCCACGCTAAGGCAGCGGCTCCAAGCCGCAGTGCAGTGCTACAGGACAAACCCCACCCCCCCCCCCCCCCCCCCCCCCCCACAGGCATAAACACAAGACTTCAAGCGAGAAATGTTATAAAATGTGAAACAGGCTCACGCGGTGTCTGGTTGGGAGAGGAGCAGCCACGCTAAGGCAGCGGCTCCAAGCCGCAGTGCAGTGCTCTTAGCCTGGGTGAGCTGTCCCACCCCCTCCCCTTTATTTTGCCCACTGGATGTCAGCCCTGAATTGTGTTTTGATGTTTCCTCAGACCCACAATTGAGCAGCATTCACAGCAGCCAAAACAGACATTTGTCAATTCATATGCATCAGGGCACTTTTTTTTAACGGCCCTTTTTTTTTTTTTACCCCCCCCCCCCCCCCCCTCTCTCTCTCTCTCTCTCTCTCTCTTCCTCTGTGCTGTGTCCTCCCGCAGTTTTAACTCCAACGCTGCATTCACTAGCATCAATCCGGCAGGAGGATATGAGCGGCCACGATCCCCCCTGCTGCGAGTGGTGTCACATGTGATTACCATTATTTATAAAGCTCACTCAGGCTCGGTGGCGCGGCCGGCCTCTCCCGGCCCCTCGGCCCTGCACACTACAGTCAATATTTGCACGCAATCCTGAACTGTTGAGAGTTTCCATGGTGGTGAGAGCCTCCATTACATGAAATATTCAGGGCGCACGGAGACTCCCGTGAGGCCCGGCGCGGGGGTTTTTACTCCGATTTGATTATACGACATGATTTTTTCATGAGCTATGACAGTCCTGTTGAATTAGAGTCAGCTCGGAATCCTTGTGATAGTCACGGAAGCCGGAAAGGAGGAGGAGGGTGAGAAGGAAGGAGGAGGAAGAGGAGGAGCAGGTTGTCCCCCTTCCATGACTCTGTCTTTGCAGCTCTGTGTCTGAATAAGGGGAGACGGGATTTGAGCTGCAAAACAGACACATCCGTTACACAATGCACAAGCTGTTCATCATGTGGACGTGTGCACATTATTGCATCATATCACCACGTCAAAGACAATAGATCATACCCGTCGTCTTTTCTCCACGCAGACCAAATAACTTTTGTTCACTTGGAAGGCGTGAATGTCTGTTGGCAGGGAGCTTTGGCTTTTCCTTTTTTTTTTTTTTTTTTTATAAAATAGTCTTTTAAATTGGAAATAATTGTGATCTTCATTACTCAGTAGTGATGCTGTCAGTGCTAAAGCGGCCCCTCTATTCCTTCGCCACTTTACCATTTGAATCCTGCCACGTATTCAAATGATATGTAACCTTTTGGTGCTGTGACTTGCTTTTACGAAGTAGTCAAGTAGTATTGTTTTTTATTACAAACAAATAAATACAACAGGAATTACCAGTAAACCGTGCAAGGTGTCAAGCCCTAAGGGTTGCGCGCAGAAATGGTCAGTGTGGAACGCCCCGAGTACATGAGTACAGGCGGAAGTGTGAGCGAGCAAGAGAGAGAGAGAGAGAGAGAGACGGAAGGAAAAGCAGAAATGTATAATGAAGTATTTGATGATAACAGTGGTGCCACAGACAGTTATGGCATTATGAGCGTAAAATGATCATTAGGGGCTTCTAATGGCAAAATCAGTCATGCTACCACACACCAACACGGGCTGCGTTAAAGGAAGTTAACAATATTGTGTTGTTGCTGTGTGATGCTTTTATGCCCCATAAAAATATGATTTATTTTCTGCGATCACCGGGATCAGAGACAGGCCTGAATTAAACATCGGCGTATAACACCGCTCAAAACCACAACACACGTGTCAAGTGAAAATGAATTTGATGAACTATTGGTTCTCTCGCGTATTAATAGCACGTTGCCGCTCTCAAACACACGACAAGTCACCCACCATTTGGAGTCTTTGATTAAAAACATTAAATCGCATAGTTGTGTGGGAAGATTCTCTCATTCTGTCATTAAACGGAGTCGTTTAGATTTGTGCTAAAGACAAAATATTATTTATATATATATATATATATATTTTTTTTTTTGATAACCTGAGGCATCAAGTGCTCCTTCATGGTTGGAGAAAGTTCTCTCTTCGCTTGCCTTAGATTGTATTTCATGAATCTCTGGAGATACATGATTAAAACATGATAAGCTTTTTCTCACTGGTAAACATGTGAAATATATCTAATAGGCTTATTGAAAAACATAAGTCAGATCTTACTCACCTAACGCCCTCAATTCTCCTGTGTAGCTGGATTTAATTTAATTTGGTTTGTTTTTTAACGTGGCGAACAGTCATAAGGACGATAGCCTCTTCTCAACAACGGAACGGCAGTGTATCGGATTCATTTTTATTCTTAAACTTTTAACACAGAATCTCATGCGCTCATCAATATGTGTTACCATTGTGTTGCTCACCGATGAAGCGGCGCTGGGATTTTTCTCAGACACTGTGTGAGTCTGCTGCCTCCGAGGACCCTCAAGGTCATTCTCAGCACCTGCCTTTGGTCCACCGCACCAGATGATTGTCAGCTGAGTCCGGCACTGTCGATTTGGCCTTTTTGATTCACACACATACACACTCGCGCACACACGCAAATACACACTTGCACGCACACACAGTGAGAATGGGAGATTAGTGGCTCCGCAGACTGAATCTTTAAACCTGTTAATGTGCGGTCCAGTTGGAAGTGATTTGATTGGTCAATACCTGCCAGTGTCTGAAGAATGACAGGAGTTAGAGTGTGCGCTTGTTAAACACACAAACACACACGGTGGATGGTCGCTCTGGGTCGAATGCATATGGCTGGACGCGCATTGTTCATGGCCACGCTAATTGCTTTCCTCAGCCCACTGCTGTGACAACGCTTTACAGTACTTAATAATAAACGCATACATTAATGCAGGAGAGAGCTGGATTCTGCTTTCACGCAATAATAATAGGAACCCAACTTAACTTTAATGTGTAACACAAAATTACATTTTGCATTATGAAAATTGAATCTACAGATAAAATCAACATGGGAGAAGCCTCACTGCCTATTTCTCCCTTGTGGATTAAAAGTATGTCTTTTAATTAAATCAGACTTTGAATTTTAATGAAATAGAGAAGCTACGCTAAAGAGCTGTGTGACTTATTGTAATTGTGTTTATTTTTCCTTCCTGGTGGACTCTAATGTGCTGCAACATTAAAGAGACATTTATATTTTCTTCTTTTATTTTTGAAATGAACACTTCATCTCGTTCCCAGATTTCAACATGTTGCATCATGCTCTTGCATCCTGGCCAGTGTTTGTCAAATGAAAGCTGATATCTCTTGGACATTTAACCTAATTTAATTATTGTGTCTTCATTGCAATATTAGTTTAATTCATAACGCATGTTTTATATCCTGCAGTAAAATGGCTTTTTATGCCACAATACAACTGTAGTTAGATTTGATTTTAGAGTCAGCTTAATACCACAAAACAACAAATGCTATAACTAAAACTGTGTTAATGTGAATTAAATGCCACCATTGGGGCCACTAAAATATATGCTAACATTTTTAATTCAACGTAATTCATTTAATGAAAATACAAATGATAATTATTTTGTATTTTTTTTCTTTTTAATGCAGTTTTTATTATATAAGAGCATTTATGTCCCACAAAAAATGTGAAATATTTGGTTACTTCATTGCTCTAATCGTGTAAAAACTTGTGCCTGTTAAAATATCGTAATATAGGGTAACATATACGTTTTTTTGTTCTGTTTTTTTTTTTTTTACAATCAAACTGATAATTGTGTTGAATGTTGAGTGTTGTAGCCACTGAGCCGGCAGAGCCACATCAGCAGCAGGGTCAACAGACCGTAAAGCTCTGGCTTTGAAAGTGCTGGTTTGGATGTAGTTTCCTGTCGAACCATGGTCAATATTATTACACCGTGTTTTTCAGGATCTCATCACCACACAGCTTCATACTCTCAGGGAGGAAAGCGCTGTAATCCAGGCACCATCTGTGCCTCTGCATATTCACAGGGCCTACAAAAACCTGCAGATGTTACACTGGGTTAGGCGACGTTTCCGTCATAACTTTAACTATATAAAAATGTAAAGTTTAAAATGGATTCCCTTCATAAGGTTGAACCTTAATAATTTCATAATAGTTATCGATATTTAGATTTAAAATATAGTATGTGTTTCACGTCACACAGCCTGAGCTGACTGGTGAGCTGGCCCACTCTTTTTGTTATTTGTCAAACATTTAGAATACGAGTCAGAAAGGTCATCCCCTCTGATATAGAAAAGGATTTGACATGCTTCCCGTGGACGAATCCCAGCTGGGTATCTAACTATGCCCTTTATTCAAATGATTTCCCGATCAAGTGTAAACACCACTGTTACCTGGACAGCACTGACATTAGTCATCCACCAGTGTGAACCAAAGTAGCCTGTTGGCTTTTTTTTCGCTGTTACCGGGTGTTACTCTGTGGCACTGTAGGTAAAGAAAGCCAGGTATGCAAAAAAATATACTAGCTATCTATAATAATAATCCGATTTTTTATGATGCATTGTGTTTGTCATTTTGGCCGTTCCTTGAAACCAAAATGAGGGCCATCACAAATCACATCAAACTCATCCATGCAGAACTCCAATTACTCCATTTTGTCAGGAGGAAAAGGTCACGTTAGCATTTTTTTGCTTTTATTTGAGACGCCACACACTGTTTTATCCAAACATGTGGGTGAAAACCCTGCTGACACAAATCAAGCCCATCACGGCAAAGTGCTGCTCTTTGTAATGCTGGCGGGGATTGGGCTCTCGGCAACGGCGTTGAATTATTTGACTCCCTCGGTAAAGCTGCTGCACAAATGGCCCAGTTTGACTGTTCCGCATTAGTCTGCGGTGGAAAAAATGCCACCTGGGCTCCTAATAGATTTGTTAAATGTCAATTAACAAAGTAATCAGCGAACGCTTTGTGGAACTACGCTGCTCTAAAATACCAACCTTATATCCTATCGATCTTCAATAGGGCTCACGGCAAAAGCCAGATTTTACAATGTCCCTCCAAAATAAAAAGCATTGGACAATGGGCCGCGATGGAGGAATAGTTGGTTGAAAAAAATAAAATGGAACAAAAAAAAGACTATTCTGTGGGAAAGATCACTGGTCCACCGAAACAGCTTCATCAGTGCAGCCGCGAGGTGTGGAGTAATGAGGAGTACGCACTGTGGTTATCTATTATGGCACTAATTATAGGGATCCGCCTCGGGCTCTGACAACTGTCCCTAGCATGCGGCTACCTGTGATCTATTCCAGATCCCGAGAGTGCTTCGCAAAGATAGACACGGGATGAAACAGAGGCGCGGCGGAATCGTAGCCGATGTCGCGTTATCGGATGACATAAAAAAAAAAAAAAAAGACAAAATAGCGCTTTCACATCACAGTAAAAGGGATTTGATTGGGACTGTTATTTCGATGCCAATATTTTCTTTTGTGTACGCCTCTGTGTGTGTGTGTGTGTGTGTGCGCGCGCGCACAGCTGCGTGAGGGTGATTACGGTTTGACAGCTGCTGAAAGAGAAACCAACTTGAGGCGAAGTGAAGAGGTCTTCAACACGGCAGTAGCTTTTTCTGAGTAGCTACACTCTTGTCTCTACTCTTTTACCCCCTCCTCCTCTGAAAGACTGCAATTACCACGTCGGCTGCCTCCACGGAGGAAAATAGCGCCGGCTAATTAGTCACTCTCTTGTTCCGTCCGCAAAAGCGCGGCGACGAGGGGAGAAACAGAAACCCAGGAACGGACAAAGCGGGAGACAACGGATGAAATGCGCGGCGTTCATCCTCAGACGGTAACGTTCTCCCAGCTTTGTGAAGAGTCCATGACACTCGCGCCTCCCCCCGAAAAGGGAGGCGCACTCGCAGAGGGCTTGCAGAAGTGCGAAACCTCGGTCATGATGAATATGGAAAGTTCAGGATGTTACCATCGCCGAGCCGACTGCCTCACACTCGCACTATTAAATGTATACGGTATTGATTGAGGGTGACTTGGTGTTGTGCTGCGTTTTATACCCAGTGCTTTTTGTCCTTTAAAGTGCTGTTATGCAATTTTCTTCCCGCCATAATTATCGACTCGGACCTGGTACCAATTCCCCAAAGTCACATGTTTAAGGCCGTTTCAATTTCATTTTTTTGTATCCAAGTCCTCATATCCTCGGCATTTGTAACGCACGAGTGACTCCCTTGGACGGCAAGAGCCACTTTTTAACCTCTGCCGTGGTAAATACAAGGTAACGCTGATGTGCTCAGGGCAAACACCATGTTCATGTTGATTTCTTTAGCTGGCACTTCATTAAAAATGAACCAAGAGGAAATTTCCCTGCTGAATACGTTTCTGAGAGAGTTGGTTCAAAGTGTTTGAGGTTTTAATATTCTAGCGATATTTTTTTCTGAGCTTCTGTGCAGTCGGTTTACTAACTTAGTTTCTTTCGAGTTTTGTGGATCTTACCTCTGGACTTCTTCACGTTACCTTTTCTCTATTTGCCTTTTTTGCAGCGAATCTCAATTATGTCTCGGCTAATCAAAAGAATCCCACCGCTACTATGTGGAATCCTTTTTTTTCTTTTCAGGTTTTCTTTGATTAGGTTTCTGTACTCTTCCCTTTCTTTTTGAGAAAAAAAACGTCCCTCTTCTTCTTTTTCCAATGTCCAGTGTCAACCTTTTATCAAATTCAATACCAAGGTCCTTCAGAAGTTCCATCGCGGCTTGAAATTAGCAGTCCCCTGGGGAGAGTTGTGTGTATGTGGCTTAAAGTATTTTATATTGTCTGATGTGGTGAAGCTACTTTGTTTTTCTCGCAACGTGAAACATTGGACTAATGAGACTGCTTTTCAAGTGTGAATGCTTCTGGCAAGAATATAAAATAATCCTCATAAAAATAACTGGGAATGATTGCATTTTATAAAGAGTGAGATTTTTATTTTTTTTCAAGTCTAATTCGCGTCTTTTAAAAAAATCAAATAAATAAAAAAAATGTTTTGGAAAAGAAATTTGATTGGAAAAAAATATTGCAAATTACAAAAGTATATAAATACTAAGGGGTGATAATAGCCTGCAATATGTATGAGACTTTTTTACATGTTCAGCGATTGTGCAACGGGTTGCGTGTTTGTCCTACAGCTGTTATGGTTCCTCTTGTCCACTGAGGGCAGCGCAGACACAGTGTTGTTAGGTTTGCATTATTTATCAGGCTGGAGCCTTTAAGTATTAGCTTGGCCTTTGGACGTGCACACACACATGTGTGTCTGTTTTGCCCTAGTATGTGCAACGCGGTCGGCCGCTCACGCACAAACTCGCACCTGTCTATGAGCGAGCAGATTTGCCTCGTCATTGTTTAGCTCCCCGACGCCATTGATTTAATTGAGTTGGATGGGTCCCTTCTAATCCCTCGGGTAATTGGAATTTGCTAAAGAGAAATCGTGTTTGCTAGTGTGTGCGTGTGTGTGCGTGTGTGAGTGAGTGAGGGGGGAATACAGAAATGGACCGGCGTCTTAAAGGCACCCAAAAATCTCCAAGAATCCATCAAAACACTTTAACTGCAGCTGTAGTTACATTTCTTTAGATAGAAATACAAAAAATAGCTTTTAAAAAGGTGTAAAAAAAAATCCTAACCTTCCCCTTGCCGGCTATCTTCTCTCCACATGACGGATTCAGTGTATGAGTCTCTGGTGTGTGTGTGTGTGTGTGTGTGTGTTTAAATGAAGAGTGTTGCAGAGAGACAGAGCCATGGCCAAGTACTTTGTGTCAGGGGTGTGTTCAAAGACTGATGCTCTATTACAGGAAAGGTCAGTTTAAAGTCAAAGGAAGTTTCCTACTTGCTACAATTCATTTAGCCCAGTCGTCCTCCTTTAGATTTCCAACGATACTCATGCTTAAAAGTGAAGTTCTGCATTGGCGATGTGAGGATGAGGTTTTTTTTTTTTTACTTTGTTTGGGGACTCAAGCTAACCCCCTTTTCTTGTACATGGTAAATGTTCAAGTAAATCCCAATATATTTACCGCCGGACTAATGTGTCCTCAACCAAGCTGAAATATCTCTTCTCCAGCAAGTCAAATAAAAGCCCCCGCCGCTGTCTCCTCTTATCAAGAGCTCCTGGTAACCAGGCTGCAAAAAGGCATATCAGAAAGAGTGACGCTCTCTTACCCCCGTTTAGCGCCCTGTGATGGATGGGGCGATTTTATACGCCGTTAATCCATCCCGCTGTCAATTACCGATGGAAACGTTGGGGTTGAGGACGGAGAACTCAGCGACTGGCAAGTCTGCCAGTTCACTGTTGACTGTAATTACAGAGGCTGTCTGAAAGGTAACAGCGATTCATTCCCGAGAATGATTATTATTAACGCTCTGGTTTTTAATTTTGAATGACCTACCTATTGGCATCCTTCCCTACTGCTATTGTGATCACGAGTGGCCGAGGAACGTATATTGTGTTGTTTGCGAGACAAGCGCCACGCGGGTGACGCTCTCTCTGCGGAGTGGGAAAATGATCCTCTTAAGAGCATCACATTTAGCAGGAACGGGGGGGGCCGAGATGGATTTCTTCCCAGACGCCATTCAAAACAATAAAAGGAAAGGCATGGGAGGGGTTTTCGGGGCGAGATCGCTCCGAGAAGCGCAGCGAGCGGCACCCGAGGATTTGTTTCGAAGTCCGATCCCTGTTGTTGGAAATCTGGAGAGCCGAGTACGTCGCATGACAACATGACGAGTGTCTTCTTGACGAACGCCGGTTTTACATTTTATTTGGATTACAGCCACTTAAGCGCAAATAGTAAAGTGACACTATTTAAATCATTCATTCACACACACACACACACGTGTAGATATATATTTGGAGGATGCGGGGAAAAAAGAAGAATCTGTTTCAAATCCATGGGAATTTACCTCTGGCCCTGAATGTGTTCCTCTTTCTCTTTCTTCCACCGGGATGTCTCTTTAACAGACACGCCGGCTCTCAGGCCCGATGAGCTGCTCTCTCTGTTTGCTCTGCTCATTCTCCTGAGCACTGTGGCCATCCAGATTAGAGCCGATGGCCCATTAGGCAGCCAGGGAGGTGGGCAACCTCCAAAGTGTAGCACAAGTGTGTTGGTAGACTGTGTGTGTGTGTCTCGGTGCGCTGAGAAACACACTACTAGTCATTCTGGGCACCATTAAAAATAAATAAAATAAAAAAATGTCTGCCGGCGTTTTTTTCTTTTTTCTTTTTGCACTTGTCGTTTTATTCTTCATCCAAAATGTTCAAACAAGGACAAAACCCTGAGGAAAATATATTTTATACATACATGCATGCATACATACATACACAAGGAGTTATGTTTATAAGTTTGACGTCTATTATGGTTTATATAAGATTAAACTGCATATTTACTCATTAATGTGACAAAAACTCAAGATAGTAATTTCATAGTCAGGCCACAGAGAGTCAACTTGTTAATTAGTGTTCCAAACTATGACACTGCACAGAGTTTACATTAATTAAAAATAATAAAAAATCTGTCTTTTTTCTCTCTCTCTCTCTCTCTCTCTCTCTCTCTATATATATATATATGTTTTTTCTCTTTTGGGTATTCACAACCCAACTTGATATCCATAATGAGGCTGTTTCAAAAGTGTGTAAGAGTGCGCCCGTATGTTTACTTCCTGTCTCTGTGGGTTTTCCCGCCATTGTCAGTGTTGGCCCCGCCCCTTGATTGTTTCCACCTGTTCCCACTCACCTTCGTGCTCAAAAAGTCCTGGTCTGCCCTTGTCCTGTGTTTCCTGTGTCAGGTTTGTTTTTTCAAATATTTTCGTCGTTTAAAAAGTAATGGTAACGGTTCATTCGGTGGCAGTGAAAATGACCCACAGCTCCCTGGGGTCGCCGCTCAGCATCCACGGCTGTACGTGTGTAGGTTAGCGTCGTCCACCCTGCTCCACCCCGAGGGGCACGGGGGGCCGCAGGCCAGGCAAATCCACACCAACGCCTCATGCTAATCAAAACGCTGAGCTCGATTTAAAAAAAAAAAAAGAAAAGAAAAAACACATCGGACGACGAGGCAGACTGTAAATCGCTGCAGGCGGATGGGGAAGCAATGTAATCACGGTTTGTTTTTCCTCTGTCATGCTATTTGAAAATATTCAGTGGCATCCTTCGCCTTGGGGCGAAAGCACAATGAAGCTTCACGTGGATAACCAAGTGTTCCCCCCCGGGCGCTATGCAATAATCAAGAAGGAAGCAAAATGGGTCCGCTTTGTGCCGCGCAAATCCTTTCAGTCTCAAAAGTTTATTGTGGAGAAGGTGCAGTGCAACCAAAGCCGTGGGAAACCTTTGCCCAAATCTCATTAAATCACGGCTGAATGAATGAATGTCTATAAACTGTGTGTTATTTACACATCTAATAAGCAAAACTGTTGTGTTGTGTTAACCGTGGAGTTTCAGGAGTTGATCTTTATTGTGCCGACCGAGAACAACACAGTTTAACTCGGCTTGGATGGCAGAGCCAGTTTAATTACTTTAGTTTTTACTATAGCTTTAAATGAGACAAAATTGAGTTTTTATAGCTGAATAGCATTATTTAGCAGTTTCAGTTTTATTTTGTTCATACACACCAGTGCACACGATTGAATGCTCACAGTGGCACCGGACATTTGGATGTCACGTCTGAACTTGCATTAATTGTACAAATTTTAGTGGACTTAGTAGTAGTCCAGTAAAATCCAGATTCCTATATGGTACACCATCAATTTTTTTTTCCTCTAGTAACTCATTATTTTGCTGCTTCATAAAGTAACTGTAATTATAAAATTATATATTATTATATTATAATGTGCATATTAGGATAAATCCTAAATACCATAAAGTGAGTCCCACATGGCCCGCAAAGTCACTTAGATCCGATAAATATGATTCAGTTTTTTAATATTTTCAAACAGAGTATTATGCGTGAATACTTTTGGTATAATTACTTGAAGTATATTACAACGCTAACAATTTTGTACTCATTTTTGTACTAATTTTAAAATCATAACACATTCAGTATTTGTGTCTACTGTGTTTTTGCCTGTTTCAACTGAGTGAAATACCTGAGCCCCTACAACTTGTGAACATGCAGTTTATTACGAGATAACTACATGATTGAAATTGTGCTTTTGTAAATGACTTGAACAATGGGACGCACACATGCCACAACCAGGGGGAGGGAGTGTGCTGCGTTCTGTGATGTCATGTCGCACATTAGTCCATTCAAAGGAATCACGTCACACACCAGCAAACGACATGCTAATAAAGCAACCAGATAAACACGGTGCATTGCAATTGCCGCGTGCAATGGACTCTGGGTCTTTTCTCTCTCTCTCTCTTTGGTTTAATCAGTTGGGATTCAATCCTGGAGAGGTGCAGTTCTGTGCGGGCTGGCTGGCACTTCATTGTGAACAGAACATTAGTGAACGCCATTAGCGTTATAAAGTCTCATTGTCTCTGTCAGTTGTGCTGATGTGGTCCCGTTCCAGCTCTTTGGCTGTGATGAGTACAGATGGACGGAGCTTGTTTTCCCCGGACGGGGGGGGGGGGTCATAGCTCACACTTAGGCCCCCTATACACTACAGTCACACCTCATTGAGCACTATTACGGCAAAGGAAACCAAATCATTGGTGGGGGGGGTCAGCAGAGGACCCATTCTCAACAGTTTGCCCTCTCTGATCGTCACTCATCAGTCGTCAGCGCTCTCCCTCTCTGTGGGGGGCGAGAGATGATGCAAGTCTGTTCTGTTCTGTCTTTTGAATGTTAAAAGTAGCGCGATGACCATAACAGCATAAGTACAGTTTCGGTGGATCAATGATTCCGTTTTGAAACAATGGTAGCCATGGTAACGGCGCTATCTCTTTCCATCGGGAAACACACTGCGAAAGTCAAATAATTCCGGCATTTAAGAGGTTCCTTTCTGGACATGAAGGCATGAAGTGATTTGAATATTTAACAATGTGTCCCCATCAACGACAAAGCTTTGGCACCCACTTTCGACAATCCCGCTCTGTCATGGAGGGGGCACCGCAGCACTTATCCATCTTTTTGGGGCCGCAGAACTTCTGCAGGTGGATTCATTCCTGCAGAAGGCACGGCCTCCCTCAAAGGCTCTGCTCAATATATTCTACGCCACAACCCCTCCGTCCTCCAACGTGTTTGCACATAGTGCCCGCACAAAGTCAGCGGTGGGTCGGCGGCGTCTCCGCGCTGTTTGGTGATTGGCTGGGAGCTAAGTGGCGGTGACGGATTGCGATGGTGATGTATTTACCTGGCGTGCGCTGACAGGAAGCTGCTCCTGGTTTCTGATTGACTGGCTCTCGTCGCGCCCCGGCCGTCGTGGCTTTGTTTAACCCGGTCGGGCTGGGGAGGGGTTTGCTTGCTCACTCGATAAGACGTCCATGAGGATGAGAGGAGAAGACCTTCCCTAATCTTGGCTGACATTGGTGGCTTGGCAAAGGAAGGGGGGGGGCAGAACAGCTCCTCCTCCCCCCAAAAAGACAGAAATAAAGTAGAGATGAATAAGATCAGCTCTCACGAGGAGAAAATCAGTGCAGTACGAGTTAAATGTTGAGATTTATTAAATGTCACTTTCGACAGTTGATCCGTCTGAGTTGATGACTGTGGATTCTCCAGATAGTCATCATCTCCGCAGACTGCCTGTCTGGTGCGCAATTTAGGAGGCAAACATTTTTCATATTTACGTATTTAAATGACTTTTTTTTTTCAGAACTGCTGCGAAAGGGGTCTGAAAACACAACTTTAGATGACAAAGGATTATAATAGGTCTGCATACTGTAGAGCAAGAGTCAAAATCAACATGTTGAAAATGGATCTGTTATTTCCTTAAGCGTCACCATTTTGTTACCCACGTAACAATATAAGATCCGAATCCTATCTGGCTGGGGGAGAAAAAAAAAACCCAAAACATTTTAAGGTTATTAAAGATAAAACAAAAAAGGGAAGCCCTGCACTTGAACCACACTGCACACACACAGAGACACACACACGGACACATGCACCTTTGCCTTGTCAGCTAACCCCCTCTAGTGCCCGAGCATCCTGCACAGATGCGCGCAGGCTCCCAGTGAAGCTGCATCCCGATTCCCCCCTCTCTCCTCTCTCTGCTCTCCTCTCCTCCTCGCTGCTCACATCCCGCAGCGGAGCCCGCTGGAGACACGGAGCCGAACCCTCCGCGCCACCTGCCCGGGACGAAGCACCGGGATTTCTGCGCGGCCGTGCGCAACGGAGACGCAGCGGACGGACACCGGGCTGACGGCGGCGTCTGAGTTTCTCTGCGAGCAATGCGATACCGCCAACAACTGCGAGTCCGCGGTGGACCTCCAAAGTTGGCGGCAACCAAGTGATCTAACATAGAATTGATTTCACTTTTTTTTTTTTTTTTTTTTTAAGCCCCTTTCCGCCACTTTCTCCACACCTAGTCCGCCGCTGCCTCCAGGTGAGGAGGAGGAGAAGGAGGATGGATCTCTGGCTCCGTCGTCCGGTGTCCCCCGATCAGGATCGAATGTGAGGACCCGGGAGCCGGTGGATCGGTGCTTGTGGAGGGCAGCTTTTTTTTAAATATATATATATATATATATATTCTACCTCTGACCACCTCGCCTCTCCGGCCAGAAGGACCTCAGATGAAGCCGCTGATGGATTCTGCAGGAGACATGAGCTGTGGGAAGAGATCGTTCCTGGTTTCACTCTTTCTGGGAATTGTCCTGACGCGCTTCAGCCAGTGCAACCAAGGTGAGCCAAACCCCGCCAGAGTTCAATCCTCCATTTATCACTTCCCAGCTGGAATATAATTATTTGTTTAATTCTTTCCTCATACACAAAACAGATGAATGTCGAAACCGTTAAGGATGGATTGCACCGATGGCACTGTAATAGTTAAATACCACCACCAGCACCATTATTGAGTGAGGTGAGGTCTGAAACCAAATCACAACCAAAAAAATAAATAAAAAATCCAGTGCTGCTGACATTAATGCTTCCAGTGTGGGAAGTGTTGAAGAAGAAACCTTTTTCCTTTTAATCAAGGATAGTATTTAATTAAGGTTAAAAATAAAGGATTTGGGGAGATCCAAGGCCACTGAACTATAAAATATAATACCTGCATATTGCTGTTTAAAATTGTATTTTTCACGCCATTAGTTTTAGTACTACTATTAATTTCGAGTTAAGCTTTATGATTGCTAAGAAATGCACCATAACTCAACTCAGAATCAGAGTTGGAGTTGATATTCCCCCCCCCTGCAGACTTCAATGGAATGCCTCAGCTCACTTTCTGTCGGAACAAAAAAGAAAGAGAGAGAAAAAAAATATTTTATGCAAATCAGCTGCTGAAGTGACAACCCTGAGGCTTCTTTAATTACACATTCTACTGCTTACACTCACATGCACTCTCCAACACACAGACACAAACACGTACAAACACAAACTGCACTCTCTCTCTTGCACACGCACACAGACACGCACGCACGCACGCGCGCACACACGCACAGTAGAAACAAGTTATTCAATCATTATATGTGGATGACGGCGTGACATTGTGTGTGTGTAGACTGGCATGTCACAGTGTTACAGATACACATACAGTAAATGTGTCTGAGCTGGCAGAGATGCGTGATGCCGTGCGTGCCTTCGATGTGGGTATAGTGCGTGTGGGTGATTGTGTTGTTCACAGTACACACTTGATATGCTATTACCTATCTGTGATTTGTGCGATTGCGGTGGTGGTCACACGCTAATCCCTGCTTCTTCTTTTTTTTCCCCCCACACACACAGCATCAGCTTGAGTGAGGTTTAAAATAGTTTTATTGATGGTACGGCGTGAGGGGGGCCACGGCAGGATCGGATCCCCCCCCCCACGCATACACCTCCAGGTTATGTTTTATTGTTCTCTGGGTTCAATAAGAGTGATGTTCGTCCCTGTTCTCCCAGACAGCTGCTACATAACAGCCTCACTCTGTGTTTTTCTCTGCCACAGATTGAATGATTGAACTGAGGTCTGCTTTCTATTGTACTTGAGTCTCTCTTATTGACTGGTCTAGGACCTCAGCGGCACAATTGCAGTGGCTGTCTACAGGAGCCCGGACAGAGAAGGAGGTGTGTGGGGAGGGCGGGGGGGGGGGGGGGGGGGGGGGGGGGGGGGGTGGTCAAAAAACAGAGCTTATAATAACTCTGATGATAAAGAAAAGTGTCTCGTTAGAAGGCGGGGGCATTGATGTGGTTCACCTGGGCACACGGTGCTGGTTTCTCGCTGCATTGCTTTCTTATTTGTCAAACTCTCGTCGGTTTGCGCAGGCTGGAAAGTTGCTCTCAAAGTTATTGTGGAGAGTTAAAAAAAAGAAAGAAAGAAAAGTCTTTCGAAACCTTTGTGCCCACTTAACGTCGGGATCCATGTCACGCCATGACCGTGAAAAAGCAAAATTGCTCAACACATGTTTGTCCCGCTCGGCTACAGTACACACCGGACAGAACCCTACCGCATTACTCAGAGGGTGGTGTTTTTTTTGTTGTTGTTGTTGTTGTTAGACGCCTCTGAATGCAGACCAACAGAACACAACACCAAAGATTGGGGATTTCACACACACAAATTGGAAGATGTCAGCTATAAGGAGAACAATATAAAAAACAATCACCTTTTGCTTGTCGCCCGTGTGCCTGCTCTCACAGCCGCGATCCCCACACACCTGGGATTACACAGGATTATTAACACAACTCTACTCACTCACTGCCGAATTTGAACGAGCAATTTTTTCCCCCCCCCACTAAGAACATCTCCAATAATCTTTTATTCATTTTCCCTCATTTTCCTTCCTGGTGAAGCAGCCATATTTATTTCGAAGTAAATGTAACATCCACAAATCTCATTTACAAACGCATTTTTTGAGGCCTTGTAACATTCCTGAGAAGATTATTGCTTATAGACCCAGTAAATGGGAGGATCGTGCCTTTGTTCCACACTTCTGACATTTCTGATTGATTTTTTATTCTTATTTATTTTACCTCGCCGTCTAATTCATGCATGAAAATTCAAGAAGCGATCCTTCCTTGAAAATGAAAAATGAAAAGAGTGAAATGAAAGCACTTTATATGGACGTGTTTTATTTATTTTTTATTTTTTTAATTTACATACATACGATCAAATGCGTGTCTTTGAAAGCAGTAGATCGTTCGGTCGATCAGCCTCCAGTTTTTTTTAGTTTTTTTTTTTCAGTGTAAGACGCATAAAGATCACGAACATTACTATTCAGCTCTTTATACTGATTTGTGCGGATGGCTGATTAAAGTGTGTGATCTGGCGCCGCCCACAGAGAATTGGTATCGCCATCAGTGCTGCGGATGAAGGAAATATTCAGCATCCGTGCGCTGTCAAAGGAAAGCAATCAAGGAGCCAACACCAGGCAGCGACAAAAGTGTTAACTCTGCACCTTTGACTCACAATCCGCTGTGCGTGTCTGGGTGCCATGTGCACGTGAACTCCTATTACACAGCAGCAATAACATAGAGTATATTTACAGTTATTGGTTTCAGTGTGGGTTTGTTGGTGTTCAATTTGAAGCCGCTACTTTGAGAGCACACGCACACACAATCCCACCGAGGAACACGCATGCGTTTTTTGTTTTTGTTTTGTCGTATACACACACAGTTGTACACATAAAGTCACTAATGTAAGGATGATGTCCCGACACGACCCTCTGTAAAGTCCTTCATGTTTTTGAGGCCGTGGTCGTTGTTGTACTGCATGTGTACTGTATACTTTATGGTACCCGAGTGAAGCAGATCCACTTTAAAAATGGAGCCCTTTTGAAATCATGAGTCATGGGCCAAATATGTATAAATGAATGCTGTTCAATTTTGCCTATATTAATTAGCATTGGTATTTGTATGCAAATAGCAAATAGCAGTGCTGGTCGTGTGGAATTCAAAGGTTTCCTGAGTAAATTTGCCGACATCTGCAACTTGTTTGACTTAAGGGTATTTTGCACCGGGCAAAGTGTTTTTTCTTCGTTTTTTTTTTTTCTTATTTACAATTTCGAAAAAAAAAAAAACACCACACCAAGAAAACCAATTTCGCAGGAGGTAAAAAAAAAAAAGGAGAAGAGCTGCCTCCAGATTCTCACTGGTGTTATTGCTGCTCTCTTGCATAGCGTTAAATCACCATTAAATTGATGGCATATTTTAAAAATATGTGTTAAGAAATATTCCAGAAGTTCTGTTAAGTACCTGCAAGTTTCAGTGGATAGAGAAAAACACTGATTTGTTGGTTGTGAAAATGTCTTGAGAGGAAGTTGCAGTGTTGTCCTCAAAGCTTACATTTTTTCCTCATCGGTCTTAATCCGTAACTGTGCCATAAAGTCTTATTTAAAGCTCAGCTCACAGAACATTTCAAGAACATCTGAATAAAATATTATCATTTAAAGAAAAAAAAAACACCTGTTGGGATATTAATTATGGAGGTGTATCCAGAACTGCATCGTGTCAGACGCTCGGTGCCGTAGCGGCAGCACTTGACCTGGCGCAGTATGGTCTAATTCACGTTTTAGTGGCGTGAGCTCCACTCGCTAATCGCTCATTTAAAAACACTTAGCCGCCTATATCACGTCCAATCGGATTTGCTTTGCCGTCATGTATGACGTTGTTGACCGTTTGATCTCGGCGGAGTGCGGAGACGCGTTGAGGAAAACCCCCGTCAGGCCCGTCAGATTTCCTCTGCTCGGGATATTGTCACAGCGCCTCATCCCTCCCGTCCACTAAATGACCCGCGTGCGCTCGTCGCTGAGCTACTCACCCAAAAAAATCTATTTCCATAGGTCTCCCAAAATCGGGGGCTGTTATTCGTCTTTTAACAGGACTTGGAGTTTACCAAACAAGTTTTTTCTTTTTACAGAGCTTCCTAATTCTAAAGTTTTTCACTGCCTCGTCGGACGTGACCAAAAGGGAACCTTTGACACGCTCATAGGTCATTTAAAGTGGAGATGATTTAGTGGAAGAAAATATGAAGGTTTGATTTCAAATAAATCCCTTGACAAGTAGGCTCCTTATTAGAGATCCATCGTGTGTGTGAGAGTGCTTTAGGAGAACATAAAGTCAGATAAATAGTAAATAGTAGTAACTGTAAATTGTCACATTCGCTACGGTCCTACAGAGTCCCTGACACCTGTGTCTCTGTTGTCTGAATGCTGAAAGTGTCCCAAATGGAAATCGACATGAAGTAACAGTGTGTGCGACTTGCATTGCGCCCGCTGTTTGCGCTGTGGTTATTTTGGGGAGCTTGTGTGGCCTGCGAGGGCTGGAGGCCAGACGAGAGATGTCTACCGGTGCTCCATATATTTATGAGTTGGCCAGCTCATGTTCTATTTATATCTCACCGGTGGACGTCCCAGAGGACCCTCAGCTGCAGGCGGGGTATGTGGGTGCCTGGCTGAAAGATGGCTTTATGGAGGGATAGAGGGAGAAACAAAGAGAGAGAGGATTGGTGGATAATGTATCCTATGCAGGCGGTTTTTGTGTACATGGGTAACTATGCCGGACCAAACCCCCCCACCACCCCCACACACTCCTTCCTAGTTTATCTGATTTTGTCGTACTTCCTGTTTTATTTTGTAGTTACTCTCCTTGTGTTTCCCTGTTTAGTTTTACTTCCTGCCTTTGTTTAGTTTCCCTCCTCTGTGATTGTCCCTCATTGCTTTCACCTGTGTCTTTTTTGTCTCACCTGTGTCTCGTTCTCTCAGTGTGTAAAGTGTTTAGTCTTTGTCGGGTTCCGTCTGTTCTGTTTCTCCTGGATGTCCTGTTTTGCTCCAGTGTTTTTTGGATTTTGGATATTAAGGAGTTATTTTTTCCGCCTGCCTCCACCCTGTAAGTTTTGTGTTTATTCTCCTTTGCGCGCGCGCACACAGACACCCAGGAACAAGCGAAAGTGCACACACATGAAAACACGTGCACACATTCAAGGTGCTAAAATGGAAATGATGTTATTTACTGTTGCACGATTTAAAAAAAAAAAAAAAAAAAAAACTGCAGTCCCAGAGTCACATATTGGCTTTGTGCAGAGTGGTGCCGGTGATGGATAACACCTATTACACGTGTATTGTCAAAAAGAAAATGATCAAAACAGTGTCGGCATGCCCAAGGTGTTTCATTACAAAGCATTATTTGTCTGTCACCCAAATCAAGCACTCACTTCGGCTTGTGTCACTTTTTGCTGGAGGGTAGACGGGCAGGGGCCCAATTTAAACAATCCTCCTTTTATATTATATTTATATTTATATTTTTTCTCAGCACTAGGGTTGTTGGAAACACAAAAGTGCGGTGTCGTCCGCTCCCTACTTCCCCGCCGCCTACTTATGCACGTCAGCTGTTCTTTATTTATGGCGAAGCGAGGCGTGGAACTGCTCGCTGCAGTGAGTAACACGGCCAACTCTCGGTAATTAGGTCATTCTCCGGGGAGCGTGCCGCTTACCTGCCCACAGTAGCCTAAAGGTGGCCATTAACACTACTGCCAGGCCCGGCGCTGGCACGAACATGGCACAGGACTGGGCGGGAGAGAAGACACAGGGAGAGCTGGAATCCATCCAAAAACCAGTCAACATGGAGGTGGTTAGACAAAGCTGGCCTCGATAAGGTAAAGAGATCGGCAGGGATCCTTTCCTCGGTGGCATTCTGCGTGACCAGCGGTCCATCAATTAAATAATCTCCTAGTTTTTCCATATATATCCATCACCATTTTTTTTTCTCGGATTGTCTGGAGCTATTGAGCACTTTACATGTTCATGTTTCTCGTTGAGTTAACTTATGAAATATGACCCGGCGCTAATGATTTGAGGCGCAGTTTTTCGACTTCTCTGGAAGAAGCAGAGGGTGAGCAGTGAAGGTCACCATGGCTACAACGTCGCCAATAACACCAACGACTGAAACTGGAATCTTCTCCTCCAAAAGGAAAACAGTAGGAGGAAAAATCCTTGTGCTCGTCCGACACATACCGAGACATAAAGTTCACGGCAATTTCAGGAGTTTAAAGGTCCCTGAATCATTTAGAGTCACTCTTACTCCCCTGAAAACATAGTTAGTGGGTTGTGTGGATGGCGTACTGTGCCATTTTTTTTTTGTTTGGCCTCTTAGCCCTCCGTGATTGTGTTTGACATAAATGTATTCAGAAAATTAATCCAGGACGGCAGGGTGTCGCACCGGTTAGCCCTGTCGCCTCGCAGCGAGATTTTTTTTTTCTTTTTGGCTTTTAAAGACATGCAGAGTCCCCGCAGTCCAAAGCTGGGCTTATGCTAATCGGAGACTCCAAATGGCCCACGGTTGCGAGTGTGAACGGTTGTTGGTCTCTGTGTGTTGGCCGGGCAGGAGAGCGGCCCCCTGCCAGGTGTGCGCCAGGGTCAGCCGGGATGGGCTCCAGCTCCGTCCAATGGGAAGCAGCATCGATAATAGATGGATGGAATAAGTTAGAGACTATAATATGATATGACATAAATAGTGGCATGGATCAGTGTCAAGCCGTAGTTACGAGAAGTGGTCATTGTGTTTTTGAATATAATCAGAGGGAGATGGCAGTCCAGGATATTTTGGCTTTATTTATTGATTATGCAGTGCAAGAAAGTGGAGACACACATTGTCCATCTTCATATACGCAGTCTCTGGATGATACAATAGGAGCAGGGTGAGGGGGGGAAAAAAATCAAGTGAAATGAGGTTTTACCACCTGCAAATTCTGGGTTTGTCAGCTGCATCACTCATAATAATGGACTTGCAGAGAGTGATCAGCCTGAAATAGACTTCTCACCGCATCAACGTTAAAGGTGATAACGCGTTGTGTTTAAAGATCGTGTCGCTGCCCCTCAGTGGTTTTGTTGGCCAATGCCATGCTTTTAGGCATGTTGTGATTGTAACATCATTTTTTATTCATTTATATATCCTATTTAATCTAAAACAATTCCTCACGTTGCTTTTGAAAGAGTGGTACCTCATGAAACGCACATTGGAGACTAAAATAAGATTCTTTTAGCATAATGTATGCATAAGGAAGTGCATCATTACTCTTTATGTACCCACAATGCATGAAACATCTTTTTTTTTTTTCCAAACGCACAAAATTAGACTTTACGGTTTCTACCGCTTTTGTTTTGTAAATCCTCTGGCAGTTATGTTAAATGAAACAGTTATACTGAACATCAAATCTCAGAATACGTAGGTATAACCACACCAGTGCCAACAACTACTTTCATTATAATTTGCACGTGTTGATTCTGACAACACAGGCGGTTGCGTTTCTTGACTCATGGACGTTGTGGTCCACTCGTTTGGCTTGACCCACGACAGGTGCCCCGTTGCCTTCGCCGTTTTTCTTCCAGTTCTCTTGGATTATTAGTTGTGTATCGCGTATGCACACACACACGATGAAAGCCTCAGTGAGCGCATATGGGACAAATCTCAGTGAGCCACGCTCCATCAGAGGAGCTTCAGGTCATAACTAGGAAAACCGAGAGGTTTGTGCAAAGCGTCCCTTCTTTCCTTTTTTTTGTGCGCCTGGAGCTTTTCAAAGCCCAAAGACGGATCAATATTAATTTTCCCTTTTCTTTGACGTTGTAATTTGCAATTGGCAATAATCACAGAATTGAAACTACCTCCTTTGGTTTGTTTCGTTTGTCTGTATTGACTAACTATCCCAGAGCAGTGATGTTAATGGAGATTTATTCTGAAAAGTCTGTCACTGATACAGATTTGTGTGGGCATAATGAGCCCCCCAAGGACCACTTTCACAACTATGAATGGGCATTTGTGACTGACTGATACTTAAAATTCCAAAGAAGAGGGCATGATTTCCGAGGCGGTAACAAACGTGTAACTCTCAGCATACCATCTCAAGTCAATGGCGGTTAGAGGACAAAAGTAAAGGTGTGTTTTTTTTCTGTTGGGTTATTTGATTTTACAGTGACTCGTGAGTGATTGGATTTGAGCAAGTCTCTTGAATCGGGTGTTGTTTTTCGGTCAGCCTTCGCTCTCCCAGTGACATGATGTGCGTACTGGTGCTTGTGCATGTGAGCGAGGCGAGACTTTATTTTCACACACTGTGCATTTGACCTGGTGACCGAATGGGCTTTTCCAAATGAAACTTTGCCCCGGTATATTCCCTTAAACTTGTGCAAATGAATAAATTTTGTACTTATTTAGTGTTGTTATTCTGGCGAAAATACTGAATGTCAATTCAGGAAGCCAGCTGCTTCTTTGAACTGTAAATTGTTTGTGGCTGGGAGAGACACTTCCCTCCTGAATTATTAAATCTACTGTCCTCGAGAGCAAGACAAAATATGGTTAAGGATGGTGTTCTTTTCCCGGGTAAAGCTGCAATATTTTGAACACCCCAGAGGAGTCATTTAATGACAATTATACCCAGAGATTAAAATCACTGCATATCAAACTCCTGGGGGGGGGGGGGGGAAACGCAATACCAATGCCCCAATTCATATTAATTAATACTTGGCGTAATGAAACGCAAATTGGAAATGGCAGAGGAAGTGTCTGTTGCGTCCGATTGTACCTGATGAACAGTCGGAGGCAGCGGAGGAGAATATTGTTGTGAGTGAGAGTGAAGCGGAGCGGTGGGCGGGAGCAGAGGATGGCAGGTAAAGGGAAATGGACTGTTGACAGCAATCTGACTGCAATCCGTCAGACGCCAAATAGTGGCACGAGGAGCAAAAAAAACTCCACACCCTGCCTCGCTCATAAATATTCATCTGGGGGAAAACCCATTCCTGTTAATATAAAAGTGTCTAAATGAACATGTTTATGACTGATATTTCAATTTCCAGTGTGAAAATAGGAGGTTTTTGTGTGTTGACAGATTGCTAATGGTCCTTCCTCCCCCCACACCACCCCCACACCACCCCCCCCCCCCACCCCTCTCTCCTCCCTTTTTTTTTTTTTCCTATTTCAGTTGTGCTGCTGGATACGACGTCTGTGCTCGGCGAGCTGGGATGGAAGACCTATCCTATAAACGGGGTAAGAAGAGCAATTCCTCACCCGATTGCATTTCATTTTGGTTTTAGTGTCCAAAATGCGCGGCAATTTGCGGCATCAACAAGATCGATGGCGTTGATGGTAACGGGTTGGAGCACGGTTTGCAGGGGGGGTTTTTTTTTTGGTTCAAAACCATGGCGCGCGTGGGAAACACTGTAAGGTGGAGACGAATGATTTGGCCTCGGCCTCTTTGAATCTGTGCAAAGTCACACTAAGAAAACTATTTGCAACGTTTAATGTCGATATTTTATGGAAGCGTGTTGCTGCCATTCCAGAAGTACCAAAAAAAAAAAGAACATATGTAGCCCTCATTGTCTCTTGTTGGTCCTTGGTTTCTGTGTAGATTTTTTTTTTCTGAGGTGGCATTTATACGCGCCAGTAATATTTGGACTATTTTGAGTTAAACTGTCAAGTCGACCGCTCTAATTGACCATGTTGATGTCCCATTTGCCCTTCCCACGAAAGGCACATGAAAGCTGGAAAAAAACAAACAACACACTTCACACTCATGATGGAGACAATGGCTGCATGAGCTGTAACTTATGCTGTATTTGTTGTCAGTCATCTACCTAAAAGGGGGAATTTTCATTTTGTGCTGGCAATAAGTGCCTCCAGCGCCAGTTCTCTGTCTGCCTGAAAAATTGGGGGAATCGACAGCGAGTGCCAAAATGAAGGCATATCTGCTTCATGAAATATAGATGTGCTGACAAAAAAAACAAAAAAAAACGCAACATCCTCAGATGGAAACCTTTCGTGTTTTTGATCTCTGTCCTGACAAAGGAGAACTGATAGAAAATAATCTCTCTTGTTGTGAGTAACAAAGGCAGAGTTGGCCAAGTCCCACTTCTTTGGTGATGGTTTTGTTTTCATGCCCATTAACGACAACACAACCCCAATTTATGATGGAGGCTTTTTTTGGGGGGGGGCAAAATTACTCAGTTTGACCACATTTAAGTCAGAGTTCCCCATCAGATGTTTTCCTGTCAAAAGAAAAATGTCAGGCACATTTAACCTTCTTTTAAAGTAGCCGCTTTGGAAAATGTCAAGTCTTGATTGCTTTATTTAATGAGATAAATTCTTGTATTTGATCCGTGCCATACCTTGTCAGGTGTGAGCCCACATGCCAGTATTTATTTATTTTCTGTCCAAGCTGTCTGAATGTGTCCAGACACCTCAAGTAGGAAAAATCCTACTTTGGTGTTCTTTGTCAATACTTTATTGAAAGTGATTTAGACCATTAATCTCAACCCATAGTTACAATGAGGGAATTTCTCAAAACTAATGAAACGTGACATTCCCCGCCGCAGATTCTCCCAGATGTAATACTTGTACGACATAGCGCCATCCAATTTATTTAGATGAATCCTTTTTTACAGTGATGTTGGCAGCTGTTTATTTTCATTCACATATTAAGCCCGTGCTGAAAATCTTTGGACACAAAGGCACAAACTCATCGTGATTTTTTTTTATTTTATTTTTTTTCAGAGCTTATTGTAAAAATCACACAGTTAACAAGAATCAAGAAATACACTTCATTTTAAGAACTGAAGTCTCAAAGCATCAGTTGCCTACAACCTTCAGAAATGGTACACGGATTGAATTTGAAATATAATTGAATACTCTTATATGCAAAAGAAATGTTGAAATGTGTTTCAAAGATAATTGGGATGTAACCCATGTGGGTCTGCATTGTTTTCCTCATCCTCTATAATTTATACTTATTTATACTCTATGATCCCTCAGCTCCCCCCCCCCCCCTTCTCTCTCCTCAGCCCCCCCCCCCCCCCTTCTCTCTCCCTCTGTGAGGCCCTTGGTGGCCCGTATCAGGGTTATGGAGGTGATTACATCATGTAGGTCGTGGTGACAGCCGCCCACAGCATCGATGAAGAGGAGAGGAGAGGGAGGCTGCTGCTCCTGCTGCCGCCTCCATGATTAAGCTGTCAGCCCTCTCTCTCTCTCTCTCTCTCTCTCTCTCTCTCGCCATCCTCCGTTTCACCATTAATATTTAAGGCATGGAGGTGAGAGAGCCTGAGGGAAGGTGTGGAGATCTGGGGAGGTAAAATAGTTTAAATCCCCCTCACTACCTGGGAGCAGGCGAGAGGAAGTCAATCCCCACCGTATTAGACACAGCCCGGTATCAGGCCGATACAGCAGCACGCCGTGTAGCTGCCCGTCAGAGTCACACGCCGGCTCTACTTTGGGATATGAACGGCTGTCCGTCAGTCTGTGCCGGGGCGCGCCTTTAAAAAAAAAAAAAAAGCAAAAATCATGACGCGACGGCCTGTTGAAGAGTTGGGGGCATAGCTCGTCAAATTTGAGGTTGAATTGTTGATCCGGTTGTATATTTACAGAGGAGTTTGAATCTTAAGCCAGTGAACACGCTGTTGTAACCCAGCCTGCACCTGGCGCATTCCTCTCTCTCTCTTTATTTATTTATTTATTTATTTTTACTTCATCCCCTCTTCTTGACAACGCATTTTTTTCGTGGCGCAAGTCTCTCCTTTTAATTTATAGAACACATGAGCTCATGCTCCGTCCTTGCTTCCCGGCCCTCTTTGCATTTCAGAGCTACTCTGCGACGGTTCGAGATGGCACAACAATTTATCGAATCGATGTTGGACTGTAAATGGCCCTGCAATGGAGATTATGTTTGATTATCACTGGGTTGCCTGGGAATTCTTTTAATTACGGCGAAAGATCAATTCATTAATTGCGCCCCCCCCTCCCTGGAATGCAGATCCCCATAGGTCCACATGCGTGGCGTCTCCGGCACGGTGTGAAAGCCGCGGACAGATGTTTACGCGCCGCAAACATGATCATACCTCTTTGCTCGTGTGCAGCTCTCGGAGCAAGGTGCCCTTTGATTCTTCTTATGTCTACTCTGCGCGGAAAATAAAAATTGATCCGTGTTAATTGGCCCGAGAGGAGAAACCGTGCGAGGAGGGCGGTTGTAATGTTTCCTAATGACTTTTACCGACTGTGTGGGAATGCCCTCGGAGTGCGAAAACGCAGTCACCCTCCAAGGTTTCACTCGAATTAGATTTGTGAATATCGAAAAAGGAAGAAATCCAGGCCATGTCTTTTAAAGGACTCTTTCCTTTGAGTTGAAGAAAATTGTGTGCGCGCTCCAAGCTGATGCTTTAAAGTATAGTAGAAAGTGTGGTGGAGAGGTATTTTTTTTGGGGGGGGGGGGGGGGGGGGATTTCCAGTCTTTCCCGCCATGTTCTGAAAGGCTGAACAGCTCCAAGGTTTCACTCGAATTAGATTTGTGAATATCGAAAAAGGAAGAAATCCAGGCCATGTCTTTTAAAGGACTCTTTCCTTTGAGTTGAAGAAAATTGTGTGCGCGCTCCAAGCTGATGCTTTAAAGTATAGTAGAAAGTGTGGTGGAGAGGTATTTTTTTTCCTGGGAGGGGTGGGGGGGGATTTCCAGTCTTTCCCGCCATGTTCTGAAAGGCTGAACAGAGGCGTCAGAGGGGCGAATAAGAGACGGGGAAGGGGAAAGAAGAGGGTAGATCTGGCGTCTCGCATGCGGCCACAAGAAGCTCCACTCAGAGTGGGCAGACGCGCTGCTGAAATATGCATTAGACATTTCCCCGGTAGGTGGGTGGTTGTGGTGGGGAGGGGGGGTGGACAAAAGAATCAAAGTTCATTACATCTAACCTAATGAATAGAATATCCGATGTTAACTTTTCCTCCTCGAAAAACTGAACATAGGCGACAGAGAACGGAAGATGGATTCTGTTATTATCCAGTGTTAAGAGATCCCGAGCACCTTTGCCTATTTCACTGCCTATTTAAATCTTTTCCTGTGCAAACTGGAGGTGTTCAGATCCGTTTTCTGACAAACCAGACAAGCTAGGTGTTAGTGTGAAGGGGTTGGAAAAAAAGCCACCGTTTCGTCGCCGCACGCGACGCCGGAACGATGAAGGTGGCATTCCATACTTTTTTTTTTTTTTTTTAATTGGGGTTCAATACCATTTCATTTTGCAGCTGTGAATGCAGCGGCATGAAAAGCTCACCTGGTTCATTCACCCCCCTGCTGCACATTATCCCTCCACTAATTCTCCATATTAGTGTTTCTTGGCTGTTCTTTTTCTGTTTGCATTCGGTAGTGCTCTCTTTTTTTCACCCTTTTAAATATTTACAGCTTGGGTAGAAATGGACAAAATCGACTCGGGGTGGGGTGGGGGGGGGGCTGTGCAGACGGGCTGGGGGAGTTTTTTTTTTTTTCTTTTTTTCCCGGGATGCCATGACTCACTGAAGCACAGGGCTTCCGTGGGATTTGTTGACACGAGGTAGACCTTACAGAACAACAGCCCCTCAATTAGCTTCGATGCAAACGCATCGGCCTCCAAAAAAATCCCCTCGTTACCGGTCTAACTTTGTTTGTGCAGCTTTCAGGCCTCCCACTGTGTTCCTGTGTGATACTGCGCCATGATGAACACTCACACGCATCCCCCATAAGCTCTGGCAACCACCGATCGACATAAAGGCCCCCGGAACCAATCGTTGTTGTTTTTCCGATTCAGTTTGGAGGATATGGGGCGGAGTGTGTGTGTGTGTGTGTGGGGGGGGGGCAGCTTTGAAATGGGGGAGAAAAATAAGAAAACAGAAGAAGACATGGAAAGATAACATGCCGTGTCAGGAAGTGATTGAATATAACTCGCGAGAGTGAAGATGAATCAAATGACTAACGCATAAAAGCGCTCACCCAAGTACTTACACTCACAGCTCACCTTCTCGAAGCCTCCTTTCTTCCGGCCACTACTAATCCATAATCTCTTTATTGCAATATTTAACCACAGTAATTTATTGAAACTACATGACCCGGGGCTTATCTCAAAGCGCTTCCTCCAGCCCTAATACTATTATATCCTGAGCAGCGAGACCGAGCAACAGGCGGGAAATATCTGTATGTCAAGTGTCCTTCGTAGCCGAGATAAACTTCTCCGAGGCGCGCTGCTGCGTGATGGCCGGCAGCGCCCAGAGAGAGAGAGAGAGAGAGAGCGGGATAAAAAAAATCCTGGGAATAATCCAGAATCACTCAAGTTCTCCCCATGGAGGCTCTAATATGAAAAAAAAAAAAAAGGTGTGATGATTTAGCACACCAGGGTTCATCTCAGGGACCTCTGCCATAACCGGGCTTAAGCAGTGCCGAGGGGATTCCTTTAATTGGCTTGTTTCTTGTCAGGGACACACCGAGGCCGATATCTAATGTGCTGCCTCTCGACACTTCGCTGACAGCCGAACATATCCTGACAGCTTTTTTTGGGCCGAAGCCCCTCGCCAGTGCAGAAAGAGCGTGGGGGGGGGGGGTTGACCGACTGGACGGAGGCATGAAGAAAAAAAAACGGGGAGAAAATAGACAGGGAGGAGAGTGAGGGGGTTGGTGGAAGTGAATACATGAATATTGGAACTGCTGGCAACTAAGGAGGAAAAGCAGAAAATGACACTCTCGTATTATGAATGAAAAGCTCTTGATATCTCTGTGGAGCAATACGTGTCCAATGGGAAACCGGGTCAATAGTATAGTCTGAAGAAAACTCGATTACGATCATACTATTGAGAGAATGCTATTGAATCGCCATAATCGGCATTTCATTTGACTGTATTTAACTATTTGACTCATTGCAAACAAGAAATCAGAGATTGCAAAATACAGTTGCTATGTGCATCCTTTTGTGTTGGTTTATTGTTGGAGCTGAGTTCTGGTAACGTTGCACATGGCGGGTCGTGCTACATGGTCCCGCTGGGGGATACAGTTTAGAACTGATACAATTCCATATGCAATATAAATGCATTGTACAAAAGGAAAAGCAGGTTTGTATTTTTCTTTTTGCCCCCCCCGGCACAGAATGTCACCTTTGCAAAATGAAGTGATAAATAGAAGATTATATCAGCCGCAAGTACAGACCCCAAAGTAAAGGCATAACTCCTGTAAACACAATCATACACTGGTGCTAGATTGTGTTTTTATCATTCTACCCGGACCAAGATGAGGCTTCTCTGGTGGATGATCAAAGTAGGACTTTGTTTACTTCTGCTAAGGCTGCGGAGGCCATTAGAAAAAATAAATACACTCTTCTTCAAGTGTTGTTTCACTGACAGGAAGTACAAATTAAAAAACCCTCCTCCTCTCCCGCTCCAATTATCTGTGTCTCACCTTTCCTCTCCATCTCTCCTCACCTCATCTTCCGCTCTCTCTCTCTCTCCATATCTGTCCTCAGCCTCCCCTTCTTGGTCCAACCATCCCTGCTCTCCCTCCCCCTCACTCCCTCACCTTCCCTGAATATTGACGTCAATGCACTGGAAAGGAAAAATAATAGTTGTGTGTGTGTGTGTGTGTGTGTGTGTGTGTGTGTGCGCAGAAAACTATAAACGCAAAACCAAATGGGGACAGACAAAGAGGGAAAGATTAGGGAAGGTGGAGAGACAGACAGTGGGACACACCAAGGTCATAGTGCTGTATCTCTGCTCTACTCCTGTCTGTTTCACTTGACTTGTATCAGAAAAATGTATTACTGTGACACTGATGCATGTCGCCGTATTCCAAACCCGAACCTCCACTCTGCACTTTTTCCCCTCACAATGAATTTACTGCAGCACCAGCAGAGTGATCACCCCACTCGAGTTCAGACCATGCAGACCAACGCTTGGGTATCTGAGGCATGGAATCTGGCATTCTTTTAATAGATTTGATGATATGCCTCTGTAGAAACCCCCTTTTAAAGATGTTATTCTTCCGAATTTCATTGGCGAGCCTTCGGCTCATTTCAACAAGGACAATGAGCTTTCATTTCAGTGAAAATAAAATATCTTGTCTATGCACCGAAATCTAGCTTGATTTTCAAGAAAATCCTATCAAAACCTTCTGAGATACTTACAAATGTTGTCTGAGAAAATGATCTCCCTCCAGGTAGGTAGCCAGGCTCTTTCTATCAACACTAGAACATCTTTCTTTGTCTGCCAGATTATGTGCGGTTGATTGAAACAGGATTTTTCTTTGGAGCTGTCTATATAGTTTTGTAATAGCTCGGTGCCTAGCAGAGCAATCGCAGTGCTCCATCAAGCTCTGACACCTCCATTTGTCACACTCTCTGTGGTCAGATACAAAACCAGGGGAAGACGCACACACACAGACACACACACACGCTGAGATGTATGGAAACGCGGCCCAGCTTATAGAGTTAACGTATTTTGGTGTCAAAGTGTGTCCCCACCTGCTTTATTGTTTGGATATGGACATGTCAGCGAACTGTTGAAACAGCCATCGATGTAAATCCAATCTGACTCTTGGAAATGGAAGAGAAAATGTTCCAAACAGAGATTGATCAAAGCAAAGTTGACATTTTGTGCCGCGGCTGATCGATGGGCTGAAGTAACGAGCTAAAATGGAGAAATGCAATATCAGCAGTCGAGCTACAAGGGGGCAATGATGTTGATTGGGTCATTTGTAAATGTTTGGCAGAGATGACTTCGTCACTGAAATGATGCCTTTTGTAATTAGACTCCCCCCCCCCTCCCCCATATTTTTGCATAACCTTTTATGTTTTGCCTTGTAGGCTGAGCCTTACAGCAGTGAACCATAGCCCCATAACATCGGCAATGAAGAAATAAATGAAAACAGAATGAAACTTTAGGATGTTTTTATTTTGTGCAGGTATTCGGTCCAGTTTGACTATTTTTACACTCCTCATTTTCAGGACGACTAACATGAATGCAGAATTCAGGGGGCTGGAAAATGCGCTACCTTGGCCCAGTTCCAACATGCAGCCTTAATCCACTGAACCCTCACGGACTTACACAGATTTCACCTGGGTGATCAGTGGAAAGGGACAGCACTTTGAAAAAATCCCATTTATGAGACATTTCCGAGGCCAGCGGGGTTTTTATACATAATTAAATCTTTAAATAATTTCTTAAATGTAACTCTAAATAACTCTCTCTCCATCTTGAAATGGATTGCTGACTTTTTTTTTCTTTTTCATCTGCCGTCTTTGAGATAAAGAGTGATGTTACCCACTGTCAGGGGTCCTAAAGCAAGAAAAATGTATCCTTCCTGCGCTGCCTGATGGTCAACATTGAATAATGACACGCTTATTCTCAACATTATCATGTTGCCCGGTTAAATGATATACTTTATTATTTGTGATATTGTTTTTTGATTATGTAACTATTAATTCATTACATTTGAATCACATCTGTCAGGTCTCTCAGGGCAGCTCGTGTTAAAGTCTGCGGGGATTATTTTCCGCACGTGAAGTTCAAACAGAAACCTTTAAGAAACGCAAAACTACAAGAACTCAGAAGAAGCTCTGTGATTAAAGAGGAGTCCACAATGTACATGACAGAGTGATGTTCCGACATGTGTCTGCAAGAAATAACTGTTGTTGTTGTTGTAAATCACACCACTGAGGAACGTGTCAGGTACTGTTGCGTTGCCGAGCCATGTGTTTCTGAATGTGATTTCTGTGTTGGTTGGAAGTTATGTTTATGTATATACATCTCTTTGCTCTGTTGTTGAGGCTATTTGATTTATGTAGCGTTGTGCTGCTACATCAATTCTATGGACACCCACCGTGGTGTCCATGGACTTTGTGCAGCAATGTAAAGTTGAATGCACGGGCTGCAAAGGGCCTGACTAGAATTTATTGGCCGCTTTCGATGCAGCTCTCGCCCGAGGAATGCTGCATAAGCGTTGCAGTACAATATTATGTTTCAATGGCTTTTATCATATGTAATTATTATCACAATATAACATTTTATACCCAACCACCTCACCACTTTTAAAATTGCACCACAGTGACCTTTACTCAAAGTACATTTTGACTTTTTTAACTTTATTCTAGTATCTTGATACATTTTAGCCTCAGTAACTTTACTTCTATCAGGGTAAAAAAAAAATAAGTAGCTGCACTTGGGCTTGAGCACCACTTTGTAGTGCACTTCCCTCCCTGCTCCTAGCTAATTAAGAGTCAAATATGTAAATCCACCGCGTAGAAACATGCGCTATGTATTTTGTATTTGTGCCATTTATTTGATTTATTTTTGTTTGATTATTATCAGTTTTGGCTGTTTCACGTAGTAGTGTTATCACATGCTGCCAGTGTCACACTTTGCTCTGCACTTCTTTATCGCACAACATCTATTTTCCGCCTCTTGGGTCCCTCCTGCATGACACATTGTTGCATCTCAGCAGGGGTTCATACAATAAAGATGACCATAATCCATCTCTGTTACACACCGATTACACCCTTTACGTCTGCTGTTGCCGCAGCATCCGTACACCGATGTCTCTGGAGAAGGTCATGTATCTTGTCATGCTGAAAATTGAAATTGGTCCCATACATATTCAAAAAGTCAATGGGTTGTCAGTGGGTTCAAGTGATTTCCATCCATATTCATAGTGTGCGACTTCACCAGTCTCCGCATCAGCCGGGAAAGAGAGAGAAGGATTTGCAAGGGGTTGACTTTTGATATTAGGGTCCATCTTTGCGGCTGAGTGGAGTTTACACATTTTCAATGTAAAACTGCCTGTGGGGCCACGGTGAGAACCATCCATTTTAGCTCATTCAATCCACATAAAAGTCACCGCACACCTCCCTAACCCCCTCAGTCCCAATTCAAAGTGATGGGGGCTGTGGATGGATTGTTGTTCGGGCTGCATGTAGTAACAGAATGCTGCGCTAGAAGATGAATCACAGCACTGCAGGACAAAACTTCATCCTGTCTCCCTCCCACTTTTTACCCTGGGTATCAATTTACTAAACCCCCGATGATGCTGGACTCCCTGCATCTAATATCATTTGTCTCCAGGAATTTGAAATCCCACTCATAACTTCGTGATAAATTGCTGGAATGGAAGTCAACGAAGTTTCCGCCTAGAGGGCCTTGGATAAATTGGTACCTATAAGTGACGGTTTGACTTTCATTCTTATAGAAAAAGAAAAATCAGTTTTACACATTTGAGCCCCCGCTCTTTTTCTTCAAACTGCCAAGGAAGAATATTGTGTTGTCAAATTTGTATTATAACTGTAACCTTTCTAATTCAGCAAAGTAGCATTGTGGGGAAACATACGCAACGATATGAAAAATGTGTATTCCCTGTGCGTGTGTGTTTTCCCTTTATATTCAACTATTCCTTCAGTGAAATGGTGTTAGAGGAGGCACAGGGTCACTTGACTCAGATTCATCCCCCGGAGCTCCACACTTTATCCTCTCTGTCTCTTTTACAAGCAGAGACAGACAGACAGACAGGAGAGACAAACATCTTGTTTTCTTCTCGGCTTTCAGATGTAACTTCAATCCAAATCTAAATCCTAGTTGTGGGAAGTTGGGTGGGGGGGGGCCTTTGAGGTCAGCGGATGGTGCCTACGAGAGGGATATGGTTTCACTGGAGATGAATGTTTTGTCTGGCAAGCTCTCTAAAATGCACTTAACATTTTATACAAATCCGAAAGGATGCTGAAAGCTGTGCCCCACCGCACGCTTTCACTGTCTCTCGCTGCTTTGTCTGTCCTAATTGATCGAGCAGGCCGGGCAATCCCGCACTGCCTGCACTCATTTCCAGTCAGGCTTGTTTAAGCATTACAGATTGGAGTCATATGGCTTCGCTAAAGGGGAAGATGTCTCCTAGTGTTACCAGAAAGACAGGCGGGCAGACAGGCAGACATGGGTGAGAGACAGCAAAACACGCTAACTGAAAACCCAGAAGACAACATCAAGAAGAAAAAGAAATGCTGTCCATCCTGGAAGTGGATCTGCAATGTTTGATAAATTCTAATGGGAATATAGACCAAACTTTTCCAAGTTCTTTTAAGTATGTTGACAACATATCCTACATTATCTGTTCACACCCATCAGGGTTACAACTCCAGGAAAGGCCCATAGGTACCCTACCTTTTCTCTTTCACTTATATACGTTTCAGGTTTAAATTATTTATTGTTCATTTAGTTTAATGTTATGATGTAATGTTAACCTTTGAATTCCAGAATAATTGGTTGCTACCCTGATAGTGGCTAATGAGGATCCAAAAAATATAAAATATATAAAAATATATATAAAGGACTTTTATTTTGACGCTAAACCGGAAGTGTGAGAACACGTTGTTTCCTGGCAACCTGTATCCTTCCAGTCCGTATCCTTCCAGCTGTTAAACCTATCAAAAAGCCACAACTGTAAGTGTTAGAGGTTGTTCAAATATAGGACTTGTGTTTGAAATATTTGAATTATCATACAAATATAACTCAATCAGCAAATAATGCGCCAGCGTTAGCAAAGGCGCTAGCGATAGCGTATGCTATCGTTAGCTATACTCACACTTAATGCACAGCTAGTGTTTGTTCTATTTCCCATTGTATTTAGCATGTACATTGCAGTATAAACACATTTACATTACTGTACACTTACAGAACCCTAAACTCTACTCAACTCAAATGCCAGTGTTATAGATTTCTATAGATCCACAAAGCTTTATGCATAATTATATGCATAGTTCACCTGAGCCACTAAAGACCAGGTCATCTGGAGTAATTCCATCTGGGGAGCATATAACTCCTAATCTCCATTCTGCGTTCAGTTTCACCTTTTTGTTGAAGAGAAACACAGAAATAAAAGCGAATTCATTATATGTTATGTTAATGTGTTGAACACTTATAACTGGCTGTATGCTGCATAATGCAGTGGCCCCCTTCAGAGAAGCCATCCTGGGTTGGAGTCAGCAGTTTTTCTCCATGCCTGCAGGCTAGTTGAGTGGGAGACTGTAAATTGCCTTAATGTGTGACAGCATGTGTGGTGGTTCTGCATGTAGGCCCTGACCGCCCCCCAGACATATAATAAGTATAACAGATATTTCGATAAACAAAGGTAAACAACACAGCTTTTATTTGTACGTTACTGTAGACTAGCAGATTAGGTCTCACTGAACTGTACCTTTCAATGGCTGTTATGCCCATTCATCTCATGCCACTTCCTCCCCTGACCTCTATGTTATGAGATACAAATATTACACTAACATTAAATATGATTTGCTGGTGAAATACAAATTATAGGCTATAGGAGCTATATGCAGAAGCAGCCAATGCTCTAGGGTTTCTGAAGAGGAGTATCATTATTAACATACAACTAAAGGTCACTTGGCACGTATAAGCCACATCTCTTCAAATGTTTCTACAAGAGTGTCCAAATGTAGGAGGGCACAGTTTTAATAATATTCATTTCACAGTTTGAACCTATCACTGATAAAGGTATGGCTTTATAGCTGAGTAGCCGACCTAGCCATAAACAGTGTTTTTTCCCGGTCTATGTGTGTCTGTGTGGGTGAATGCGTTAATGTGGGCAAAAGAAGGATTGTCTGATTGGTGTGTAACCGGAGTGCATGCAATGTGTGTATAGTTGCCACTCTGTTTTTTTTTCATTTGTGTCTTAAACACTCGATTTTTTTACAATGTTTTTTTTGGTGATTTCACTTCCTGCCCTCAGATGTTTTCCCACTTTTGTGATTACCTGCCTTCTCTGAATGAACTACGCCTCTCCAACTGGCTCCTCCCCTTCCCCAGAATCAGTACACCCTTGTGTGTCTCAGTCAGTTGTGTGTTGTGATCACCGGTTTAGAGACTTCCCCAGTGTTTGTTCACCTTTGGATTTCTCAGTGTTTTTTGGATTTGTGGAATTTCTGGCAATCTCCTGCACCATGTAAGTTTGTTTCTGTTTTATCAAGGACTGGCAGTTGTTAATTCTGTTATGTTAGGTCCCTCATCTCCCGCTCACCCTAACACCCTCAACTATCAAATTTGGTTTGCTCCAGTCATTGTGCTTAAATTGCATCCTGGGGATTTAACCCTTTAATTATTCAATTATTTAACCCACATTTTGCATCCTTGAGTATCCCTGGAAAAAAAGGGCACTGTTTTTACCCTACTCAGATTTTTCAAATTTTTGTGAGAGAACACTTGGCCCTTAAGCATACAGAAGTGCTGAAACACACAGACACACATTGATAGAGTGATGCTCAAAAATCTCTCCCTCCCTTTAAAACTTTGTCTCACACCATCTTGTGACTCCTTTGCTGTCCATCCTCCCCTTCCCCATCCTCTTGACATCTTTCTGTTTTTTCTCTCTGACAACCTCTTTTTAACAGAGAGCAACAGACTGTAAAACAGGCAAGAGGAAAAGTGTCAGGAGGGGGGGTGTGTTTGTGTGCGTTTCATCCTGTGGGCTTGCAGAAGGAGGACAGTATAATTTACTCAGTGAAACAATTACAATCAAAGTGATATTCATTGTGTTACCCCAGATAACCAAGTTCTTTTATAATTTAGGCATAAAATATTATCCCTTCCCATAATACAGCTCCCTTATATTGCATTCTGGGGTAATTAATCAGGATCTTTTAATGGGCAATGATCATCGACTGGGTCCTTAAACATATATATATTTTTTTTTTTCTAGTATGTAGAGGCACTGCAATGACTGCGCATATTTGATTTCATTTAAAAAAGATTTGAACATATATTAGAAGCACCTTAACCTTTACAGTCAATTGTCTTTTTTCGTCTCCGTCTCCTTTATCATGTTGAATTGAGTTTGCGGGCTCCTTTTTATGTCTTAAACAATACTGGATGAAAGCATGACATTACTGTACATCAATCAATACGACGTTGTTTTTTGGTGCAGGTTTCTAGTATGTCAGACCAATAAAGTAGACCTGAATTTAATTGAAATGGGGCTTAGAGAAGCCAATTGTAGAGAATGAGATATAGGTGACCTTTTCTGCAGTTTTAAATGCCACAGTTGTCTTCGTCATTGACCCCAGTGTTAGGCCAACGTTGATGGCAGTTAGTGCCGAGTGTTATGTCTGCAGATATAACTTCAGAAAAATGAACAGTTTTGAAAAGATCGCTTGATTAGGGGTTTGGGGGGAATATAGAAATAAAAGTCGCAGAGTGACCACTTACGGCCGCTACAGTTTTGTTTAGAATATAACTTGGCATTGATTGCAGGCTTTATATAATGTGTGTGTGTGTGTGTGTGTGTGTGTGTATGTATGTGTGTTTGTGTGATGGATGCTCTATTCTACCTGGGTGACCTGGTCTTAGCCAAGCTGCACTCTGCTACCTGCAACCACTGGCAAAAGTGTGTGTGTGCGCGTGCGTGCGTGTGTGCGTGCGTGCGTACAAACTATGTGCAGCCGTCACTGTGATCCCACATCAGTCAGAGGCTGCTGAGCCACACATTGACATTCCAGACTGCCTGCCTCTCTGGGCAAAAAATAGATATGTAAAACGACAGGCTCTTTTCTCACCACTTTCCCACGCATAGTTTATCTGAGTTGGTGTTGGGGGGGGGGGGGAGGTCTCTGATCTGTGTCAGCTCATATGAGAACAAGTCAGCATGTGTGGAAGGGGTTGACGTGTGCTACTGCTTAGGCAAAGGAGATGGAGAGCAAGGTGAACGGAGACAAGGTTCAAGACGATGTTGATCCTGCAGGAAGGCCGTTTTACTGGTGTATTGGATTTCAAGTTGCTAATAAGCCTGTTTCTTTTTTTCTTTTTTTTTCGGCAGAACGAGGCTTAAGACACTTTCAAAGATAATGTTCAAAAGACAAATGAAATCAAGGATTTTAGTTTCCCTCAGAGTTAAGTTTCTTCTAAGGCTTAATTCCATGTAGGAATGTTTCATTTGGAGTAACACACGTTTTCCATGACACAGCGTTGTTAAACTTTAAAGCTATGGCCATTACATCATTTAATACCAGACCAACAGGTGGAGGGATCTGTAGGTAATGGTAGACTGAAATTCGTACCCAGAGGCCAAAGCTTCAACAAGCATTATGTCAGAAATAACATGAATGTTGTTGAAACTCGTCTTAAATGAAATAAAGTGCTCGACATGACAGAGCCGAACATGTGAAATCACTAACAATGTCCATTTGGCTTAGTCTTGCTTCCACTGAAAGCGCTTTTTTTTTTTTTTTCCATCTTTAAAGCAACAACATTTATCACCAGCTACTCCTCTGTCTTTTGGGGAAAGCATGTATGACTTAAAAAAATACATTTTGCATAGACTATTTGTGTTCTGTGGGAAACAATGAGATCTTGATGGATGACCTCGGTCATTGCTCTGGGCCTGTAGTGGGCTGGCGGAAGCATTGTTCTCCCATATGTCCCCCCCCCCCCCTCCTTATTTTATCATGTTTCGTTTGTCTCTCGCTGTTCAAATGAAAATCTGCTTGAAAAATACGGAAGGTCAGGCTTAACCTATAGTCAATATCTGGCCTAATGTATGGCATTTAGCACAAATCAATGACGAGCCCTCTGAATTTCCTACATGCGGTACCTGTAAATAACGACGGACCTGTTTCCCGGAGGTCCAACTTTGCTCCATAAGTAAAATCAGGCAGTACTGTGCCTGACGTTTGCACAGACCAGAGTTGCCACCTCTACACCGCGAGGCCCTTCTGCCGGGTTTGCATTCAAGCCCAGTCAAACCTTTACCTCGCACTCGCAGGCAACGCTGCTCATTCACTTTCAAAAGGGGGACATCACGCGCCGCTGAACTGCATTGTGGGTTCCATCGCATTGCTTCGCTCGCGCTGCGTGTGGTAGAAGTCGAGAAAAGTTCAGCCATTCAAATTGTGTTCATGCAAATGCGGGTCATCCGACATAAGTCAAATCGAGCCTGGAGAGAGCCAGTTGTTGAACAGAGTATGTTGGTGAATTCTGTTCCCTGATTCTTTGTAATTTGTGTTATTGAACACATTTATTACTCAGCAATCTCTTCCCTGTCTTGACGAAGCTTTAGTGTTGTACTTCTCTTTATTAGCACCTCTAAGTTGATTGAAATGCTAATGTAACTATAAATCTGAATGTATGGGGCTTTCCTTCGCCCACCACTGTTAGGTATACAGTATATGGCTGAATTATTATAATGTCCATACCTGGTGAGAAGTATTGGGAAAGCAGTCAAATGTACTTTAAGAGTAATGCAAATACTTACAGAAACAGAATTTCATTATAGACTTGCTTTTACCGATTCCCATTAATATTCAGACTACTTTCCTTCCTACTATCGGTGTTATTTTGGCGAAAATAATTAGCATATATAGATACTGGAAAAAGAAAACAGCGCAGCATCCTTGGGCCTCAAAACATAAACGCGGTCGAGCAGTATCTTCGGTGCCCCCGGCTCTCTTTGGAGGCTGACTGAGGCCGTGACCAACAGGGTGTCACTTTGGGAGCGCACCGCGGGGATGACAGATGGAGGCTGAGGCTCCGCCCTGCTGGCTGCCCATCCGCTGTGATGGATGCAAGAATGAGAGGAGCACAGGCTCTTTGGATTTCATTTGCTCATTGCTGTTCACTTGCTTCTATTGATTTAGTGACGGCAAGATAGTGTGTGTGTGTGTGTGTGCGTGTGTGTGTGCGTGCGCGCGCGACTTGCATCTTTCTCAGCTTTAATGGGGCTCCATGAATCGCCCTCTAAACATTGACAACAGTGACATAGCTAAGAAAATATACGATACATGTAGGCATACTGCACATATACAATACATTTTAAAGTACCTGATAGCGGTTGTGTCACAAATCTAATGTTGTCATTACCACAGCGGTGTTGAGATCCAAGCTACACATTAACATGATTGCCTTTGCATTCATGATCGATTTATGATGTCGTCCACGTGGCTGAGAAATATTGTGTTTCTTTCATTTATTTAATGTGTCGGTATGAAAATATTCTCTGCCATGTTCAATATAATTATGCAGGTGTCCAATCCTGCCAATATTCCACGTTGGCACCCCCTTCATAATTGAATTGGAAGACCTAAAGTACACAGTGACAACCAACGTCCATAATTCTACAATCAAAGTATTGACTCTTTTTGACAGTTAGTTAAACACAGGGATTTGTCCGAGGTTGCCAGATATTGACAAGCCCCCCTTATTCATTCCCCCGATGTTCCAAATGAGCCTTCTATAGACCAACCTCCGACACATACACACACTTAACACACTGTCGTAATAAATGACCAGGACTAGATTTTATGTACAATGGGGTAGTGCAGCTGGCCATTTTAGATAGATAAAATGATATATAAAGATATGTTGTATATTAAAACACATTAGATATTATATTTGCAAGTCTTTTATGCAAATATTACCTTTTAGGAGCATTTGAAGTACAGACTTTAGTTTTTTAATGGTAGTGGGCGAGCGAGTGACTTTAAAGATAATGAGGTGCTTTGAATGTATGAATGTTCCCCATAGTCTGAAATAAAATTGTATTAAATTGTGGGGTGGATGGGTAACTTTATTCCCCTTATTTTACAGTCATCATTTGCAGTCAGTGATTATTAAAATTCATAGGTCATAAAGTGTTGGAAGAACACATTTAATTCTGCATTTTTTCCCCCTCACCTCTCTGTTTAAGTTGTTTTACTTCTCATTGTTGTTTTTCTATTCTCATAAAGTCAAAGAGCTGACATCGACTCCCCTAGTGTGCAAAGACTCCTCATCCATCTCCCTAATACTTATTACTATCGCACGTGTGTGTGCGCTTGTTTGTGTGTGTGTGTGTGTGTGGGTGGGGGTGTGTGTGTGTGTGTGTGTGTGTGTATTTGTGGGGGAGGTGGCGGTGAATGTTTTTTCATCCATCACTGACAGAGACTCTTGGATTAAATAAAAATCTCTCAATCCCAGTGACAGCAGGAACAAACACACACACACACACACAGTGCATCAGGTAGACAGGAAGAGAGAGACATGGGAATAGAGAGGAGAGTTAGAAAGAGTGAGGAAAATGATGAGATGAATTAGAGAGAGAGCAGTTGGAAGAGAAAGTGGAAACTTTTGGAAGAAAAATCCAGATTTTGTTTAATCACCCAATTTGCGAATATGAACTGTGTGAAGGATGGTTCCATTTAGGCATGAAGAAATAATGAGCCACCAAAAAAAAAAACACCAAGCAATATGTCTTTGTGAAATAAGAACTCATTTAGGGTTTTTTGAATAGAGTGAACATAGTGAAATCTGATCTTTTAAATAAAGTGAGCACTAAAACGTCTTGATGTTAACCTACCGTAAATCTAAACCTAACCAAGGTTTAGACATTCTCTTATGTGGGTTTAGAACCATACAATTCCTCATTTATACCCTTACATGTGATGATGAAGATGGAAAAAACAAACAAAAGAAACGTGGCTGTAGGTAGTCATTTTAAAAATTGTGTTAAGATTGTAGGTGTTTTGCCTGTACCTTTTTCTTCACCTCCGTCTTTATCTTTAATTTAGACAGAGGCTTCAATAGACCTGGGGAAAAACACACACCTGCTCCCAACTTCGCCGACACAATGCTTGTGCGTGTGTGTGCGTGCATGAGTGGGCGTGTGTGTGTGCAACCGCCGTCGAGTCGTATATTGCCCTCGGTAAAGCAGGTGGATCTGCGAGGCACGTCGCAAAGCCCTCCAATCCCCTGTGAGGAGAATAAAAGAAAAATAAATTCTAAATATAAATATTCATTCAGCTCCTGTGTCTCCTGTGCAGTAAAGAACACCTGTGATTTTAATGCGTTCCTCCTCACCGTAAACAATATGCCACAGCGATTGTCTCGTTTGTCTCCCGCACGACATTTGTAATTCCTCCCCAAAACTGCTGTGGGACACTGTATTTCAGCCACAGAATGACAAAGTGCTCTGCATCCATTTACTATCAATTAATTATGTCCGCACACACAGTGAATGATGATGGTGAATTATGTCAAGGGAATAGATTGCGTCTGTTTATATGCTTTTTATACACTATACACTCTAATTGTAATGTCGTGGCTGATGTTTGCACTTGGTAATTGTAATTAAAGGGAGATTCAGGATCTTTGGGGGCTAAGTCCTGTCCTGTCCTGTCCTGTAGAACCCGAGGTGAGGAGGGCAAATAGTCTGTATTAGTATTTCTAAAATCCACAATGATCTGCTGGCTCTTCCCGTTAGTTCCTGGAGCATCATGAAATCGTTCATACGATGTCCTACACCGGTACTGCGAAGGTGAAGGCCATCGTGGCCAGCAGCCTGCGCAGGATTAGCTGGGGTTAAGGTTAAATACATATTCAGGAAATGGAACATGTACATCAAATCATATAGAAATAAGTGAGTGTTTCCACAGGATGATCTCACACACCTGCCAATCAGCCTGTAAACCACTTAAAGCACCAATCCTTAACCCGCCCCATTATTTTCTGTCTATAATGTAATTATTGAGTAATTCTTCTATAGTGGGTCATAACACCCTCATTCACACGGCGGGACGTTTGACTTTTAAATTGCGTTTAATTCTCTTTTTGCTTTACAACCTCAGAGCCAGCCAGGTGGCGGGAAGGTTGAGGCTCGCTAAATGTTTAATTTCAAATTGAGGACAAGTGAAGCAGGTTATGGCACTGTAGTTAAAAGTGCAGCTCTCAATGGGGCAGCGGGTTTCACACTTTTAATAAAAGAGACTCACCTCTGGGCGAGTGGCCAGTAAAATGACTGGCTCTCTTTCATGTGAGAGAGAGAGAGAGAGAGAGAGAGAGAGAGAGATGGCCCATAAGGGCCTCGGTCTCCGTCTGCAATCAATCAACCACATTCTCTGCCCTTTTGCTTCTTTTTTTTTTTCTCAATTATGCAAGTTCAGGCTCAGATGGCAAGATAGTGAGGCTGCCAGGTGAGGCCTCATTTATAGATTTCTACTTTTGTGAAAAGAACCACATACAGATTGCAAATCAACAGCGTTCTGTCTTTTTTTTTCTTCTTTTTGGCCAAATCCAAAATAGATATATTTTATTGCTTACCAGACATTCCTATCTTGTGTAAATATAAAGCAGCAGCAGCAGCGGGGCCACCGCGTAGCTGCTTGACATTATCGGCCAGCTGACAAGTTGTGAAAGTCTTACAGGCCTTTAGATCAGCTGTGAGTGGCGTTTAGTTGGGGATTGGAGTAGCAGTGTGTTCTTATCACAGTGGTTTGTTTTCCACCTCTGGGACAAATCACTCGGACTTATCTGCCCTGCCCCCTCCAGCCACCGTTTATCTACAGTGGCTCTTCAGCTCGTTCCGTTTCCACCCGGACTTTGAAGAGCTTCCTTTGTAACCGCCGACGAACACAAAAAACCTGGACTTTGCGGTTGTTATTTGCACTGTTTCCTACTTTCTTTCTTTTCTGGGTTTCTAAGATTGGGGTCTTAATAGGAAGAATTAAATATTGGATGGTTTCCTTCTCGGTTCACTGTGGACAAATGTCCTGTGCAGAGAGACTGAGGGCTATGTCTGACCTTGTTGTGTGTGTGTGTGTGTGTGTGTGTGGTGTGTTTGTGTGTGGGTGTGGGACGTTTGACTGACTGTCTCACACACACTGTCGTTGGTAAAGTCATTCGCCGCTGATTTGTGATGGTCTGTGACTTCAGTGACTTGCTTGGCTGGCCTTTAGCGTCTGTGGTAGGAACATAAAGTTTAATTCAGTCGCTTAATATCACTAACCTGTATGACGGTGCAATATGTTGTCCTAAGCTATACTGAAATTGATTGTGAGTGACTAAAAAACCGAATCCTCACACTTAAAAAACAAAAAAAAACAACAAAAAAAATACATTCTGCAGCAACCTTTTTATTTTTATTATCGCCAATCTCACTGTGTTAGCCTCTTCAACAAAGCCGTGCTTGTCCTTGTTTCCATACATTTTTTGTGATGACCTTTCCTCGAAAGCCCAAGTCATGTCCCCGGTGTGGAAATGTCAAACATCGTCTTTTAAACTAAGACATGCCGTTCCCTTGTAGAATATCAATTTATTTAGTAAGTCTCCTAAGCTGTAGAGCTTACCATGCTTAAAAGAAAAAAAAGTCTCTGAGCCTGAGGGTGCTGATGCATCTTTCCTCCTCCCACAAACACCGCTGCAGGTCAACAGCGGAATAAGTGGTCAAATGTGATTGAAAAGGACTGGAGGGAGGATGGAATCAGCACCTTTAAAAAATAAAAATAAAAAATGGTGCCAGCTGAGCATGTGTAGGACTGCAACGGACAATTATTTTTTCATTTTCGATTCATCTGTCAACGATAGTCTCTGTTAATCCTTTGAACTATGCAAAGACAGAAAAGTCTAGAAATCTGGTGATCATATACATATTACTATCCCATAATGGTAAAAAAAAATAAAAATGGGGAACAGCGGAACATAGTAAAGGCTTTGTATAGATTGACAAGTTAATCCAGTAGATGATAGTGAGTTTGAGGTCAGATTAACATCACATGGTTTGAAGGCTCAATTCTCTGACCTTCAAATAATTACAGTCATAATATGCTGTAATTCCTTTTATGTTTAACCATTTAAACCAGATGGTAATTTATGATATTATTCTTTAAATGGTGTGGCGTTCCGAGTCAGATGTCGTGCTGTATGTGACAAAATTGCTTAAGGTGAGACGGCATTTAGATACTGTGCTGGCAAATCTATTCTTAATTAAGTATTTTTATTCAGCTGTGATGCTTCGACTCTTCATGTACAAAATCGTTTCACACCCCGCGTATAGAGGTAGGTAGGTACAGACGGTACGTGAGAGTTGGTTCTAAATAGGAACACTCAGTAATGATGTTCATTTTTACAACTACGATTCCCAGTTATGAAAGCAGTTTGTTATCGGCATATCTTGGATTGTCAATGGATTTGACATATTGTACATTTTGTGATTATCATTGAATGAACTGAATAGTAAATATACATAATATAATAACTAAAAGTCGAGATTTACTTTCAATCAAAAGTCATTTAGAAAGCATCAGAAGCTGGATACAACGATTGGACTCCCTGCATTGACTCATGTCTTGTTTTCTATCGATGCTCACGTGCGGTGTGTGCGTGATGGGCAACATCTCATCAAAATCAATTTGCTCGACTGTAATGCCACAATTACACCTTGAGGGAAGAGCAGATTAAAGCCTGTCGTCTTTGGATGATTGAATTAGAACATGTTATTAAAAAGGATAATGAGTATGCAAAAGCAAACATTAGGCTTTGATTACTGCTCTCATCAGGAGGTAATGTCGAGCTAAGTGCAAAACAGCTTATTAAATGTGTGAGCTTATCAGCGGCATAGTGTTGGTAAATGAACCAGCCACTCTCTGAGGCTGCGTTCGCTTATAGTCGAGCTGCTTTGTGCGGTGTAGTCGGTTCACGTTTAAGATGCAACACGAGTATTGTGTAAATACATTATTCCGTAGGTAATGGTGTTAGGGTTGCGACTCGCCCCGAAGCCCCCGGATGCATAGCTCACCTGTCTCTGTGAATCAGTGTTTGGGTCTCTAAGCAGCAGTCTCCGTTAGGTTTCCTCTCTCTGATGTGTTTGAGCCTTTCATGGAATTTCACTACACGCTTTTTGTATTCATTGATTTTATGGAACGTTGCCCATTTATGGAATTTTATGGTCGTATGGCTCAGTATCGGCAGATCTGATTTGCGAGCTTGTTTTCCCAGGCAGTTAATTTGATTCCCGGGGGTCGGTGTTGGCTGGTTTTAGGGTCATCAGCGTAGCCAGTCCCCTCTACTTAAAGCAGAGACCAGTGTAGGAGCAGGGAGGGCTGAGAACCCCCATTAACTCCTCTCACGTGGACAGGGGACTCCTGACCCCGCTCGCTGATCGTACGACCTGAGACCTGCAGAGCTGACGACCGGGCAGCTGGAGTCAGGCCAACAGGGGAGACCTGAAGGAATGAAGGGGAAAGAGGTGGTTAGGTTATACTTTCAGGATCCTTTATTTCGGCCCTCAAGGGGCAACTCGTGGATCCACATGAAAATAATCTAGAAACATTATTTTCTAGATGTTTCGGGATTCTTTTGTTTCATTTCCCTTATTTAAACCTTTCTACCAAGTCAGTCCAGCTCTCCATGACGGCCGTGTCGCACTGCTTTTGCGGGAGTTATGAAAATACCTGTACATACCCATGCGCCCTTCAACTCAATACTTAATGGACATACAGTATATTGCATTTTCTTCTCCGCATGTTTTTCGGCTGCTGTTTCCTTCTCCTCCTTCACATAGTTTGTTTGTTTTGTGTACTGCGTTCTTTGTGTTACCTCGCAGTGTCTAGTATGTTGTGTTTTAGTTGCACGATATTGCAAACAGAAAAAAATAAAATAAATGAACTCATTTATCAGTGTCTAGGGAGTGGACCACGTTCCCATCCAGACAGTGGGTGAAGACAGGGGCAACAGTCAGAGCAAGGAAAATTGGTATATGGACACACATTGTCTCCAGACTTAAAAACAAAAACTATTGAGGTTAAAGACGCCCAGGCCGTTGAGCAGCCCCAGAAATATAATTTAAATTACTCCTGGCAAGTGTGACAATAAGGACACCATTTATATTTTAATCCCAATAAGCCAAATCATCCGGCTGCTGTTCAGTCTTTCCCACAGTCACCTTCATATCAACTATTGTTGCCTGGCAATGCTTTAGACTCAGATTATGTAATTCCGACTAATTATAGTTTTTCCCTCTCTTTCTCCTCCTCTTCCCCCTCCACCACATCCTCTGTTTTTATTCCCTCTCTAGTGGGATGCCATCACAGAGATGGACGAGCACAACCGGCCCATCCACACGTTCCAGGTGTGCAACGTGATGGAGCCCAACCAGAACAACTGGCTCCGCTCCAACTGGATCTCCCGGCAGGCGGCGCAGAAGATCTACGTGGAGCTGCGCTTCACCCTGCGCGACTGCAACTCCATCCCCTGGGTGTCGGGCACCTGCAAGGAGACCTTCAACCTCTTCTACCACGAGACGGACGAGGCCCACGGCGTCAAGTTCAAGCCGGCGCAGTACACCAAGGTCGACACCATCGCCGCCGACGAGAGCTTCACCCAGATGGACCTGGGCGACCGCATCCTCAAGCTGAACACGGAGGTGCGCGAGGTGGGGCCCATGACCAGGAAGGGCTTCTACCTGGCCTTCCAGGACATCGGCGCCTGCATCGCCCTGGTCTCCGTCAGGGTCTACTACAAGAAGTGTCCGTTCACGCTGAGGAACCTGGCCTCGTTTCCGGACACCGTGCCCCGCGTGGACTCTTCCTCCTTGGTGGAGGTGAGGGGGGCGTGCATCGACCACGCCGAGGAAAGAGACACGCCCAAACTCTTCTGTGGCGCCGACGGCGACTGGCTGGTTCCCCTGGGAAAGTGCGTCTGCAGCGTCGGGTACGAGGAGATGGACGGCTCCTGTATGGGTGAGTTTCCGAAACTTTCTCTCTACCGTGTTTCTCATAATCAATGCATTTGTCGAAAAAACAATGGAACAATTTTCCAATACTGACTAACTGTCCCATATCTGGCCCTGGTTTAGAATACCAACTTTGTATGCTTTGGCTTATTGGCGTAGGTGTTTGGAAATAACAACTTGATGTGGTTTATTTTAAGCTGTAGAACATCTCCTGATCAGATTTCCCCCTATTTATTCAATTTTGTGGCTGATACGAAAGGTTTTATTTATATACACCATTTTTAGTTTTTTTTTAAAACATTACAATATGGTTCGACCTTTATTGCATAACTTATTTTCTACTCATTAATATATCTTCTGTATATTCCCTGCTCATATTATATCACTCTTATCTGTCCATTCCATTCATTTATTCAAACCATCTCTTTCACACTGTTAGGAATACATAGCATTATATAGCAACCTGGCCATATAATATATTTCTAATGTTGCCTTTTTTACATAAGCATCGATGAATCAACCAGTCCGATGGATAAGAAATGTGAATCGATGAAGTGGCTGATACGTAATACTGTAGTACTTTGTGTATTTTCACAATGCATGAAGGGACTGGAGAAGATCATTTATATGTCAGACTGTCCATTTTCAGTTCACTCCTCCGCGGTGCTCTCATACATCAAAGATGTATTTTTTTTTTCTCCATGCTGCCTCCCCACTTCATTCCCTCCTTCATTTTCCTCTGCTCGTTATTGCTGGCTGCGCGGTCTCTGGAGACGAGGATGAAATAATGTGAGGGGATCATATTGTTTAGGATTGTTAGTTTGATGGCTGTCAGATGCTGTGTGTGTGTGTGTGGGTGTGGGTGTGGGTGTGCTTGTGCTTGCGCTCGTATGTGCGTGCGTGTGTGTGTGTGTACTTTTAATCAAAGTGTGTCAGTTACTCTGCTTGAACTTTGATTTTCATTTAATTTCTCTTTTTGTGAGAAAATCGTACGGCATTTGCTTACCTCTGACAGGAGTTCCAAAGATATATGTTTTTTCATGCACTAATTGCAAGATTGAAATAACATATAGACAATGCTATTGAGATGAACATGAAAGCTGAATACTTCCAACGGTTGTTTCTGGTTTTGAAAACTCTTCAAAGAACTGAAATAGTGTTTTGTGTCCATGGCTTATGGAGCCATACAACATAGTACGTACTGTAGTTTTACTTTTGCGCGTGGTTGTGCGAGTTATATAGCGTCTGTATGTATGTATGTGATCGAGCCATATGGTTGTATTGTGTACAGCGTCTGGTCTTCTGCCCGGTCCCTGGGACAGATTACTGCAGCGCATGTGGTCGCTGTTTGATCCTCGACTCTTTGATATGAGCTTTGGGTTATCGCTGGCACCACTTCCCACTGGGGAGGCTATAGTACAACAAATACCGCCATCATGAAGGTCCAACACAAATCGTGTTCCAACCTGGTGCCCGATATTAAGTCTATGTGAGCTACATTGCGCAAGGTGTCTTATATACTTTGAAAGAAAACAAAAAAGAATGCAAAAATATCTGGTAAAGTGTTTAGGTACACATTTTGCATCCTATATTGATATATGGTACAAATCGCATGGGTTACTTGAACAAAGATGTGAACACCAGCCGTGGCTTTAACATTTATAGAAATAAATAAATAAACGTTGCAGCGAGCCGGAGGACACCAAGCCCAAACTTTTATCTGTACCTAGTTGACTTTTCTTTGACATTGTGTCAGATAAAATCAATTCGCCCCTGCTTCTTTTTTTTTTTTTCCCCGAATGTCCGAGATGCGCAAAAGACACAAGTATTGGCTCAAAGTGGATGACACAGCCGGCGTTTTGTTCCTAAAAAAAAAATAATAATCTTCCATTTATCCAACAACACCACCATTAAAAACTAGGGATTTTGCTTTGAGTGTTTTTTTATTCTTCTGGGGTGTAAAAAAAAAAATGCTTTCGAGCCTCCTCGCTGCTTCTCTCCATCCATCCGCCGTCGAGGACCAGATGTCCTCATACAGTTGATTACGTTCCGTCTTGTGACACGGGTTTGGTCGGGGAGGTTTCCCAGCTGCACTCGCAGCTGCATTGCAATCAACAGGCCGGGGGTTGAGCCCGCCGCCGTGATTAGAGCCAGACCGGTTACTTTATCCGTGGCTGTTCCTTTATTATTTTTCCATATACTTTACGCATTGTTTAATTGCAGTGTGACAGGAGAAGCTGTTAGAACTCGATCTTTAGGAAAACGAATGGTAAAGTCTTCATCCCGCAGCTGATGCTTTGGTTCGGTGCATCCATGTTGGCCTTTTTGCATGCAATGCTGGGCCTCCATTGATTTTAGACCAACGTTATAACGCAAAGAAAAAAACATTTAAAATGAACCCTGAGAATACGGAATGCCACAGCCCTTTTACATAGAAAGCTATGCAGTGTTTATCTGTCATTTTGTTTGCAAATTTGTGAGAACCTTCGCTCCTCCTGGTGTTCATCATAGATTTTTTTTAAAGCGCCAAAGTCGGTAAAGGAGCATTTCTTTGTTGGTAGTGTTCATTAAAAATAAACAACCACAACAAGGTCACCTATCAGCCTGCCTGTGGCCTTATAAACCAAAGTAATTTGTCCTCCTCCCTCCCGTCACTTCCTCCTCCTCCTCCTCCTCCTTTGCCGCTCACTCTCTGAGAAGCAGATTTCACAGTTGGGTTAGGTTTAGCCTTTTGGGCGAAGCGATGGCATTTTACTGCAGTGTCAGCCCTGAAATCCAGCCGCTGCTCATTGTTCCAGGGTTCAAACAGCCACTGTTATTAAAAGCCTCCACTCCAGGTACCAGTGGAGCGCCTTGGGCATCGGAGGGCGAGGTGGAGGAGGAGGAGGAGGAGGAGGGGGAGGAGGGGGGCCGAGGTAGCTGGCTCACCTGTGCGTCAATGCCCAGTTTACCATCAACTTACAATCAAAGCAATCGCATTTTAAATGTGATGGCTGGTTGACTAAGCTGGGAAATAAATTACCGGTTTGAGTGAGTTATGATTTAAGTTAAATACCGTGATTGAAAAGCGTATAAAAGCCCAGCACTGAGCTTTGTGCTCCACAGCTCTGGTTGCTTTTTGTGTTATGTTAAAGCAGCCTTTTATGCAGCCCACGCTTGTAACGTCGCTTAACAAAGGCAATGGTTAAAGTCTAAATTGTGTTCAATTCTAATGCACGTCAAGTAATGTGATGTCCAAGTGTTAGAGGAGGAGAGTAGTCCTTTTCTAGTTTAGAGTATTAGTAGTATAATAAAGAAATTGATTGATAGTTTTGTGAATTATAAATTCACAAATCACTGCAGCCCAACTGGTCGAAATATAAAACATGTTTTCACACCAATGCCCTTTCTTGACCAAAAGTTCCAGACACTAAGAGGCCACGGGCACTAAAAGCCACTTTTTTGTCGTCATGTTGTCTTTTTGTATTTATTGTGAGCTGACCTATCTCTTACTTGAACAAACATGGCTTTGTTAGAAATAACAAAGCCCCCTCTCTGCGTTTTTCTCGCGTGCACATGTGGACATGATGGATGGTGCTCACGCTCCACACCTGACCCCTTGATGATCACATTGATTTGTGGTGCTAATGAAGTTTAATAGAGCAACGCCTCGTTATGGTACAGACACACACACACACACACACACACATATGCAAAGGTATAAAACCATCTCTGACCCCTGTCCTTCCCAGTAGGAACTTAAATCATGCCAAAAGAAGAGTCTTTAATATGACAAGGTTTTTACACTTTTTTTTTACAAAGGGCATCACATGAAAATGAAATCAAACATTAATTTACATATTTTCTTTTCTCATTTCCATTTAAACTCCTCATTTCACCCGGTTGCCTGAAACATATTTAAGCCGCTTGCTGAAAGTTGTGGGTTCTGGTGGTGCTGCAAAGTAGAATGTAGCTTCATCATTTAACTTTCTTGGGTGATGCACCGAGGAGGAGCAGAGGAAGTGAGACAGAGATGAAGGAGAGAAGGTGCTTCTTTGTAAAGCAACCTGTTCCGACACCATTTATCTCTATGACGTGTTTTTGTTGCAGGCACAGGTTGAGCTGTGAAACCTTTATTTTGTTGATTGGAGGCTGCTCGATAGCACATTGTGTTTAGCTGTTATGACTATAGTAATCACTATTCATTTCAGCATGTGTAAAAAGTCAGCGCGTGCATGAAAAAGCATATTATATATGAGATATTCTACCGTTTAATTTCGACATATAGTTGCTTCTACTTCCTTCTTGCCAGTCTTTTCGTAACTTCACAAAACAATAGTGGAAGAAGGACTTTCATTCATTCCCCTTTCACCTCAACAATAACTATTACTTGCCTTAAACTGGTCTTGAAACATTTCGTTCAAAAATAAATGATTTGTGATATCGGCAATACCTTTTGTCCCCCATAGTGTCACTATAAACACATTTAGGTCCCCACAACAGGAGTAATACCTTGGCGCGCACACACCATCAATAAGTGCAATCCTTGGTGTTAATGCAAGTTGACACCTTGCATACTTAATTGACATACATTCAATCTCTCTGCCTCTCTCACTCCTCTCTCTCTCTCTCTCTCTCTCTCTGTCCTTTGAACCCACACTCCATCTCTCCATCCCTCTCAATGTAAGACAATATAGCGGGTGCTGTTACCACTCAGTGTTTTACAGCAGATCTTGTTTGTTTGTTGCGCTCACTGTAAGAGCTCTCCGCAGTGCCATGAATAATGTAATAACAGTGTGTGTTTGTGTGTGTTTATTTATATGTGTGCGCACCTGCGTTTGTGTTGCTGGGTGCCATTTGTTAGTTGCCAGACCAAAGTGGTTCTTTCCTGCATTGGGCTGAAGCAAAGTGTTGAGCAATCTATTTACATTTTAAAGAATGCTGCGCCACACACATCGAAAATAAATGTACTCCTCTTATATTAAAGAATAACAAAAACCCAGAGGAGTAAAAATAACACAACACACTGACAGTTTGTCAATTGACTGAATCGATGTCGGTATCCTATCAATGAAAACAAATTGGGACTTTTATCTTGAGAATAAAAAGAAATTATCTTAGTTATTTTGAGATCACATTTTAACAATATCACATTTTAATATTGAACTATTTAATTTATTTTAAAACCACAGTTTGTACTGAACCGACTGTATTATCTTTTTGTTAGCCAGCTTTTTGAGATAACATTTCACCCCATCCAACACTGCAGTCGTTGCGTATCAGGTGTCTGCACACGGGTAATTGGTCAGGTAACAGGGACGGCTGTGGTCATGTTAATTGGCGTGCTCGTAAAAAAAAAAAAAAAAAAAACATCCTGAAGAAAGTTTTCTCACAGTCTCACGCAAGACATTTTCAATTACAGCATGAAGACAGTCAGACAACAATTACACCACGTATCCCTCAACCTGTCAGCCCGCCAAATGAGATGTCACAAAAAGAGAGGGGCGATACACAGGCGCACCCACACCAAATGAATCGCATGAATAACACGCACGCACGCACGCACACACACACCAAAGCCTACGCTGTGCACCAAACCACCTGGCATCATGGTCAATTACAAACACACAGACACACACACACACACATGCCCTAGGGTGCACGAAAGCATTCACAACAAGCGCAAAGTCTTCATGCAACACAACAACAACAACAACATTTGGCCCTCACAAACAGACGGGGGGGTTTCAGCAGAGCCGCTCACAGGCGGGCAACGCTGCAGGGAGACGCTGTGACATTTCAGAGAGGGATGGTTTTAGTTTAACAAGCATGGCCCTTCAGGCTTAATTGGGGGTGTCTGGAAAGAAAAAGAGATGGAATGGGAGAGAGAGCAAGTGAGTGTGTGTGTGTGTGTGTGTGGGACTGTGGTTCTAATATTGGTCGTGGATTGGAGATTGACAGGAACATTTTCCTTCACTTCATTCAGCATGTCCACGGACCGTTGACTTCTGAACGACACGTCTTCCTTCCTGTTTTACGTATTTCTGAGACGAGTTCACCGCTGTAGTTGAATTACTCTCTCTCGCTCTCTACGATCATCGCTCACTTCCCAGGAATGATGTTTTAATTTGTGTAATCATTTATGAAGTTCCCATTCGTTTAACCAAGAATTCACGACTCGTGCACTTTAAAGCAGGTCACGCGCTACGGCCCCCGAACTTGAGAACAGGGGCTTTTATGTTTGTTGTCTACACAGCTGTTGTGTTGGGCTTTGCTTTCGCAGCTACCGCAAAAGAATAGAACTGAGAGCCCTTTGAACGCCGACAGTATGCTAATGGTTATTTCCCCTGAGTTGTCATTAAGCCCAGTGTAGCACCGAGAGTCTCCCTGCCAAACGGCTTGATGTGGCCTGAGTTATGCCCAGTGCACGGGGCTGCTGTCAGCCCGCCGCCCTTTACAGAGTGGCTACGCGCGGGCGACAGGCACAGCAACCTGTCGCTGAAAATAAAAATCACTCGCGAGACGTTATTTTAACATTCAAAACGTTTAATGTAACGAGAGACGGCATACATTGGCGCATCCGAGTAAAGGCGCTCGCCTTAGTGAAGCCGTTGTTGGTTCTGGTACTTAGTTTTCTTTTCAGTGAAACGAATGTGATCAAGTGTCGCACAACACAAGGCCTAAAACCCCACCATTTTTTTTCTCCGATAAAGTGAGATCTTGCTTGAGCTACTACAGACATTGTTGCAGCTGCCTTTTCAGATCTGGAACATTTAGAAGCACTGGAGAATTTAGGCAACACTGATTGCATTAAACTCAGAGTGTGAATACCTGTTTAAACCTTGCAGCGCTGCATTAAAAATGAAATAAAATGATATGTTAAGTAAGATAAAATATAAATGTAAAGCAATGTTTTCTGGACTAAAATGTTGTGTTACGTAAACATGTTACCCAAGTCGTGACAGATGACCTGAAACCAGAATAAACTCGAGTTCAAATCAGAACCTTGACTAAGGTGGATAAAACGCGGTCCTCCTGTCCGGCTGACCTTGACTGTCCTCTCGACAGGCGAGACTCTTTTTCGTCCCGCTGACGCGCGGCGGAGATCAGTGGCCTCAGCCGTGAGGTCGGCGGCACGGTGAAAAAACGGCTGCCATCTGGAGCGGGCCAGCCAGGTCGCGGGGTGGGCAGCAGCCAGCGCACGGCGGTGGGCTCTTATTCACGTAGCTCATAATGGAGCCACAGCTTCCCAATAACTGAGAGTGACTCATTCATTGACACTCAGCTGGTGCAGCGATGGCAGACTCTCGCTGAATATCCACTGCTTTGCATTGTGGGACCCTAGCTCCGGTGCGATGACTCTACCTTTCATCATTTTTTATTATTTACTCATTTTAGCCTCACGTATTCCGTCTGCAGCCAGAGCTGGAAAGATGCGTCCCACATCCCACTGTGTTTCAAAGGCTTTAATTATAATTAAAAAAAAAATCCTGCTTCTTTATTATAGCCAGCTTTGCCAGATTTTAGAAATACGCCATTTCAAGCAAGGGTGACATGTCAATTATTGCAGGAGTCTGAGCTTCTACTTCATACTGCGTGCCGTATGATGCAATGACCTTCAATTCAGATCGCGCTGTGGCTGGAGAGCATGTTGGAGGTTAGATTTGTCTGACCCGCTGTGGACAGCCCATTCCTCTTGTGGTTGGACACATCTTTGGGGAAAAAATATATCGTTGGAGATCGAATTACTGGCGAGAGACGATCCCAGTTAGATTAGAAGTCAGGTTGAGTTTTTAGACATAAGATCATGTTTGACTTCATTGTGTAATGTCATTATTTGTGACGAAGAAGATTTTTTTGGAAATCGTATTATCAGTAGCACACACAAATATGTGGTGTGTACTTGTCTGGAAAGCATGTTGTTGAGGGAGTGTGTGTTCATGTATGTGAACGTGTGTGTGTGTGTGTGTGTGTCATTTGTCTGTTTCCTGGCTTATGTGACGTGGAGGCGACGCCTTCCGTTCTCCCTATGCAGGATGACGCTCTCTCTGGCTTCTCCGCTGCCTCCACCAATCAGGCGCTCCGTGAGCGTTGGAGGCTCTCGTGTTGTCGCTCTTCAATCTGTAATTGAGAACAAATGTGGAGAGGGAGAGTGCTTAATTGGGGTTGTCGAGCGGAGGGGTTGGGGTTTGTTGGGCACCGAGAGAGCTCCTCATCCCTTTGCATTTGAACAGTTTAAAGAATAAATTATGTAGATTTCATTTTTTTTTTTTTTTTTTTGCGAGTCCTAGTTGCGGCGTGAACTTGCGGTGACTTGTGCTCGGCTCTCTCCCCCGTTCGCTGAGAGTTACTTCAAAGCCTGGGAAGTGATCAAAGACAGTTGAAAAAATATATTCCCAAATGTACCGGCACCCTGCGTACATCTACTGCTTCTGCCTGTCTTGACAAGGCACTCTCTCTCTCTCTCTCTCTCTCTCTCTCTCTCTCTCTCTCTCCCTCTCTCTTTCACTCACTCAGAAAACAAAAGCGAGCGACATCGTCTGATGTTTTTCTTTTTCCTTTTTTTCCCTCCCTGTCTGTGGGAGCACAGTTCTGTCAGACGCTGCAACATTTCAATTGATTCCCCCGTACCGTTGTGTGTGTGTGTGTGTGTGTGTGTGTGCGTGCGTGTGTGTGTCGGTGTGTGTGTGTTCTATTTTTGTACGAAAGCCAAGAGACAGAATTAGTCATGAAAAGGGATGTATAGCACGACGTGGCCCAGATAACACATCACAGGCCCCGGATTGAAGAGCAGACTTGTCATAAATGAAAGTACGTTTTAGGAGCTGGAGACAGCTCCCCTTCAGTAGAATGAAAAAAAAGACGGGGTTATCGGGGGTTCAGCGTCTGTATTTGCCGTGTTTTGTTTCAGTGGTGGTTTGTTTATATCCGGCGGCTATGAAGTAGGGGTATTTAATACCCGTGTTCCCGATGATTTAAACATGCATGTGTTTCATCTGCCATGTAAAAAAAAAAAATAATAATTATAAGCAGCCCTCATTAGGGAGAGAGGTGAAGCTGGGGTTCGGAGAGTGGTTCTAATGAAAATATCTCTGTCACCATCTGGATTCCTCTCGTGCATACTGATGACTGTGTGCGTTAGACCCATCAACACAATTATTCATCTAATGCACCCAGGCCAGTCCGGCACCTGCGTGCGGAAGCCCTCGGCCCCGGCTCGGCCTCAGTACCGAACTCTCAATTTGACTTTTCACTCATTGCAGGTGTTTCTATTTGAAATCATAATGTTTTTGACGTCTAAGACAGTTTTCTCAGACATCAGTGTGATCTACCTTTAAGCCATGACCTAGTCATACAAAGCAGGTCTAGTCCCTCATTTTTATAATATTTTTTACAGAGACACCTAAAGGGGGGGTGCGGGGCCCACTGCCTGGACTGGTTGGACAGAGAGAGAGAGAGAGAGAGACAAGTTATTAGAAAACTTTTCCAGGACCACGTGCAATAACCTGTGGGCTATAACCCAATAGTCAGTAGGGCTGAGACCGATCCGCAGGTGTTGGAACGATAACGGGTACGCAGCCTGAAAGAATACAATAATAGGGTGCAAAAGGAAAGTGAAGGCATAACCACGACTTTTACAGTTTTTGCTTTGAAGGAATCAGACGGTCTTATGTCAGTGTGGATATTATTGCTGAGGAAGTGGGCGCCGGTTAGAAAAAGGCCCTGCAGCCAGCAGCTGTCTCTCGCACTCTGGGCACAGACCGGAGCCATTGCATATGATTCATGTGCAACAACAATGAAGGTGCCACTTTGCTATTTGAGATATTAACACATTGTGGTCGAGTGAAGGACGTTTCTAATTCACTTTCCTGTCCTGTATTTATTGCGGCGCAAACATGTATCCGGCCCTAGTGTAAAACCGCTGGCGGTGCCACATCTGCATGGGTGCTGATTTGTCCCCTGGCAGCTCTTCCCGAGCTCCAAGCAAGTGGCACACACACACGCACACCAGGTTGTGTTTTTGCAGAACAGAAGGCACGTTGATAATGTGGAACTTGTTTTGGCATAGAATTGTATTTGTGTTTGCACCTGCTCAGAGCATCTCTTATCCTCCCTCAGTTATTTGGTATTGTTAATATTTGTTCACATACTGGTAAACTCCTGCACTTTGATCACAACGCCACACTCTGAAATCAACAGGCAACCTGAACTGAGTCACAGCTGTCAGGATTGTTATTTAAATATCAGCAAAAAGTAAAAACAAAACAATGTCTTTAGGCACAAAAATAATTATATTTTATTTCGTACAAGGTGAGATTTCATTTTTGCTGACTTTTGCCACAATGTTTGCATTAATGGCATTATCGTGATTCATTACCATATAGATGTATATCCAACCACACAATGCGAAACTGTTTCCCAAAACATAAGCTCAGCTCAAAACCCACTGTTTTCGCAGTCATTTTTTTGTCGTTTGATCTCACAAGAAAAAAAAAAAACGACCCTAGGAAAATATTATTCTGCATCACGCATGTTGTATTTTCACAAAATCTGTGTTTTTATAAAACCGTCGCAGTGCAGGGACAACTTTTGACGCTCCTCCTCAGGCCCGCGCTCCTATCATCTCGTGTATGAGCAGCACCAGCGTGTGAAGTGAGCCGCTGACCCCGGGGGTACGAAAGGCTTTAACTAGCAGTAGGTGTCTCTCAATCTGCTGGACTGCAACAGCCAAGCTTGTTAGTCACACTAGTGGAATTGAGTTTGCGCGCGTGCGCGCACACACACACACACAAGTTTCCCGTGGATAGACTTAATCCATCCATTGAATGCGGCAGGCAGCGATAGCAGAACTGGGTCAGTTTTGGAGAAGGCTCCCGAGTGAAAGCGTCCCCCCTCGGGGCGGATTTGGGTTCTGAACTTTGGCTGACCCCCACCCCCCCCCTCTAGCCCCCACCCCCCAATAACTACAGATGTACAAAGAATCCCTCCGAATTTGCCGGATGAAATCGGTTTGAATTAATGCTGACGACTTCATCGATCAGGGCTAAAACGCCGGCTTAAGCCACGTGAAGAGACGTTTTGGACGTGGATAAAATGTAGCGGCTGTAATTGGGTTTTACTTCCCGCCGAGATTAAGTAGACGAGAGGGAGTTGAAAGCCGGGGAGCTCTCCGACTGAGTCCCCCTCGTCGATTGTACTCCGCTCAGACTTTTTAGGAATTACTTCTCCCGGTAGAAATGTTATGGTTGGATCTTGTCCTCAGAAATTAAAGGACAAATCACTGAGAAACTGAACGGGCTATGGTGAGTTTTTTTGGCATAAAAAGGACTTGTAAAGGATGATGTTTGGAGTTAACTGTATATATATATATATATATATATATACATACATACTGTGTGTATATATATATATATATATATATATATATATATATAGCCCTGAGTGTTGGCAGCCAAGAATGAAATATTGATAAAGTGTGCGTGTCTGCTGGAGTTGCCGGGTTAAGATGAACGGCGGGAACGGAGCAGCCACTACACTGAGGCAGGATCACCTCACTGGATTAAACCTCAGCCTGAGGGGGAGTCAGTCGTCACACTGTATGCAACAATGACAATGGATCAAGTCTTAACCTGGAGATGTAGATGGTAGAGAACGGAAAGCCCAATGCACACGGAGATGTTGGTTGTTATTAAAAAGTCCGTTTTTCCTCTGCATTTGGAGCTTTTCTGGGGCCACCCGTGTACAGTTTGAGAAGTGGAAGTGCGTGGCCACAAATCAGCCCCGCACTGGAATATTGCCTTTTGTGGAGCCATTTCAAACCGCCATCACTCCTGGTAATGGTAACACTCGGCACCATTAGGCTTCCGCAACTAGTCAAATGGACGGTTCATGTTACATTTGTATAACCCCTGAAAAGGCAAAGTGGCTTTTTACATTGCAGCAAAGGCCAGCAGTCACAGAGACGACAGAGCACTTTGCAGTTTTATACATTTAGTTCACATATGTGTCTGCATGTTTGTGTGTGTGAGTGTTTTGTGTGTGTGTGCGCCCTTTTGTCTTATGCGTTGATGATCACTCACAGAGGAGCATACCGACTGTCCTCCCGTAGAGGCGATATATAGGTGTGTGTGTGTTTGTGAGCTTGTGTGACTTTCTGAAACTCTTCCAAATGTTTTATACATATGGTTTCTCATATTCGGTTGTGTGTGTGTGTGTGTGTGTGTGTACTTCTATCCATCAGCAGCTGCAGCCAGCGGGCAGAGCATCCCACACCTTACATTAAAGCTGATGTATGCTTATTGAGCAGGCAGGGGCAGAGAGCGGAGACCTGATTTATAAACCAATAGTGCCTGTTTTATGGGGGATTGATCCGCCCGTGTCTCTATCACTGTGGCGTTCTCCCCGTCTTTATTCAGAGGGAAAGGGGGGGTAATAAAAGGTATGGCTATGAAAGAGAATGATGAAGGCGTTTACAATTACATTGTTAGGCGCCATCCCCTTTTGTGGCACGCCGCATTACAGGCGTGCCAAAAAACGGAAAACCTTTTTGGGAACTTGGAAGACACAGGCCGACGCTGACTTCCCGCGTTTTAAGGGGGCGTGTTATTAGAATGCAGAGTTCTTCATAATGAAGTGTCGCGTAGCCTTTATAGCTGTAGTATCACGGAACACACAGTTGCATTGTAGTCATGCTTTTAAGTGATTAAAGAATTGTAGATTTTTGTTGGAATTATCGGTGGGGTAAGCGATGTTGGGGGATGCCTGTTCATTAAGGCACCATTCGCACATGCTGTTTGGAACGAGGGCCACTTCACTGCCCCAGTGATGTAGCTGGTGGCCTCCTGGTACAGCTGCAGGTTTTGCCAACTCTTCCACATTCTAGTCTGAAGTTGTTTTTTTCAGTTTCGTCATCGACAGTGGCTGCATTTGCCTGAGGGCGGTGAAAACAGTTGAAATACTTAATTTCAATGTTAATTTAAAAATGCATTAATGCACTTCTGTCTCTGCAAAAATTGCATTTTGCCGGCGGAGGAAACTTTATTTAGCACCTTTTTACTGACGTGTAAGAGTCAAGGTGTAAAGCCAGGCTACGACACATTATCCTTTTACAGAGAGTTAGGTTTCTGTTCATGAAATTTCCCATTTTAGTCTTTCATGTGCATACACATCATTTATATCGTCTGGCCTCGGGGCCCCTGTCCGACTGTGCATGACTGCCTGGGTTTGAATAAGTTTAAGGAGCCACAGCAGGACTAGATCACGGACAGTGATTAACATTAAATGTGTGTCAGGGCTCCAGAAGAACCTGGACGGTCAGACCCCGACCTTTGAACCTGACGATCGTCTGCCTGCTGTCCCACGCACACGCACCTTCCCACCGACGCACGCACACTGGAGAGGCTACTTACTGGCCATCATGTTGTCACTCTCACTGTTTCCCAAGTTGAAATGAAATGACACTCAAAAGTAGAAAATGTCCACAGCCGCTGTGGTTGTCGTTGTTTTGGATAAGTGAACAAACACAAAGACACACACACACAGCGTATCTGGTGCAGTGGTGCTGGGGTAACCGGGGGTCAGTGCATGTGGGTATAAACGAAATTGTTTTGCTGCATCCTGGGTGTTTTTGAGGCCTTGTGTGTGTTTTTTTTTTTTTTTTTTTGTGAGCGTATGTGTGTGTGTATGTGTTCACCTGCACTAATTCAACTGATACTGATCTGTTTGGGACTCGGATGAGCAGTAGGGCAGGGAAGCAATTTAATTGTTTATTGTCTTTTCATGAAAATCAAATCACGGTTCGTCTGGGGCATCGTGTATATACCCCTATTTCTCATCTAGGCTGAAAATAACAACAGCGTTTCATCGAAAGAATATCATCAAGGACCCAACATTGATCAAAACAACAGGACATCAAAATATTGCTCTCCCATACTCTGTGTGTACCTAGTAATGAGTAAAAAAAATAATTCGGATGAATTCAGAGGTGAATTGATCCTGAGATATAAAAAGCAGTCTACTAGCTGATATATTTTACATTTCGAAATAAAATAAAAAAAGTTTCATATATACATTAACAATTCATTCTTTTTTGTCATATTGAGAAGGCCAGCCACCATCCTGTACATTCCCTCTCAGACTGTGCAGCCGGTAGTATGAAAATAACTTTACTTCCCTGTAAGTGTGGCCAGTCACCTTAAAGTAGATTAAGTATCGGCTGCCGTAGAAATGAAAGGTATAATGTGGGAGATGCATGGAATTTATGGCACACGTCATTTTTTCCTCAGTAAGCAGGAGAGACCTTGGCCGTGTTACAACAGCAATATTATGCAGCAACTACAACTTATTGAATATTGTATTGGGCACACCAGGTGGAAAGGTGCACAGGAGGATTAGGTCTTTGCAAAGAAGAAGGAGGTTGTGAACGTATTCATTTCGTCGGTTAGCTTTGTCACACACTCTTTTTTGCAGATAGACAAAATGTCAATGGGAATCAGCCTTATGTTTAAATATGCACACTTTTTATGCGACTACTTTGACATTTTACTGATCTAAACTAAAGTACAAACAAAAAGCACAGGACATAATTTGCTATGCTTCTAAATGCTTTTATGGTTTCGAGTTTGAGTTCTTCTTTGTGACTCATGGGTCTCATATTTTTCTCTGTAAACTCTGTTGTTCTTTCGCCCAGAAACGTACTTACCAAAATATGGTCATGTGATAAAGGCCTCAATCAAAGGCATTTGCAGATGAGCACACGGACAAAACACTGACACTAACGTCTGGGTTGTTGACCGATTATACTTATTTCTCATCGGCTTAGGGGACACATTTCACACCAGCACTATAAAGACCATCAATTTTTAAAGCCATATTGTACGGATGCAGGAAGTAACAGCCTCTCAACAAATTCAGAATAGATTTAGCATTTTTTCAGTTTATGAGCAGTTTGCATACGGGCCACACAGATACGAAGCGTACAAAGGCTTGTCCCAAAGCAGCGATGAAACAACGATATTATTATATAATGTATATCGGCCGGAGGTTTCTCTTTAGGAGGTGGCAGCAAACGAAAGCTTCTCTCGCATTGTTGTGCCACAGCATCATCACCCAATTTAAAAGGTATGGTTTCCCGCAGAAAAAAACAAAACAAAACGCAAAGCACTTCCCTCCCCTGCAGCTTCCTGTGCAGGCAGGAAAAGCTCTTTGGTCTGAGGAAACTGGAGGTTGCCCGGGTCCGGAGCCTCTCTGTGGGTTTCACTGCGGGGGGGGAACTTAAGCCTCTCTGAGGAAAAACAGCAAATAAGACACAAGAAGAGAAGCAATTCCTGCGCTGGCTTTATTAGAAGGGAGTTTACGCCTCTCCTTCAAATGGCTTGCAGCTTGAGTTTTTAGTTGCAGGTGTTTGACAGATGCTGGCAGTTTGTACCAAAGCGATTACATTTTATGGCATTTGACTTCACATCACACCTCACCCCAAGCGCTGACAACGTTCTCGCCAACATTTCAAGTCCGTCGGGGATCCCGTGCTATCCCACTCTTGTGAATGGATCAACTCACAAAACAAGAACACGATTGTCCAACCTCAACCTGTCATGAAAAAGATCAAAAGGAAAATCTTTTTTTGTTTTAATAAAAGGAAATACGTAGCCAGCGATTCGACGCACATTTGATCCCGGAAAGATCTAAAATTGGAATGTATTCCTCACAAGATGTCCTTCCAGCCATGTTTTATACCACACTTTCATCACTTGCTTTCTCATATTGCCTCTTTTTTCGTGGAGGGGATTGTCCACACTTTAGCTCTTCTCCGGCAAAACCGATAGGAAGCGCGAATGGCAGAACCTCAATCTGCCTTTCTCCGGTGTCTAAGTAATCACACAGATGTCTGGCTGTCCAGGGGCTGCCGGGCCGAAGGCTGAGCGGCCCACACAAGCGCACGCACGCGCGCACACACATGCCGAACCACGCTCAGTGTTCTGATTTGTCTGTCTGATAGTGCTGTCAGCGAGAAGGAATCTATTACAGGATCGATTCGGCCATGCAATTAGGCAGCAATAGGAATTTCTCATTTCACGTTTCTCTCCGTGCCACCGGTCTCCCGGGAGCTTTGGAGGAGGGATGAAGTGATGCACTGTGATGTCTGGCAGGGGGACAGAGAAGTGGCTAGATTATGGGACCAGGGAGAGATTTTGTGCGTGTGTGTGTGTGTGTGTGTGTTTTCCTTTGATAGATGTGGAAGGTGTTTATGCTATCTATAGAAGCACATTAAGCAAGTAGTGGTGGAGGACCTCATAGTCCCGTGAGTGTGGCTCAGGAATTGGCCATTCTGAAAGCGCACTTACTATTCTCCTACACTCGCTTTTCAATTAGCATCCCTGGGGAAAAAAAAATGACAAAAAATCTTCTGGTGTCGGATCTTGGCTCAGTTTGAAAAGGGGACAAACACTACTGCCATCTTCACATCAAACATGTTTTGAATGTCTGATGGGTCTATATTGTTGGCAATCACTAAAAGTGCTGTGCTTCCTTTGTATTACGTAATATATGTATAATAATATGAAGCCCTTACATTTAACTCTTTGCAAGCTTTGCCGGGAGGTGTGGTGCGCTGATGTCGCTTTGCACAGTTTCCTGCATCAAAAGATTGCTTCCTCTAAAATTGATATGTATTTTTATATTTTCTCCCTACGCTTACGTCTTTGCATATATCATTTGCAAAATAGCAGTTTCCTCTCAAGGATGAAGGAACCAAGTCTAAAGATCTTGACCAATTGATTCCCTTTTGCATATACTCAAGCCCCATTACGGGAAAATTATGAAAAGCATCATAAGAAACTTGAAGCCCTCAATATCATTGTCATCCTTGTTCATTTATATTTTTTGCTGTCCTTAGTTAGTTGTTGTTGTTGAATGGCCTTCCCAACATATGGATGTCAACCTATTGTGCAGCATAGATTATGAAACTTAATTAGCAGCCTTGACTGCGCAAGGCCATACATCCCCATAGAGAAAGAAAATGGCCCAATCATCACCCGAGTCAAGCTGCGGCTGCACTTATCTGACTCTCCCTCGTCACTGTGTAGTTTTACCTGGCAGTGGGAGTTTTGTGTCGGAGCGGAGCCCGGCAGGACGGAGGAGGCCGGCAGAGAGATTTAATGATGCTTCCTCTGCCGGCTAATTAAAATCTTCCTCTCCCCGGCTCTGTCATTAAGCAACTTTTTTAACAGGGAGACAGGAAGAGATGAAACAGCCTTCCAACTCACCTGCCGAAGCAAGTGTCTGTGTGCGTCTGTGGGAAGTGTGTGTGTGGTGACTTTTGGGGTATTAAATGTGTATATATAGATATATATACCTCTACGATAATTCAGTGTTGACGTGTTTATCTAATAAAAGGTGGTTGGATGTCATGGCCACTGCTTGCCAAAGGTTTCTCCAAGTGTGTGTATGTGGGTGTCGTAGACAGCAGGCATACGATAGTCAGGGTCAAAGGTTGGGGTTTCTGATGCTCCAGGGTCTTCTGGAGACCTGACACACATTTAATGTTAATCGCTGTCCGTGATCTGGTCCTGCTGCTGTTCACACTCTGGAGGCGGGGGCTCCTTAAACACACTTATTTGAATTCATGCAGTCATGCACAGTTGGACAGGAGTTCTGAGGCCAGACTCATAAATGAGGTGCATGCCTGAGAAAGAATACATCGAAATGTTTCTGCTTATGAAAATGGTGTCTGTTTTAAAAGAAAATAAATCAAATAAAATGGCTTTATACCTTCGCCTTCACCTTGTATGGTAATACTAATATTGTGGGGACAGAAATACGTTCGCATTATTGGGTCTTTGGGGAGTCCGATTCATGCAAATCCTTTGGTTTTAAGGTGAAGTGTGTGTGTAATGCGTCCTAAAATAAAAATTCCTCTCCTCACCCTCCCCGAGCCTGTGGATAGGCTAATGGGCTGCAGCGTCAGCCTCTGACACTGGGACTTTTGTAATATGTTTGAACTGCTGGAGGACTCCACTGGGGTTTAATTGCGAGGGGAAATACACAGATATGTACTTAATTAAATCCCCTCACCGAGCCGCGTTGTCGTTGTTGTATTTGCATTCCGTTTAGATGTGGAGCCACCCTGTTAACTGTGTTGTGATTTCTAGAAGAGCCTCTCAGTTCTTTATCAGGAAACATTCGGTGGTTTTTTTTGTTTATTTATTATTTTTTTTTATCTTTCTTTACTTTTATATAGCGGGGGCAGGCTCAGGGGAGACTTTAGGCTCAATGAACTTGTTGGCAAGCTGCACATTCGACATCTTTTTAAACGGTTTCCATATGCTTATTTTGATATACTCTATGTGTGTGCCACAGGGAGTGCCAAACCCTAGAGGCGTGCTACTGTATTAAACTTGATTATGCAGGCGTTGAGCTGCATCACAGCTGCGTTAGGGCAAATACACTAAACCCTGAGCGGGTAGGAAGTAGCGACCTGCAGAGTGAAGCCAAAATATCGCTGGCAATCAAATATAGGAAGACGGTAACGCCTCACACAGGGCTCTTCATTTGTGCAGACAGGCTGGGCTACTATGGCCTAATGGGGCACATTGAGTAGTGTGTGATTTGTAAAACCTAATTCCCCAAACTGCCTTTATCATAATACAGCATATAGTGTTACCCTGCAAATGTACACCGTCATTCAGAAAAAAAATAAAATAAATGTCCATTTTATTACTATAAATGATCTCCGTGGCCTTTAGTTGTGTACGAAAACAAACTTGAAGACTTTCAGAAAATCTTTCTATATCCAAAGCATTTTCTGTCCTCCATGAGTCTTTTTTTTTTTTGTTCAGGGTTACAGTATTAGTTTTATACTGTAATGATGTTGAGGTCGGAGGCTATTTCCTGCCGGTGCACTCCAGGGCTACGTCGAGGGCAGGAAGGTACTTTCAAAATAAAATCTCTCACTTTTCACTCGTTTGATTGCACTGCAGCGCGACGAGAGTCAGATGTTTATTTTAGCTGATGGGAAGGCTTGTGTCCACAATACGTTGTGAATGAAGAAGTTGTGTTATTCCATTCAGGTTTGACACATTTCTTGCACAAATTCATCGCCAGGTGCTGTGTACGAACGCACAATTTGACAAAATGTGTATTCATTTTTCAATTGCTCACCCACCTTGAACGTCCTTTGAACTAGCTCACATGGCACAAAGTAGACACAATAGCATCAGTGTGAAACCTCATCTGCAGTTGCGTTTAACATTAATCCTTGATGTAAAGGAAGAAAAAATGTGATTAAAATTGAATTCACCAGGCCAGTGTGCGTACGACACACTACGATAGGAATGCGGCGCCTTGTAGTGGATCCATTTAACAGCTGGAAGCCACGTTGGCTGGGCCGTCGGCGTCCAGCGGCGGCGGTGGCGGCGGCGGCTTTAATTTGGTAGCCGGCGGTCAACATGATTAGTGAACGGCGGGAGGCTTTTACAAAGTGGACCGAGCGCCTCAGCCTCCCACCCTGTGGGACGAGAGGAGCAGGGAACCGGTTTAAGGCTGATTTCCTGAGGCTGTGAAAATCATGTGTGATGAGCCTCTTAGCGGGTGTTACTTTTATTATTTGATCACCGTCAGGAGAGGAATGTTTTCCTCTTTCTTTTCTTTTATTGCATACAAGGAGCCCTTCCGTTTGCACGTGCACCTGCTACCTGCTTGGCAATATTTTCCCATATTACACACCAACGCATGTCATTTATTCTGCATACACGCACGCGCACAGTTCCCCCCTTTGTTTCGCATGCAAGCGGACTCCAAGCGGCCGCTTCATTTTCCAGTTGGCGGGGAGCTGATGTGTTCAGATGTGATTTATTGATCACATTGAGCACACGGCTTCCCCCGCTGTGTTCAGTTAAAAAGCAATAACACATTTTACACACCCTGTTCCATATGAATGCAATAACACTAAACTAATTACGCCAACTGGGGACAGCGGTGCCATTTGTAATAGCCGGAGCCGCGCACCGACTTGGAGGCGGCGAGAATCCCGAGAATATCCCGAGTAATACGGCGTAGATCGGATTAATTCATTCACACCTTATCTCACTCCATTCACTGATTTGCGGGAAAAGAGCCGGAGGGCAGAGACGGCGACTGTGTTTACAACCCGTCTAATGGCTTTTGTCCCGGCTATTATTCACTCTCCTTTCGTTCCTGTTGCACTCTGTTCTTGTCAATGAAACGTTCCGGTGAAAGTCCTTTTAATCGTTGAATAATCACTTGTTGAACACGGCCATTTAGGAATTAAGCGGCAAGAAGCTTTTCACTGTGACGTGCCGCAGCAAGGAATTCACCAGGCTTCCCTGTCCATAGGTGCAGAATTTTTCAGACAGATGGTCACCTGTCTCACACGTGGGTGAAACGGGGACACCCACGTTTCTTTCTCGATAGCTCCAACGACACACAAATATTCTCATTGTTCCATCGTGTACAGCTCCGACTGTGGCGCGGAGCCAACAGGCGAAAGGCTTTGCCCCCAGAACACCTGCTGTCGTAAGCGGCTCTGCAGGAATCAATCACTTGCACATGCTGCCATTGAGATATTGATATACACCTTCAGGTCTCCATGGCTGCCACCATGACACTTAATACACTAAGAGTAAACAACGTACACACACACACAAACCCTAGTGAGTGATTTCTCTGGCAGCCTCAACATCTTTGCTTGCTCTGTGGTAAATTGAATCAAAATGACTCTGTTGTTAATGTTGTATATAATATATACAATATAATAATATTCTCCTCTGCCTGAAATGGAATTTAAAAGTCCTTTGTATTTTCTAACCCAAGTGATGAAAGTGGCAAAAAAAAAGAAGCTTTATGGAATGTACTGAAATATGCATTTGCATATACCTACCCAAACCAATCCCAAACCCAGTCTGAATGCATGTGGAATATAATTTTTCTCTCTCCATACCAACATAAACACAGATCCTCGCAAATTCACATCTTCTCAAATTTTGAAGGCATTGCGTTTTTTTCTCCTCTCCTACGTCTCATATGAGTCCTATCTTTATTATTTTTTTCTCATCATATGCTGTTATCACTCTATAATGAAAAAATAATATAAATTAAACTTGAAATGAATAGCAAAGGATTTGAGGAAATGTAGCATCCGTCAGCTTTTTTCCTTCTTCCCAATCAGTGGTAATTGATATTTGAGGCTTCATTTTGCGCCCCGGCTTCCTTTTCTTGAAATGAGCTTTCGGAGCAAAGAGAAAACAGCTGAGGCGGTGGAAATGGAATTGGTTGTGTGTCGGTGCATGAGAGAGCGGGATTATTCCAGCATAATGTCAGCCTTATTAAACACTATTACACTCTATAGCTCAGAGAGGGATCTGAAGAGGATATGCTGTGTGTGCGTGCGTGTGTGCGTGCGTGCAAATTGGGATTATCTGCTCATAAATTGGCGCTTTTTGTTAAACATCTGATATGATCCAGTGCACGTGGTCCACCTCTGATGCGATTCAATCGTTTTTTGCGTAATTTTTTATATTATCCACAGTAGTCCTATATTGCCTCAGTGCAAAAGCTAGTTGAATGATCTGAGTCAATTAAAATTCAGTACCCCTCTATTTATGTGAGCTCCTGCCACTTCAACAATGCAAACTTACATACTGTCTGTCTAAGAAGCCAAAGGAATTGTATATGACTTTTATATATAAACTGACAAATGTGATTGCTTGCTGGAAACAGATTTTGTTCTGGAATTGATTGAATGGAAATTCCTTACTTAGTGAGTTAAGGAGCCCTGAGAATGGATTTTAGCCAACCCAATCTCTAAAGAGACTTATTTTTTATTATATTTACTGTATCCAGCCAAAATGTGTCATTTTGTAACATTTGTTCCCCGGGATTTCTTTTAAGATAAATAATGTGCGGTGCCTCCGAAAAAAGGTTGAAAAGCACTGCTCTACTTGGAAAAAAACAATTTTAGACTAATAGGGCTCATCAGCGTGGTCTTATTGCTGTGTGCCAGCCCATTAGCCCGAGGTGCACAGTAGGTGAATCGTAGCCGCACTGTAGAACACCAACATCAGCACTCACAATCTTAGTCATCGCGCCATGTGTCATACTGCACAGGTGAAAATTGAGCCGCTAAACTGCCAGAGAATAGTTCATTGGAGCGCTGTCAGAAAAGTCAAATTATGTTGCATTGCACGACAAGTTGGGCTCAGAAACTAAAACACAGTACTTAGTGTGTCACGGCAAGATTTTTGTGTTGGTTAAAAGTTGTCACCAGTGGCTTGAAGCACGAAAAGCTTTACTTTTACTTTTTTGTTGCATAACCGCCGAGTTATTTACAGTCATCACATACACAGAAATATTGCTTTCACCATATGTCACACTCAGGGTCAGAGATATCAAGACTTAAATGAGCTTGAAAATAAAATAACAACTTCATGTCTGGCACACACATTTTTATTTATTTTCTTTCGTAAATTAGCAACTGAGAGGTGGTGCAGTGGGTCTAATAACATCTGTAAGTGTTTTGGTTGGGCCGGAAAAAAAACATTACACCTCAAAAAGATTTGTACAGCTAAGAAAGCATGGTTTTTATTGGAAGATATACATGTGTACGAGTGTGTGTGTGTGTGTGTATATATATACACAGTATATACATATATACAGACACACACACACACACAATAGAATAAGTGAAAATAAAAATAAAACATTTGAACAACATACAAATTGCCAGTTTAAGTTTCGTTATAGGGGCAAACCAAGCCATAAAAGGCAATTGTCCCCATGCCGGAAAAAAGTAATTGCTCCTGCCTTGTAACTGAAAGGTTGTTTCTGCCTCAAAATGAGGCATGGGTGGTTCAATATGTTCCAGGAAATTATTGTAAGATTACTATTCCTTCCCAGAATAAATCCATTCTTCCACCGTTTATTCACGGTTTCCAGAGTTGCCTCTTGGTTCTCCAGTGGCATTCGATAACGTGTGCGTATGTTTTTCTGGATGAGGGGAAGAGGACACATAAAGTGTTTTTATCCTCACGATTATGAGCTGCAGTCACAAACGCCGACTGCCTTTCGCCGCACGGTTTATAATCGCCGGCTGGTGATGTTGAAAACACTGAACAGCATGGAAACGGACACAAATAATGAGATCTTTGGCTCTCCGCGATACGCACTCATGCACTCTTACCGTTTTTCTCAGCAAAAACGAATCCTTCCCTGCGCAAAAAATCCCAGCAACTCTCCAACGCTCATGCAGTGGCACATGTGATCGCCATGGTGTTAAATATACAGTTAAAAACCTTGGAATGGTGTAAAGCAGCAACTCAACAACAGCTCTTTAGGCCCCCCAGGTGCAGATGGAGATGTCTTCGCTTTCAATAGAATGCTGTGAATTTGGAGCCAAACCTTTGTATTTACCTTTCACAACATGTTTGCACCTTTTTTTTTTTTTTTCTTCCGCTCAGCTCGGACCAGACCTTTGTTCAGTGCAGAGGGAGGTTTACACCCATGGACAGTATTTCCTCCAGCTCTTTCTCTAGAATACGTACAGTTGCCGGCTCTGCCTCATCCTACCTCCGTAGATGCTTTTGTCTGTTGATGGCTGCACTCCTCAAAGAGGAAAAGGGGAGATACAATCTGTTCCACCCGTTGTGCGTCACTCGAGTGAAGGGCTAAAAGAGCTGCACTGACATGAAACAGCCTCTCTGAGTGAGTTTGAAAATGTGTGCGTTAGTGTTTTCACTCAGCGTTCAGGAAGCGCAAGTGTGTGCTCCTCAGATCATTAACAAGAGAAATTTGGGCTCCAATTGTGCTCATTCTGCCCCTAATAACTGGCAAATGCTTCCCACTGGTCCCATGAAGGCTCACTCCATCATCCCCGATGACTGCACCTCGAGTGCTTTCCGTCCTCCTGCCAAACGAAATGCTCTTATGTCTCAAACTCCAACCGGAGCGGAGAGTCTCACAGTGTAGCGTGGCACGCTGGCCATAAAGCAAAGCCAGTTCGATTTCTTTTAGGCTCGTTGTGTGTTGCTCATTCACTCGAGGAGTCCTTCGCACAAGTCCCAACTTTGTACCTGAAGTTAAAATGCGTCTTGCTTGAAAAATATACTAAATGCATTCATGTTATCCAATGGAGGGAGTGAATTATTATTTTTGTTTCTCCAGGCAATTTTGAGAACCCTTGACTGTGAGTGTTTACAAAATTATACAAAAAAAAACATAACTTTTCGCATCAGTGTTGGTTTAATATTTATAGTTGTTGTTTATTTGTATTTTCATTCGGACCTTGTTTGTCTTCTTCTAACATCAAAGTTCTGAACATTTTTCTCAGATGTGGTCAGTTTTCTAAGATGCTGTCTGTTTTGACAAGAAATTCAAATCCTCTGGTCTTTTTTGTGCCACATATTTGTGTTGCAAATCTGAACTGTGCGTTTACAGTTACAAATCGCAAGGCAAAAGCTCACGTTTATCATACAGTATAACACCGCATGCTTCTACTCACATACTTTCGTGTAAAGTGTAAACATTTCCCTTATGCATATGCTTACTGGAAATTTTGGCTGTAAATCTGGGTGAGGTTTAGAAAATGAGAATGAATAGAGAGAGAGAGAGAGAACCACCGAAGGCATTTAAATTGAAGGATCCAGTTTAATTTCACTGCTGTTCCATTATGGTGTTGTTGATGCTGCTAAAGGGCTGCCATGTCATTATCCCCCTCTCTTGTCTGTGCTGTTTTTGAGAAGACGTTGCCGTTGTTTATTTTCCACAAGGAGGCCTTTATGCTAATGCGACCTCTGCTAAAAAAACGATTTGCTGCCGATTTAACGGCGTGTTCAAAACCCCAATCGGCATTAATCATGCAAAGGGAAGGCGAGGATTCAGGATAGTTTGGGGCTAAATCATGATAATCCTCACAACACCTTAATAAATAAATAATAAATCCAGTCAGCTTCTGTACACAAAACACACCGACATGAATAACCTCTCCTTCAAGAGGCGAGATGTAAAATGACACTAACAGTAAAAACCCTGGGATGAATAGGAAGTGTTGGCATCCTTTAAGTTGCATTTCAGTCACATTTGGTTTTGCCCCTGCACTATTTCCTGTCGTGCCCTCCATCATCTCTGTGACTTGTTCCATTCCTTCATTATTTCCCCCATCTGCTCCGACTCTAACCCTATCAGGGCCTCAGCTCCGCCCATGACCCTCTAAGATAAAAACACAATGATTTAATTTAGTGCCTAAATCAGACACGTGTTTTTTTTTTGCCCCCTGAACAAGACATCACATGGCTCACTGGCTCTTAAAAGACTCTGTGGTCCGTGGAAAAAGGACATTTTTCGAAGAAAGTTCAAAGCAAAAAAAAAAAAATCACATTGACATTAAATGCATCGATGGCCGAAAAGGAAATTCTGTCCTACAGCACTAGATGAAATGTCAAAGTTCAGCAGAATCCTCAGAAATCTCCCTGTGCAGGACACCAGTGTACATTTCAATTTAAACCCTGCTCAGCATTTCCTGAAAGAACAGTTCAAATCTCGAGTCATGGCTGGATACTGCCCTTACTGAGCAGTTGTGTTAAGCTCTCAGGAAAAAAAAAAAAGAAAACAAGAAAATGAGGATATTACCCATAGTGCCAGGCTGTTCTATGGTCCGGATCAAGTTGTCGAAGACACGGACGGAACAAACAAGTGTCATGACCACTTGTAAACTCCGCAGTTTACAGGCCAACAAGTGTCGCATTCCACCAGTAGTTTATTGAGGTCAGCTGGCGGGAGATAAGTGCTATCGCGGATTTACTGTTGCGATCATGCATCGGAGATGTCTTAATACAGGTCAGCGGTGTCCAGGAGCCGGCCGCGGGGCATTATGTCAGCGGTCCGGCTCGGACTATAAAAACACTGCTTTACTGTCCACCAGCCATCCGGCTCGTCTCCGGAGGAAGATTTAGAGAGGAGCTCTGCTCCCGCTCAGAGTTAACGGATGTCTTTTGAGAGGTTTACTACTCTGTTAGTTCATTTGGCACAAGTCTCTTCCTATGCTGCCATAAACATTGCCATAAAGGGATTCAGTGGGGCTGACCTCTGCGAAGTCCATAAAAAAGATCTTTGTCTCTGATAATGTCACTGATGGCGTATATAAGCGATGGTGGCCCCAGAACGAGCCCCTGCAGCGCTGTCCTCTGTGCAAACTGGCTCTTAGACTCTGGCCATGTCTTTGTGTCTTTTATCTTCTTTTCATTGTCTAGTTGTAATTAGTTCATTCCCCCCCACCCCCTTTTTTAGCACGCCGCTCTTTGTTCCCACCGTTTCTTTATCTCCCTTAAAAAATATATTTAAATCCAATTTATCTTTTATGACTTTTAATGCCATGCGTCTCTGTTCTTTTCTCCCAGAGTGTAACAATGTAAAAGTCAGACACGAGTAACAAATTGTGTTTGATTCTGATGCATGTGATTTTAGAAGTCACACACTGGTTCTATTTTTTCTTTTGCATTGGCAGGTGGAATAAGAGTACAAGCATAACAAAATATTGTAAAAAAAAAAAAAAAAGCTAAATAAAGCATAAATATTTAATTTAGTGCAAAATGAATTAACTTTTATGACTTTTAATGCCATGCGTCTCTGTTCTTTTCTCCCAGAGTGTAACAATGTAAAAGTCAGACACGAGTAACAAATTGTGTTTGATTCTGATGCATGTGATTTTAGAAGTCACACACTGGTTCTATTTTTTCTTTTGCATTGGCAGGTGGAATCAGAGTACAAGCATAACAAAATATTGTAAAAAAAAAAAAAAAAAAAAAAAGCTTCATAAATATTTAATTTAGTGCAAAATGAATTAAGCATTTGTGTTAGACCTCAAGGATACCACCAGTGTGCTTTGGTGAGCATCACTGAATAGAAATAGAATGTTTCCGTATTGATGAAAATAAATAATGAAATAAATATAAAAGATGAAATAAGGGATTGCTGTGCAGAGAGGAGCGGGGTCAAGTGATTCGAAGGAGTGAGGAGCAGCTGGTGAAAAGATCCTGAAGATCTGGCTCTGAAACAGGAGATTATTCTGGCAAGCGTCACCATGATAGTACACTTCATATATATCTATCTATATATATATGGATGTTTAGCTGTGATGTTAAGTCCTTCAGACTCCCAGTCTGCAGGTTGTCAAAGAAAAAACTAATTAGCTCTGATTATCCTGGTTAAGAGCATTGTGGGCTTTTTTTTCTCCCCCGAACAAAAACTGCCTCCACTTAAACAGCTTATTACTTTCATTACCTTATCTTCAGTAACGAATCCACAGCGGTTGTATCTTATCAAAGCCTAATTCCACGTAATAAAACCTGCGTGCTACAAAATGCCAGTCTAATTAAACTGAAGAAATCAATGCAACAGATGAAATTCAAATAACCGTGGCAAGAGGAGGGGCCGGGGAAAAGGGAACAAATGAACCCCGCAATCGAAACTTAATCAACACAGACTCCGCTCCCCTCCTCTTCATCAACGTGTCCAGTTTGCGCTGTCCACATTCCCCTTTCGCTTCGCCGCTTGTAACGGGCAGCTTCGCCCAGCCGACAGACTCGATGCTCACTAAACGCCAGGATCGAAATGAAAAAAAAATAAAAAATCAGTCGGGAAGTAGAAGAGCGTGCAGGTAACAGCCACCAGGTTGAAAACAGAAGACCCAGATGGCCGAGGTGGTGAAAACATGGTGTGAAAGGAACGGATGGGAGGTTACAAAATAGATCAGTTCAAATTTGGGGAAAACTGCAAACGCACATGTATCTTATAAGATTCAGTCAAGCTATTTGAACAACTAACAAACAAAAGAGATTCCAGTATATCACATGGTGAACTGCCCAGCTGAGATTGTGCAGGCTTATCCACAAAGGAGAAAATGCGCAAGCACACCTATGCACAAAGTACAAATACGCGCTCTATGTTTAAGATGGAACACATACAGTATGTGCAAAAGTGTGTCAACCATGTTATCAGTGTGTGGTTAGAGAACAATCCATAATAATAATATAGCTTTTATGACTTAATGAAACTCTCCGGCAGAGATTTGTTGGCGATGCTCACTCATTTCAGCGTGCTGCTGCTTTCTTCTGGGGCGACTGAAGAAGAGGTGTGAATTCATCTCGAGTGTTAATATTGTCTTACAATTAGAAGCGGTGCATCTAACACCGAGTGCGGTTCCTGGCTCACCAACGGATACCTTTTTTCTTGTTACTGTTCTTTTAGATGTATCTCGGTGATAAGAGCGGGCTTTCTTGTTATATTTGGAGGCCGATGCGAATGTTATGCTGCCCAAGCAGAGGGAGCGAGGCTGTCAATTTTCTCCTGGTGGAGTAGGATAAAAACATTATAATCTATGGAGAAAGGCGACGAGAAGCGACTGCAAGATATGTGCGGACAGGATGTATTCTGTGTCGGCTTACAGGGAAAAAAAGCAATAAGGATTTCAATGTGACTGTTTTATACTTCTCATAGATGGGACGCTGAGGAGTGTAATATTTGTGCGGGATGAAAGAGAAAATAGGGCACATCTTCCATTTTTATTTTTTTTCTCTCCCATATGCAATATGTTTCAGGCTGCATCTCGCCTATAACGCCGCCATCTCTGCAACGATCTCTCATCCTCTGCTTCGCCCGCCTCACCACGCTGCCTTTGATTTCAAGAGCTGAACTATTCTGCAACATTTGTTGATGTGGTCCTGCAAGTAAATGCTGCAGAATTGTGCTCCTCTTGGAATTGTTCTTCTGCGCTGGCCACCGGGAGAGGAACCCACCGCCACCATCATGGGCTACACAGCGCTGGCTGGTGAGCCAGAGAGGGTTTTCATTGGCTCATGCACACAGGCCTGCAGACAAAAACAATCAAAATAAAACATGCATGAAGAATCTTAAATAAGTGAGATCATGATAAGGAATAATATGTTGCACTTAATTGTCAGGGTGGACTATGAATTGATAGAGCCGGACCCCATCAAACAGCATATATGATATTTCGGATGAATATTTTTTGCTTATTTTATGGCTCTGTTAGATACACAAGTAAAATAGGCTTAATTTGTATCTTTTCCAAAACTATTGTCATTCATCAAACATAGTAAAAACTTTTAATCTTTAAAAATCCAATTAAAGACTAATTATGGCTCTATTATCGCCGGCTTCGTTGAATGAGTTTACGTAGGATCCTTGACTAAATATATTGTTTGCTTTATGTACCGGTTAAATCATTCTTAAGTACATATCTATTGATTATGCTGGGTTGGTAATTAGATTTTTTTTTGTTGATGTCCGCTGTGTTTCTCAAATTAGTTCTCAATATTTGCACATGGCAGCCACAGGGCAGGGAGGGGGAGATGTGGTTACGGCAATGATAAGTTACATCTAAGCCATGTTTAGGTTCTACATTTAGATGAAGTTGGGAAAAGACCAAAGAGTTATGACCAATATTCTTATATTCTAATCTGACCAATCAGAGGCTGAGTAGACGTTACAGTAGATAGTCATACAGTGCAGTGCTGACAGCAGACAGAAAGGTCGAAGCCCAAAGCTCATCTGCCTGCCAATTGCTCTGGTGTTAAGGTCCAGCGAGTATGAAGTGGGAGGCCTCACCAACCAATCTGCTGCCTCTGCGTCTCAGGGCTCGGCTCCGGTCTCGGAGCCCCGAGCCTGAAGATGTTCTGGATGACTTCCAGATCTCATTAACCTTGGGCTCGGTACCTAGAACTATGATCGGAGCCCCAAAGGCCGGAGGCTCGGGCTAGTCTGCATACTTCACTGGTGTACAGTATGTCAAATACATCACAAGCCTGAAACGTTTCTCCCGTCAAGGGTCAAGTGGCTTCAGTCCAACACCAAAGTCAACTCTGAACGTTTATAAAATTCACAATTTTTAAAATTGCTACTTTAGGAAACGTCCCTACGTAACTTCTCTAATGCACTGTTGTTAAGATAACATTACATTATCATTACACAAATGCTTACTGTGTAATCACTGTGCAATTATTTTCATGTAATTATCATGTTGTTATATTCTTTTAATAGTATCAAGGAAGTTGTATTAATATATATAACATATAACGCATGTTATATATTTATATATAGACATGTATATATTGTTATAAAAATTGTAATTCACAATTTTTTTGCAATTCATGAGGCATCACTGGATGAATCAATGAATGAAACCTTCATGCATAAAAGCAACCTTCATTGCCTCACCTCAAACCAAGAGCATATTTTAAACGTAAAAAAAAAAAAAAAAGTCTGCTCAGCCAGTTTTCTCGTTGGCAACCTTTCTCTTTCCCCGGACCTGGCACACGTAGATGTCTGTCGAGGTTTCTGGTGTCAGGATCAACAAACAGCGTGGTGGTCCTGTCTTACCTCTGTCTGACGGGAGAACACAACATAAAAACCACCTGAGGACACATGACCTCTTCTTCCAGTAATGTTTCATGAGACAATGTTACGCCTTGTTTTATTTATAATGTCTCTTAATCACGCATATTTAGACAGCTATTGCGATATCCATTCTACTACACTGTGGATGAGTGAGCAATCTATGTCCATTCAGTTGGCAGAAAATGGCTAAAAATAATATTTACTATTTTTTACGGACGTGTCTATGACCTTTTGCACGAAAACCCTTACAACGGGGATTTATTTTTCGTGACGCACACAGATTTGTTTTTTCCCCCGCTGCCTCCTTCCTCTGTATTATTTTGGTTTTGGCTCTCATGCTCACTAGGCACCAGACCATCAACGCCAAGTCTTTTTTTTATTTATTTATTTTTTTCTCCTGCACGGATCAGTAGTCGTTTTCGCTCGCGGGGGGGGGGAATAATAGGGACTATGTTACATACAGTGTAAAAATTCCTGCATGCCTTTGTGTGAGGAGAGAAAACAAAATCATTGTCCTTGATGGAGCAGCAGCAGTGCTGTCGGATTCGGCGACTTGGCTCGTCTTCCCTCAGTCGCAATCTCCGGGCTTCATTCGTGTTTGGCACGCTGTCAGGCCCAGTGTGCCGTTTGTCACCGCCGTTGCCACATCCGGCAGGGCAGGTGCAAACCACCCGTATGTGTTCAGACCATGGCTTCTGTGTGTGTGTGTGTGTGTGTGTGTGTGTGTGTGTGTGTGTGTGTGTGTGTGTGTGTGTGTGTGTGTGTGTGTGTGTGTGTGTGTGTGTGTGATGACAGCGGCGGCCTTGGTTGGCCGTAGGGGATGTCACTTACTCGCATACTGATACAGATAGCCTCTGTCTGTGTGCGTGTGCGTGTGTGAGCGCGCGGGCCCGTTTGCGCGTTTTTGGGGTATTTCTGTATGTAAATTGAGGATGGTTGGGAATTCCAAATCTTGAACTAACAATCCATCCATCATCATCATTAAAAAAGGATTGGCTGTTTCCAGCTGTGACACGGCACAAATACACAAAATGTGCGATTTAGCAATCGATCGATCCGTGGCCCCGAGCCGCGCGCCGGCGTTTCTTTGTGTTTGTGTGTTAACCTCTTTGCCTCGGCCCTAATTGTACCCCATTTGATCGGGAGCGCTCGTGGCTGTGGGCACTTCCTCGTCCTTCTCACAGCTCCATTTATCACGGGCGGCAACGGAGACGCACAAAGGCACTCGGCGCTTCAAGGTGAATCCCTTCAAATTGCCCAGCTTGTGTTACCTTGTTAAATCGATGCGCTCGGCGACAACCAGCAGCAGCGGAAAAATCTCGCCAGGCTGGAAACTTCTGCACGTAGCCAGGAAGCGCTTCGGAGGATGAGAAAATGCCATTAGAGGGCAGGTGTATTACCTTGTTTGCCATTTTTAATAACAGTTCCTAAGTTACGGTTATGCCTCGCATTGTTTCGCGATCAGATTTCATTTTAAATAAACAAGTCGGAGCACTCTCCTTACGAAAAAGAAAAAGAAGCTTCGGTGCTTTCATTACTTTCGGCTTGAGCCACATTTTCATGTCGCAAATATTCACAATATTTTTGCTTTTCTATGCCCCATTTTCTTTTTAGAATAAGTTATTTTTTAATACAAGAACTGGGCTTTAATAGTAATTCATGTGTTTGGAGTGAACGTGAGCGGAAAAACCCACTTCTCAACACGCCCTCACACTCGGGAGTACGATAAGCGTTTTTTTTTTTTTTTTTTTCCCGAAACATATTTCATGCGGCAGACCTCGGTGCTCAAAAGAAAACCTTCCTCGGTGCTCAAAAGAAACCTTCTCTCGCTTAACAAGTAATATATGGAGTTACAGCTTTTCATGTGTTTTAGTGGAAAATCACATTTAAAAATGCTCAGAAGTATTCCTCTTATCCTTACTTGCTAATTCCAAGCCCGTATATCTTCGCTGTAACAACACCGCCGCTGTTTTAAAACTGCATAATTCTGTTTTTTATATGTTTCTTAAATGAAGTTAGGGCTCCTAAAAAACGTGTCTATTGCAGTCAATTCACTCTCCCATATAGTCTCTACAACTAAATGGCCCGGAGAAGAAGGAGGTCTGGTTAGCATTTTAATTCCTCAAATTAAAATCCCATTGTGCCACGTAAATGTTTTCTATTCTGATGATTGTACGCACACTAGATCATCAGATCAGATTCATTGTTTTTTTGATTCTGACTGTGGGGTGTTTTGCTTGTATATGTCCCATGGGAAATTAGAAAAAAAAAAGAAAAAATCCAAGACGTATAAATGCTTCCACCTATAAAACTCATTTGGGACTCATTTAAATTGTTGGGCTGTTAACCTCGGGGTTAACATCTGACACCTTGAGTCTTGTCAAACTGTTCATATATCTCGATGTTGTCACTCAAACAGGCTTTGTCCTCACATTATTCAGTAAAAATGACACCAGCTCGATAAATATAAAAAAAAAAAAAAAAGTTCATAAAGCTTTTTCTTTCAGGAAAAGGAATTTCTGCATTGCAAATGTTCCCCCTGGAAATATCAATTTGGAATAAATAATAATAGTTTTTAATATTTAAAGCTCGTCAAAAAACCAAGCAGATGCTGAACTAAGGTGCATCACTTTCCATATTTGATTTTCATCAATCTGTTGAAAGTATTTAACATTCTAATATATGAGTCTGGCTGTGATGGTGATACATTCATTCATTTCTAGGGCCTTCTGTTTATTGATGGCACATGTAGCAAAATACTGGGATTCCTACCAGCAGACAGCGTGTGCCTCATTTGCCCGTCATGCCAAAGAACGCTGTGATACATGGTATGTCTACATCGCGCACTCATATTTTTTTGCATGTTGTCCCCCCCCCAGCGTGCCACCCCGGCTTCTACAAGGCATACGCCGGAAACATCAAGTGCTCCAAATGTCCGCCGCACAGCTTCAGCTACGGAGAAGGTGCCGCCGTGTGTCGCTGCGAGCAGGGCTTCTTCAGGGCCGAGAAAGACCCACCGACCATGGCCTGCACACGTGAGTTTACCGCCCACCGCGCCAAGCCCTCTACGTACTTGTGCTGGCACGGTGCCCCTGGTGTGACGGCTTGTATTGACGGTCGAGGCCAGCGAGGGGATGTGGGTGAAATGTGAATTCACAGGAAACTATCTCCATCTCTGTGTTTGTCCAGCCGTCTGCGTAAGTTATTACTCCGTCGTAATGAGCCGGCGGATTAGCCCAGTGCTCCCGTCAGAATTGGCCTTGGCTGTAAATCCAGTCTCGTCCGCAGCACTTATCTGGTGTGAAACTGTGCATTAGAGAGTCTCTGGATGAATTACATGGCTTTTGTTCGGCCCCGCATCGTCTCCATCGATGATTCACCGACTGTCATTATGACTTCATATTTGCATTAAATTACAGTTTAACTGGACTAATTCTCCTTTAATTAAAAAGCTATTTAGCTGTCGCTGAGATAGACGGGGAAAGGGGGGGGGGACGGCGTCTGAGAGCTCTCCAGGGTGAAAGACTGTGTTTGTCTTTTTACAGCACAGAGCAGAGTCATTGTGTAGATGCTGCAACTTTGCATTTCTTTTTTTTTTTTCGCAAGACGCACTGTGTGCCGGAGCTTTGCTGCTCATACAAAGTTATCCTTTTTAAATTCAGATGATGAAACTGGTTCCATGCATTTGTGCCTTTACATTTATCTCCTGTTTTGATGCCCAACTACACAAAACAACATGAAGGGAAACCGTTTGAGCAAAGTGATTTCCATAAGTCAAGATCCATCGCTTCTGAGTCGAAGTCGAGCGTATGCCGAGTCTTCCGAGACAGCGATTTATCCGAAAACAACATGTCTTATCAAGGTTTGCGGGATTCTGACAGCCCATCAGGAACGGTAGACTAACACGTCTATTTTTACAAGCCGTGATCTCGCACGCTGCATTTTAGTCAGGAACTTGTAGGCCAGAGCCAGAAGGGTGTGCTTGCCCTAATGTCCTGGGGGGTGTGGGGGGAGTCAAGAAAAAGAATCCGAGATTAGTTACTTACTTAGTTCCTGAGAGGAAGACAAAAGGTAGGGAGCAAGAAAGAGAGGGGTGTCCCAGAAGGTGAGATAAAGGTGGAGAGAAAGTGTGAAGGCTGAATGAAGTAGACAGGGAAGAGAGAAAGGAAGGAGGGTGATGATCTCACCTTCTCTCGAGGAGGGTCCATACCCCCCCCCCCTCCCCGTGCCCCCCCGGAGGAGACTGGAAGCTGATTGATGGCTGTGGGGTGCCGCTGCAGGTGGTGGTGGGGGGTATGGACCCTCCTCGAGAGAAGGTGAGATAATGGCTGATAGAGGCAGGGAGAGATAAAGAGAGGAAAGAAAGGACATACGCTGACAGAAGTGGAGGAGAGGTAGGAGGAGCCTCTCCCTCTCTGCTGAGATTTGATTTATTTTTTTCGCCAATGCCGGCGATGGAGGGATGGGGGCGAGGAGGGAAGCATTGCATTGTGGAGGCAGACAGTGCGTTTGGCAGGACGGGCGTGTTTAAATCCCTCCGGCCCTTTAACTCCACCCTGTTGACAGCTGGCTGCCCGCTACCGCACAATGCTTACCCTGACACACACAACGCACGCACACACCCCCCGACAGCACCGAAATACTGAGGAGTATACTCGCACAGCAGAGGAAGAGTTAGCGCATGTGGTACAGCAATAATAATAATACTACCGAGTTTATACTGCGGTTCACCTGTGTAAATATATAGATATTTATGTAAACTTTTCGAAAATCTTGTGTCTGGCTAAAACCTAATAAATTCCCTCGAATAACGATATTCTAATAATTATTTAACCATATTATACATTTTTTGGGTTGAGAGTAATAGCGCTTAAATATAAATTCATAATTGGAACATTGAAAAAATAATCACATAGAATAGAAATATATCAAATGGAATATATTATTAAATATTAAATATATAGATTTGAACTTAATATACCTGTATCCATTGTTTAGAAGCTTTACCAACAAGCAATTATAACTTTATTATTATTGTTGTTGTTGTTGTTGTTGTTGTTGTTATTATTATTTATTTTTACTCTGTCTTCAGGCCCTCCATCCGCTCCCCGTAACCTGATATTCAACCTGAACGACACCTGTCTGATGCTGGAGTGGTCTCCTCCCAGCGACACGGGGGGCCGCCGGGACCTCACCTACAACGTGCAGTGCAAGCGCTGCGGGCCCGAGCCGGGCCGCTGCCGGCTGTGCGAGGAGGAGCTGCGCTTCCTGCCGCGCCCCGCGGGCCTCACCAGCGCCACCGTCGCCGTCGTGGACTTCTCGGCGCACGCCAACTACACCTTTGAGATCGAGTCGCTCAACGGCGTGTCGGACATGAGCTCCGTCCCTCGGCAGGTGGCCGCCATCAGCGTCAGCACCGATCACGGGGGTGAGTGGGAATTGTTTGGATTTTACCTCATCTTCTGCATTTAAAAGACGCGTCTTTTAGTGAACAATTTTAGTATGCGTTGGCGCCACTCCTAGAAGCACCGCAAACTGAGACACGATCACGGTGTAATAATTCTTGCGGTACAATAATGAATCACTTCACTTATCCTGATTGGAGGTACAGCCTCTCTAACTTAAACTCCTCTTAGTTAAAACAATTCTGATTCAATTTGATGTTTTTTTTTTTTTTTTTACGGATGGAAAAACTAGATAAATATTAATACCCATTTAAAAAAAAAAAAAAGAGAGTTTGGAATTTTCCAGGTCGGGAGTTATTCTCCAAAACTCTATGTTGTCTTATCAGGATGTGTTCGCCGTGAATCAATGATAAGCAGTATTTTCTATTTGTCATTATTAAGTTGACCTATTTATTTGTATTTTTTTCTCTATGGCCACGCCACAGTTGTTGTGCAGGTTTTCAACGTCAATATATGTAATATAATTTCATTAACTGCATAGTTTCTCTGCAACCTTTGATGCAATTGAGAGAGATAAGTCTCCAAAGGAATTTACGGTTCCTGCAGCCCTTGTAGTTTTGTGACCTTAACCGATGCCTCTGTAAATGATGGCAGGACGCCAAGGAGAGGTTGATCCAAATAAGGATTTTTATGCTGAACGGCCCATATTACCTCTGGGACGCGGGCCCGGTGTGTAGAACGCTTACGCCTTTACTATGTGATTTGCAAACACGGTGTTTTCCATTTTTCTCCCTTCGTCTGCTCTCAAACCCCCGCCGCCCCCAAACTACTCTCACCTCTTTATTCCAAAGGTTGTTTGTCCTCATCTTGCTCCTTCTCTCTCTGTCTCTCTCTCGCGCTTTCTCTCTCCTGTTCCTTTTTGCCAAACATTTTCTTTTCTTCTCCTTTCCTTCAATCCTCCTGTTGCTGTGGGAGTGTGGAAGAAATGCATTTACTCATACGGTCAAAACACATTAAATGCATTATTCTGTGTCACCGGGGACAACTCCAGTCTTTATCGCCAACTTAATGTTACACGCTGTCTTTTTATTTGATTAGGATGCCCAGTTTAGCACACAGTCGTGGCAGGTCCCTGGGCTGTGCACAGGACCCATTTCTTCACTAACACACTCAGCTGCAGCATTTTAAATCGCCCCTGGGGAAAGGCAGATCCCTGGCCTGATGCCGTGTTTTCCCAGAGTTGAGTTTTTCGTGACTCAATGGACAGGAACATTTTTTTGAAATGTGATGGTAACGTTATCGATTACATAGTGCAGTACTAGTGTGTCGGCTTAAATTATACAGTGTGCGGCGATGAGGCTGGTTTTTACGCTTTTGCACACACTTCTCTGTGTTCGCAGCTCGTTTGCACAGATTTGTTGCTGGGGTTGAGTTTGAACTCGTAAGATGGATGAGTCACACACACAAACAGACCACAGGAGCAATTAGTGCTATGATCATATTAGTTATTGATTATACAGGGATTTGTTTTCACTGTAGAGGTTATCCATCATTATTTACCGATTAGGCCAGTACTGTATCATGTCTTTTTTTAATTCTATCTTAAATTTATATTTGTGAAAAGTGATGCAATACACTTTCATTTTTCTCTATTTTTGCAGCATTAACATGAATTTGGATGGGGGATCGGATTATTGAGCGACAGATTGGCACAATGTTTATAAGGAAGAGTGAATACGTTCACATTGTCTGAAATGGGACCACAGCGTCTTCTGGAAAGCTCAGCATGTGCATACAGCGCAAAGATCGGAATTCCAATTCCAAAAAGAAAATCTTGCGCTTCCGTCTAAACTCTCCTGCGATGTTGCCAGTTTGTAAAGGTGCACGGAGGATACTAACGCCATTAGCATAGCATTGCCGTCAGCAGAAAATGAGGCAGCCATGTGGAATTCTATGTGTCGTGGGGAATATCGAGGGTCCCCTGTTATAATGTGTTAAAGCCATAGATAAATTAGACTTAGTCATTAAAATGCAGATGGCTCTTTTTGGTGAATGCTATGCGGCGGTGAGGTTAGTCCAAGGTTTGTGTGCCTTTACATTTTACACACACACACACACACTAGTACAAATGCATGAGTGGCACAGGGAAGCTACAGTACAGGCCCTGCAATAATTTCCTGTCGGGCATAACCTTTTCAGAATTGTGAGATTCATACAGTGGAGCTCATCTGACGTATGCATCAATCTTCACGGAGAGCAAGTGTGGAGAATTGTAAAGCGCGAGGATTAACAGCGGGGGGGGGGTGTCCTGGCCTGGAGCAAAGAGAGAAAGATAATCAGAGGAAATGATGTGGACATTTCTTAAAAAACAGGGCCAGCTCTGGTTTCCTAGTTTATTTTGACCCTCATAAGGACAGAAAGCGTGGCATCCAGCAAAGGTGATCTGTGGAGAATCATGGTCTGATTGGACACATGGCGAAGAGGAAACAAAGATATTTTTTAATGATACTCTCTCTGTGGTCCCACCCATAATCTGCACGTCTGCGAAAGAAGCAGAATTTTGCCCAAACAGCTGACATAATGAAGTTGCTCCCCCAAAGTGTTGACGTGAGGAGTCTCGGGTGCTTTTAGAAAGTAGGTGACCGGGTTAGGGGGGAGGGGGGAGAGCAAGTGACAGCTGAATATGGATGTGGAAGGTTTAGTGAACGGAGGGGAAGCGAAATGAGGGAGTTAGCCTGAGAGGCAAATCGAAGAGGAGGAGAGATTTAGGGAGGGAGGAGAAAAGGAAGAGAGACAGAGCGGCGTTGTGAACACGTGGCGAGCGGGGGACAGAGACGGATGAAGTGCCGGAGAAGGCGAAAGGAGATAGAAAAATGAGAAGCCGAGTATGAGGTGATGATGGAGTGAGGAGAGGCGCGCAGGTGCAAAGAATGGAGTGGCAGAAGTGAGGGAGTGGGTAAATTTGCTGACAAGAAATGTGGGCCGAGGATAAAGAGAGAGTGTGGAGGGAGAGATTCAGCCACACATCTGGGACATCTGCGCCTGGAATAATGTGAGTTCCGGTTGAGGCTGGAGAAAATCACTGCAACTCATTCAGCTCAGCTATAATCATTAATGAGAAGTCACTTCATGTTTGTGGTTAGCAGAAATAACAGGGCTCTACATGTTCCCCTCTGACAAATAATATAAAATCACATAAATTCAAGTTTTAAATGAATTATCAATGAAGTTGTACATTTAGGATAAGTCTTTTTTTTTTTCTTTTTTTTTTGGTGAATTCTCAGTCTCAGCTCGAAGCACGCAAACATTTCTAGAATAGATTTGTTTGGCGCATGTATTGTGTGTTTGAATGTGTGTGTGGTTACATTATATGGACAGGAGGGATTTTATTTTTTTTTGAAATGCAAAACAGACAAACAAGTGGAGAGAGGGGGTGGGGCAGCGTGAGGAGGACGAGGAGGAGGAAACCGGAGGGTTGCTTTAATCACAGGAAGCAGCCGAGTAATTGTGTGTGTCACGGAGACAGATCGAGTCCTCGGCGGTGGCGTGGATGCGTCAGGCCGGGCCGCTAGCAACTTGAGAGGCTCCAATCAGAGCGTCTTTTGTAGATGAAAAGCACCGGGAGGGGGAGGGGGGGGGGGGGGTCAAGCTAACAATCTGGCCTCTGCGTGGTGATCTGGAATAACGCGTGGAGGAGGCGCACTAACTCTCCGGCTCCTCGTCGACTCCGAGCGTCCTGATCGTTTTTCATGGGATCGGCTCCTCTGGAGGCAGATGTCGAAATTGTGCGTCCACACAAAGACTCTATGCCACATCGCCAAAATGCGATATGGCGATATCGCTGATTACACAGCGTTTACTTCCTCCAGTAAACAGTGCTAAACCGCTCCGATAGGCCGGGCACCGTGCCTAATCTGAGACTTGATCGAAATTCGAGATTCGTTTGTGCAGCATTGTGAGTGAAAGGCTGCTAATCACTCCTCACGAGAAATGTAACTGTTCAACCCTTTAGGGGGACTGGATCTAAATGTGAATCGCTGGCTTTGTAAGTGCTTTGTGAAGGCGGGTGTAAACTCGTGCGTTGGAATGTTAAACTATACATTTTTTTTTAAATAAATCGCAGGCCCTCTGTGCGGCGCTTAGAATGTGGTTCTCTCTCTCTCTCTCTCTCGTAACAGCGTTTATTGTAGTTGCCCGACTTAATGATCAGATTATACAACGCAGCCAGGCCATGAAGCCTTATAACAGTCGAAATTAAAAAATATAGGCGCCCGAGGCTGCTCAATTTACATATTATTGATTTGGGGGATGAATGTGTCATTTCCCAACATAAAAAAAAACAACTGGGGCAAGTGGTGCTGGTGGTGACCATTTAGGAATCTCGTCAGGCTGATTCCTGTCTCTGGAGGAGAGGAGGAGTAAGGGCGAAGTAGAATTTGTGCCAACCAAGTAATAGTGGCTATTTTGAATAACATTCACTTATTTCCCCCCCCCCCCAAAAAAAACTAAAAAAAAAAACAATCAAAAAAAAACAAAAAAAAAAAACAATGCAGAGGAGACGGAGAGAATACGATGGTGCTGCATCTGACACACCCCTGCCCCTATAAAGCTTTTATCACTGTCCGCATTTATTACCATTTGTCATGCTTTTGTTCATTGTTTATGACCACTGGCACCGCAAATGTGTTCAAATTAGAGCTTCTATTTTTCTGCATGTCCAATAACCCTGAGGCAAAAAGATAAAATTCTCGGTTATATGAGTCACGCTTGCTCTCCTCTCGAGGCTTATTTCTATTTGACTGCGATGTCTGCTGGAAGTTGAACGAGCTGAATACTAAACCTTATGTGTGTGTGTGTGTGTTTCTCCCGTATAATTCCCCTCACCTTTTTTTTTGTTTTTTTGTTTTGGCTATTGTTATCATTCTATGCTGGTGACGGGAAGCAGCCGCTTCTCTTCACGTACGCACATGTGACCACACCTATGTGCCTCTCTCGGGAAAGTGATGAATGAGGAGCACCTCGAGGGGATTTGATCAAATCTGGATTAGACGGACGGGAGCCTATCAGAGATGAGTTTGCTGTTGTGTTGGTTATGAACAAATGCATTTGAATTTACCTATGCGTTTTCCTGGGTGTCTGTAGGGAATGATATGATTGACGGGAATGATGCTTTGCATCATGGTCCGATTAAAAGGCTAAACTCCTGTCCTGAGATATTTCGGTTATTATATTGGATGCACGATGCAAAGATTTTTCCTCTTGGAACACTTTTTTGTCCGTCGCGAACCCCCAGCCAGCACCAGAGTAAATACACTGCAGGGGCTATAAATGAATTGTGTGCATGAAGCTCCTGAGCAGCCTCTCTCCTGGCACCGTGCCACGGTCTAACATGCTATGGCAAATGAGGCCCACACGTAATTACTAGCCTGGGAAAATCAAAATGATGTTTGTTAGGCGCGGCGTCATAAAGCAAGTGTGTCCGTGCCCCGGGACCAAAGCACGCAACACGCCAAAGAAACACTAATAACAACAGCTACACAAATTGGCAGAGTGTAATGACCAGAGGCCCTGGGAGGGGGGGAAGGGGGGGGGGGCGACTTTCTGTGGGAGAATCAATACCGCTCGCAGCTATGCTGAGCAACAGTGCCTTAGAAGACTGTGTGTGTGTGTGTGTGCGTGCGGCGTGCGTGCGTGCGTGCGTGGGCACGTGGGTGTGTGTGTCTGTCAGTGATGTAGATTTGGCTATGATACTTACTCCATTACGGGTTAATAAGAGAGAGCAGACACTGATTTAAAAAAATGCAGAATATATCACATTAAAGATTTTTTATTTTTTTTCCTTGACACGCAGTCATATGAGCACATATATCTTTGCGTCCGTGTGTGAGCGTTTCTTTGTGTGTGTGTGTGTGCGTGTGCGTGTGCGGCCACAGCCGGGCCGGTGGCACTGGCCTTGTGGAGAGAGCGGTCGTAAATAGGGCCTCGGCGCTCGCTGGCTTATTAACAGCTGATTTATCTGCCCCTGTGTAAGGAATGCTCGCCCTTGGCACCCGAGCCCAGAGATCGACCCTAGGGGCCCCCCAATTACTCGGTGCCACGTGCGCTTTTGTGTGTGTGCGTGTGTAACAATATTTTGTGTCATCGTACCATGGGTAGTTGTGTGTGTGTGTGTGCATGGGCCTTATATTGCTGCATACATCAATGCAGCTGTTCAGTACAAGGGTCATCTTCATCATCACTCTCTCTCTCTCTCTCTTTCTCACTCACCCCTCCTGTGGAGGGAGATACAAGGCGGGAACAATAGGACGGGATGAATTTACTCGACAGCCCTCTGATTTATCAGAGTATTTATCCTGGTGATGAGCCTTTATCTTTCTCTGTTCTCCTCTTCCTCCGCGCCCCCCCACACCCCTCATCTTTCTCTCCCTCAGCCCTTTTACATTAAGACCCTGTGTGTGTTTGAATGGCGAACGTTCATCATTTAAAGCACTGACAACACAAGCCGTTATATTTCACTGTGGTCGGGACGCCTGTGTGACATTGATTCATCGTACCGAGGCTGAAGTTTAAAGGCCTTATCTCCTTTTACCCACAATGTTTGGCTTTCTGCCCGTGTGCATTTCAGATACGTTTTCCTTTATAATCGGTGAAACATCCTATTTGATCGGATGTTTCTTTTTTTTTTGGTTTTTATTTTATCTTTCCCGGCTGCATCCTACCTATCGTCATCCAGTCATCATTGTATCGTCAAAAATATTTGACTTTACAGATCCTAAGTGCCATAAAGTTTAACGAGAAAAAAGAGTTACGGTCCCTGATAAATCTCTCTATGCATAAAATAACAGTTGCGATGATAAGATTTGAGAGGGTTTCAAATATTCCCCCACTTTTCCCACTGTGTTGATATATAATTACTTCAAATTATAAGTCATGAAATGAATGAATTACCTGAATGAAAATTGATGAGCTTGAATCTTCATCCTGATCTGCAAATACATAAAAAAAAAAAAAAAAAAAAAGTATTTTTCTGAATACACCTCTTTTACCTAATATAGTTATTAAATGTTTCATTAACCTTCAACAATATTCAAGCTATTATCCCATTACGGATTTCGACTTCAGTTGTATTTGAACACTTTGTGTAGTTTTCACGTGGCACCTACTACAAATTGTGTTGCGCTCTCTTGACGTCCCGCCACCCAGGACTTGGATAGAGTTTGCGATGTAGCGCTTATGATGATTGGTGGAGTGAAGTGCAGGATGAAAGACTCGCATTGCTCCGTGAAAGTGTTACCTGGGGGAGAATGAGTGTATCAAGCCTTGGCAGTGGATCATTACGCCAAAGAGAGAAAAAAGAAAAAGGTCGTAATTTTCAAGTTTTAGCCCAAACTTTTGTTCCTGTGAATTTCGCGTGCGCTTGTTAATCACTACACCACAAGAACTTCATGTTCTTGTCATGTAAAATGATATAGACGGTAAGTAAGTTTTAAATTTAACCTGTAACTAGAATTGGAAAAAGTCAATGGTGTGATTCTAATAATTCAGTGTTATGTATTGTAATTTTTTTTTCTTTCCTCTGTGAATTATCTTTCCTAAACAGAGAATATGCTGCGCACATATCACTCTCTCTCCTTCGCAGGAGAGCAGTGTGTTAATTTGTTGTTTTCCCGTTAGTTGTGTCTTTTGGGAAATGTGGGAAGATGGAAAGTTTAATCTTCTGGCGTCGCTCTCTGAAATCACCCATCGCTGCTGACAGGCGGTAAATACATTCAGCAGCATGTACACAATGAAGTGAGTCACATCACTTTGTGCTTAATAGTTAATGCCTTTACTTGAATTGTGATTTAAATACAGCATTCAATTCGCTTGATCTCTCAGACGCAGGAATGATTCACTGTCTCCGGCCTCCTGAAGAATTATGATCTGGTTAGTTAAATGCTGATTGATGATGCGATTCCTGGCAAAATGGTGTCAACGCAAAACTTGACCATAAGTGGAACATTTAAATGCACTTTGGAGTAGCTAAAAATGGAATATAGAAATCATTGTTTTCAACCGTGTCCACAGCAGTTCTCTTTATCTTCTGAGGATCTACATGATTCTCTCCCTCCTCTATGGCTGGAAAGAAAAGGTTCACTTGCCGTGTTCAGTTTACACTCTAACACCACTGTTATGATTTCTCGGCTTTTTCCAGCCCTATCCAACCCCTTCTGTGCGACTGATCCCATCCCTCACCCACCAGCAGGTCCTCACACTGACTCTCTCTCTCTCTCTGTCTCTCTCTCTCTCTCTCTCTCTCTTTCTCTCTCTCTCGCCCCCCCCCCTCCCCTGGTGGTGAATCCCAGGCATGTGCGATCAGGCCTCAGCTGTAGCGGCATTACTGGAAATAATGAAGGGTTTGCCGGTGTGGCTTTGTTCTCGTATTCATCCTCGCATAGACAGCGCAGAGGATTTTTTTTTTTGTTTCTACTCATCCCCCCCCCCCGTTTGTACAGTGGAGTTGTGTTGCGTTTCGATGCGATGATTAAAAGAGCAATCATTCGACAGCAGAGATCTGTGTCGGCAGATGAAAGGGAGATGGCTGTAACTCGTTGACGGTTTTGTGTGTGTGTGTGTGTATTTATTTATAGATGGGCATTTCATCACACGTAACAATGTTCTCTTACCTCCAACTTTTGCCGCAAAAACAAATGCTCAACATTTCAGCTCGTTCTTGATCTTGGATTATTTTTTTGAGATAAAATATCTCATGGTCCTCTCAAGGTCGTTGTCAAACCGTGAATGTGGTGTGACCACAGCATCGCTGGTTCCATTAAATCTGAGGGACATTGTTTTGGTGCCATCCCCCTCTCCGAGAAGCGTATGGTTGTGTAGTTATTCCTGAATTCACCCTCCTACATGTCAGTCATCTGACATGTATACACAGTACACCCATTTAGGATGCCTGTTATATACATATCATGCAGCTGAGTTGAATTTTTCATGACGTTTGGTGTTTGTCTGTTTCCATGTTGTTATTATTAGAACACATTGATGTACATGCGGCAGCCATCCCATACAAACACCCATCCACCCGGCTCATAGCCAAGTGGGAGAATATAGAGATGTAGCATATGTTTTATGGAATATTGTCAGTTGCAGAAGAGGGGGCGGGGGGAAGCTACTCATGGTATACAGCACCTCCTACTGTAATCCGATGATAATGAAATAATGAGTGAAAAAATGCTGATATAAGACTAAATACTTAAATTGCAACTTTTGTTTTGCATACATTTCACATCTTGTTGATTGGATTGGATATTTATTTTTATAGATGCATGCCACTATGGCACACGGCTGCTAGCATCGTCTGTCTGTCACTGTCACCAAACCCACAGGAGTTCTAATGCTTTGTGCAGCTTTGAAGGCGCCCGCCCTGACCTGCACCCCCCTCCGTCTCCATATCACCACCGTATTGATTGCTGCTCTCCGGCCTGTATTAGTAATGGCAGCAACCTTTTGAAGTGGGACACAAACAGATAAAGGAGATTCCGAGTACTAAGAGGCCAGAATTAAGAGGGGGCCCGTTCTCCGTAAAGGCTCAGGCGGAGGCGTGGATAGAGACGATGACGCATTATATCATCACTGTGCTGTCGGCTAACGTTTTTTTAACAAGACGATATTCTATATTTGACCATAATCTATGCGCGTTTTTGCACTCCATTATACCTCTGTGTCTTTTTATATTGTCCTTGGGAGCATTTCTTTTAATATGTGCTGCGACAATAGTGGTTCGTGGCAACTACGATATGTTCAGTGGGTGTACACCACCGCACGTAAGACACGAAGAGGCAATGTAGTGGCCAAGTTGTTCTTTGTGGTTGTATTCCCGTGCCCAGTCTCCGCAGGAAGACTGAGACACTGGTATAATTTGGAACTCTTTATAGTCACTCTGTGCTGTGGAGCTCCTCTCATCTTTTCTAAGCAGCCGAGAAGGTCTCAGTGGTAAATATGCGTTTAGTTTTTACACACTGAACACGCACCAAAGCAGACCGAGTTCCAAACTCACGGATCACTTTTTAGTTTATTTTTTTTTTTTCAGGGAAAGAAGGTGGGTGCTCGTGGGAATGGGGTTTTATGTTTGAGTGTGTGTGTCTGTGTGCCTGTGTGTGCGTGCGTGCGTGTGTGTGTGACAGAAAGTTCTTTCAGTGTGTGCATAATGCTGTTTGTTCTATTCTGGCAATCGCACTCCTGACTTTTAACAGCATGAAGTCCTCAAGGAGAGTTAGGAGACACACACGCGCACACACGCACGCACACACGCGCACACACACACACACACACACAGAGACGATGGGCTCTCGCTTTCTTCATCTCCTTTCGAGGCACATTAATAATCTTCACAGAAACGGATCTGTCCGTGAACCTGTCAATTTAAGATTTAAAGTTACTTTGGTTTCTGGTGTTTTTAGATAAAGATCCACATTTTTAAAGAGCCTAACAAAATCAGAGTCAAAGACAAAAAAGCCTACGAGAGGAAACTTCAGCCACAACAACATTATTATTCCCTATGAAGTTTAGGCGGGCTGTAAAACTTTGTGAACTATTGGCATCACAGATGAGCTACAAAAGAGCAGATTTAAAAAAACAGATTAAAACCGCTTAAATGTTAGAAGTTCTCCTATAAATGAACCTGCATGATGAGTGTCCTGGTTACCTTTGGGCCTTTTACAAAAGTTTACGCCGGTAAATGCACAGGTTTGTCCACGCCACTTGGATAATGCTGTATTTGTGAAAAATTATTATGATTGAGTGCACTTGTCAGGAAAGAGTGTTCTGTGTATTCGGAGAGTAAAATGCTGCGTTTGCAATTGGGAAAATAGCACTGTAGACACAAACACACGCACATGCACAACAAACGCACAACAGAACGAGGGCTGGGTAGGAAAACCCTGCACCTGAGAAGGAAGTGATAACGCTGAGTAAGACGGACACACACAAATGTACACCAACACACAATAGGACATAATGACTATAGCTGTAAGCATTATTAGTAATTACCATTGAAAGCCGCATGATAAATGGCACCTATATACAGACTATAAGGGATGGTTTTCCCACGGAGCCATAAGCTCTACAGAGACAAATGGCCGCACACTGAACACTGTATCTCTCATTGTGAGACCGATGCATCACCATTGGCAAAAATCCTTGTGAAAAACTACAAAGGTGTTGTAATTCACCAGCTATTTTAATATTTAATAATATATACATTATATAGTTTGTATTTTAAAGGGTGTGAATGTGCAAGGGTCAACTTGTCAATCTTAGTCAGTTTGATTTGAGCTTATTTCCATCTAAACAACTCGTACTATAAATAAACTATGAATAATATAGCTCTATAGAATAATAATTTGGACACTTTTAATGCATCGTAACGGGTTGAAGGCAGGATGTCTGCATATATGTCAGAGTACATACAGGTACACAGAGAAGTTGCTTGTATTTGTGCATGTGTGTGTGTGTAGGTGTGTCTAGGTGTGTGTAGGTGTGTGTGTTGATATGAAATGCCCCTCTATTAGGCTTCTCTCCGCTCTGTGTGTGTGTGTGTGTGTGTGTGTGCGTGTGTGTAGTAGCACCACAGATGGACGACACACATAACTCCACGCACACTCAGCTGGCAGTAAATCCCTGCAGACAGCACAGTCCTGTTACCAGAAGGTTTTCTCTGTCAAAGTGTCCTTGAGTCAGACAGTTGAGCCCGGCCTGGTCACTCATCATGGGTCAGATATGAACCTCCGCAAGATGACTATAATATTATGTGAATATTCCTGTGGCAAACATCCTCAGTAGAGGAGTATCCCCCCCCCCCCACCCCCAGGATTTTTCTTTTTGGTAAAAGACTGCAATTTTAATGAGTTACACACATGATATACACACAACTGTTGATTCTTCATTTGCCTAATTGTTTGATTATTTATTGTGTGTATTCTTGTAGAGTGTGATAAGATCTATCTAGAAATGTCAGAACCCATTGTTTTTTGTTGTTATTTTTTTTCCTTCGGCTCTCATGAGGAGTTGACGGATAACTTTACGAGCAGTCGATGGTGCTGACAGTCACAAATAGTCACAGTGGAAAGTTAGTGTAACGATACATCATAACACATGGTGATCTATGACTGCCGTCATTGGTCACCTGTGCACTGTATATTTCTTTATGACCATTTAAGGTGATTTTTCTTATTGTCTTCTCAAAGCACCACTGTTTCGTCCTGTATAACTTTTTTTTTTTTTTTTTGTACAATAGCCAACAGACAAAGGATTGGATGGGTTCTTGGGGTTGATGTTGAATGATGGTCCCTTCTGTGTTCAGATCCAAGAGAGAAAATAGGTCTTTGGAATTGGTCGAATCATTTCAATCCAAGATGGTTTGTCATTGATCTTGTTATGGGCAACCCTATTGTATAAAAAAGCTGTTAACTCTCTTTTTCTATGTGTTACTTTCACATATGATACATCGAAAAAAAAACTTGGCAGTGCAGTAAATTAGACTAACCCTAACAGAGGGCTAGAATGAATGAGCATCACAAAGGCTCCCTCCTGGAAACACACACACTCGCACACATAAACCCAAACAGTTGCCTTGCATCCTGTTATTGTTATGACTGTATATATTGCCACTGCAACAAGCCAATTTTCTCCAAGGGAATCATTTTAGTTTTATCTTATGAAAGGAAGATTTTGGGGGAGCGGAGGATCGCGGAGAGAGAGAGAGGGAGAGAGAGAGAGAGAGAGAGAGATTTGGACTCAGTGGTGCGTAGCGGCTACCAGCTCATGTTGTCATTGACAGGAAGTGAAGGGTACATGCCTTCCTCAAACCAGCTAATCCCGCTGACCTCATGGGGGACAGTGTGTGTATGTCTGTACGTACGTGTGTGTGTGTGTGTGTGTGTGTGTGTGTGTGTGTGTGTGTGTGTGTGTGTGTGTGTGTGTGTGTGTGTGTGTGCGTGGGTGTATGCTTATGTGTTGCACACAAAGAGTGAGGACGAGGCCCCGGACTCCGAAGTCTCTCTCTCGCTCCAGGCCTCTAATGAATGATGCTCCCAGTGGCATGGTTTCACCCCAGTGAACGCACACACACACACACACACACTGTGTGTGTGTGTGTGTGTGTGTGTGTGTGTGTGTGTGTGTGTGCGTGGGTGTATGCTTATGTGTTGCACACAAAGAGTGAGGACGAGGCCCCGGACTCCGAAGTCTCTCTCTCGCTCCAGGCCTCAAATGAATGATGCTCCCAGTGGCATGGTTTCACCCCAGTGAACGCACACACACACACACACACACACACACACACACACACACACACACACACACACACACGTGAACACACACACACACACACACACACACACACACACACACACACACACGCTGAGCTAAAGGCAGTGGGACCAGTTGTGTGCATAGTGTGTGCATGTGTGTGTGGAATCTCTTATAGTATTCTTTCACTAATGCCAATAATTAGTTATATTATGTCTTGATGTTCTTATTGTGTATTAGACCTCCCTCAAAACCTTTTAATTAGTTATAATACGTATAAATGAAAGGAACTCATATTTGTTATATTATCATATTCTTTACATTTTACATGTGCACAAAGATGCAGTAAAGATATTAGAGTACCGGCCGAGACATGATATATAGATATAAGGAACTGTGTAGCAGGAGCAGCCCAGGACGTAGAGAAAGAAATCTCGGCAAAGAAGTTTTAGGATGCAGGTCACATGGTCCAGAGGTGTAATTGAGTTTCTCACACCACAGTGTCACCTCCTGGAGATTATTGGAAGTAATAATCAATTCCTGCGAGCTAAAATTGAAGAGGGGTGCAGCGGCCTTCGGGTGAGAATAGGCTGCGGTGCAGGAGCTGAGGGAGTAACTGGGATGTCACCCGGAGATGCACTTTCCCTCTGTCCCCACGGGGGATTTCATAGGCAATCTTTACATTTTGATGAGACAACCTTGGTATTTAAATTGACTCTTCAATGTTGGCATTTGGTAGAATGTAAAGCTTTGGCTGTCTCCCAGAAAACCACGTGAAGGCAGCTCAGTAGTGGCACCACTAAAGAACGAACGCTCTGCACACTTTTTTTTTTCTCACGTGCAGGGTTTTTTTTTTTTTTTCTTTCTTCCTTTAAATCATTTAGAGAGAGTCCATTTTTTCGTTTTCTCTGTGCTTACACCTATCTCTGCCAGACATCTCTTCAGCATCTCTCTGTTATCTGCTGAGAAACCCTAAACAGCACACCAGTAAATTACCATCTAAATATAGCAGTTAAAGAAAAGTGCCATTTCCATGCCATTAACCATTACTGCGGCTATCAGCCAAACAAATCTTCAGCATTTAGCTAATGACGACGCAACAACAAACCACGAAGTGCTAGTCTCGGAAAGAAGGGGGAAAAAAAGAAAACCTGGTTAAGGATTCCGAACTCACACGAGTAAACAAAAACAACATTGATTATTGATTTCCCATCGGGGGAATCAACAGCAGTCACCCGGGCGAGCGTCCCGTGTCGACTCGTCCATTGTGTGCGCGAGTTAAACAGGAAATATCGAAAGCACGCGAAGCGTCAATACACTCTGCAATTTTCTCATCAAGGTTTATTTATTTGCTGGCTCCTCGCCAGGCCGGAGACCTGCATTATTGAGCAAAATGTTGCAGCAGGCAGTTATTATGTGATAATTAAACAGTATGAGTTCTACTTTGGCCGTGGATGCAGCCAAAAAACACCTGGGCAATTAATTTTTATAGATCTCCGCAAGATGCAAACATCCGTGGTGTGAAATCTCGTTTGCGTTCATGTAGTACGACGTCATGCGTGTTGGACAAGGACACAGGAAAGAGGACATACATTAGGTTACGGGCTGATGCGATATGCTGAACAACGCAAAATGGAAGACCCCAATTATGCACAGCCACAACAATTTGGACTCAAAATCCAGATTCAAGGCTTATTAAATGAAGGAGCCTTGTCTTATCGTCGGATCCTATCTTTCCTCAAATATTTTTGAGACTTTTTCTGTTTGAAATATGAAAATGTGTTAAAAGCATGGACACAGTCTTTTCTGCAGTCGTACAGGTCATATAAATTTGTGTTGTTTTTTTTCTGTGTGTACTGGCTAATTACATTTTTTTCTTCTGATATTGTTCTAGATAGACCGCGGCTCATGACGCTACTTTTGCCTGTGATTATTTGGGGATTGAGATTTTTTGTGCCTCACAGATGGAATATGTTGACATTTTCACGTGTGGAACTTTACTGCATTCACTTATATTGGACTTCCGTCCTGTCCCTCAGCTCCTGTGTGGTGTTGCAGGACCAGGATGCAGTCTTGCATCATATCGTAAAATACTCTTATGCACATATTATTACTGTGGTCTGCATGTACACGTATACAATCAAGCTAATAACAAACCAGGCGCGCACACACACACACACACACAGACAAAGAAACACACGCACAATAATTGTCAGTTTATTTCAGATATAGGACGAGGAAGTGAGTGAAGCACACACACACACACAAACATTCACTTTATAGAGAGAATGAAAGCGGTGATATGGAGTCAAGAAGTGTGATATGGATGCAGAGAGAAAGGAACAAAGTTGCGTTGTGTGTGTGTGCGTGCGCGCGCGGCCGTGTCTGTGTGTGTGTGTGTGTGTTTATGACAGCTTTCAGAGCAGCACTTGGCCAGCTGATTCTCTCCCATCTGAAATCCTGAGTGAGGATTATAAAACCAATCAGCAGACGGTGATTGCTGCAGCCAGTCTGTGATTGGATCACAACCCAGCTGCTGCCATCAGCTTGACAAAGAGAAAAAAGAACGGGAGAGAGAGAGGAGAGGAAGGAGACGCGGGGAGAAAGAAAGAGATGAGGAGAGAGATAAATAAAGAGAGCTGTCAGAGGGGAGCCTGGCGGTGGGTGGAACAGATACACAAAGAAAGAGAGAGAGGGAGAGATGGAGAACATGAGATCCAGATCTTCAGCGTTTGCTCCCCAAGTCATATTTACTCCCACCTGCACAGATTTACTCTCAAGTCTCCACTGTGCTGGTGACCTCTCACGTGGACTGCTCTCAATCTGCTTGCTTTATTCTTTATCCCCCCCCCAAAAAAAGGTACGATACTCATACAAGTAGTTCTCTGTTGATTCTGCCCCACGTCCCACGATGGTTGTGCAGGTGTTTCCGCAGCGTATGTCCTCGTTACGGCGGAAAAGTAAAAACATAAAGTGACCCATAAAAAGGCCCGAGTCTTGACAGCTGTTTGGAGTCACCTTCAAGTTTAAGGGATGTAGATGATGTGTCATTTGGTCTTTCGTGAGGTTCGGCTCTGATGAGGGGGCAGCACGTTGGTTTATTGGTCTCAGACGGACATATTGAAAGGTTTGAACGTGGCTCAGATTGGACATATTGACATTAGTCTGGAGGATTAGTCAGCCGGTGGCTCGCCTGTGTCCGTGCGGTGTCCCGCACGGGCTTCCGACGGGCGAAGCATTTGAGCACCAGCGAAGTATGATACTGATGAGCTCCTCCAGGGTGGCCCGCCATCGATTTGGTGGTCCAGCTTTTAACTTGTCGTTCGGCAAAGACCAGGAGGAGGATGGCCCTGGCCAGGTCCCTCGGGGGCCCCTTGAGGCCGATCCTGCCAACCAAGAGCGCAGAGGAAACGCCGCACCATTGTAATGTCCCGGCGAGCCAGTACCAGGCTTTTGGTGGGGAGCCTCCACAAGAAAGAAAAAAAAACTCTGGCTCACAGTTGCACAATGTGCCACGAAATATTCGACATCAAATTTAAGAGCTGCGTGTATTTCTGCCCGAGAGATATTGCCCGGGACAACCGAGATTGTATGACAGAGCAAATTCAGGCGCCATTGCTCAGAAAAGTTTGTTTTGTTTTGTTTTTTTTTTACCTTGAGGGTACAAGTTTCACATGCACCCATTCCACTAATCTGTGGTGGATTCAGGCTTTATTTTCCCTGGTGTGTACTGGCTCTGGAAAACGGTAATTGAGCTTTCAAGCATTTAGTGTTTCGCACCTTTCAGTTGAGTGCATGGCAGACTGATGTGATATCCCATTATCATGTACACTGTGCTTCATTATCCTGTAAATATAATGAGATGTAGGCTTCGAAAGAACGAACAGGTTTTGTCATTTAGAGTTTTCACTTCACCGTGTTGATGCGCAGGGCATGGGTGGAGTATAATACAGGCTTGTATGATTCGAATGGTTCCATGGAGCTCCTTACAATTAAGATTAACAGCACGAATTAGCCGTAGAGACGGGTGGTTGTAAGATGAACTTTGTCCACATTACAGTCAAAGGAGTTTTAGCACAATTTGATCTTGTAAAGTTGTTGTTTTTGTGCAACTGACAGCAAGGTAACGAGTATGCTGTAATAAGCCCTGACGTCAATGCGCACAGTAGTTTGGGTGGAAGGGTGTTCCACACAGAACACAATGAGTTTGTGTTTGTGTTTGTGTAGTTTTAATAAATATGTGCATCTGTGGTATGATGTTAGCAGATGTTTGCTCACTGTGTGTGTTGGCAGGTTTGTTTATCTGCCCTCCCCCGGGGCTTCATTTGACCTGGGACATCTGTTGCCCCCGGCCCACTTTCTGCCCTTCAGCGCCCTCTTTTATCTATGCCCATGACCTGCTGCTACCACATGCACACCGACACACTCCCTCACACACGCACACACACACACACACACACACACACACACAACATACAAAACCTCAGACTCAGATTTTAACCACGACAGATGTGGAGTTCAAAAATGATTTTTCATATTTGAGGTGCGCCATAAATACTGAATGTGTGAACTTTGGCATATCTCGAGCATTAAAGGTAGAATGGGTGGGTGGGTAGGGTGGGGGGGGCAGTCATTTAATATTCAGGCTGTAGATCAGACAGAGCTGGATGTGAGTATGTTAATGGTAAATGTGAAAGAGGTGAAGAGGGCAGGAAGAAGTGAAGAAGAGGAGGTGAGAAGGTGCCGTTATAGCCCAGCTGGGCCCAGTGGGCAGGTCTGTACCTATGCCGGCCTGGTATCTGTTTAGTTGCGTTGAAAATTGCGGCACACAAATACTCACCTGCTTAACATGGGCGACATAAGATCAGGTGGACCAGGGACAAAGTCATCCAGTTAAAGTAAACTTTAGGGACCTCCATAAAGGATTAATGTTAGGTACCTATGAGATCAGTTTACTGTGATTGATGGGAGCCGTTGTCATTTAATATGACCTCAGATGTCATCTCACATGTCCTGACAACAATAATTTATGTGGGACCACACATTATGGCTGAGGAGGATCAGTACTATGATGGGTAAAATATCTTGCAGATGATTTTGTGTAGGGGCCAACACGTTCGACTCACGTCGGCATTTGTAGAAAATTCTATATAGAAATAATAAAAATCGCAATTTTCGCCAAAAAAACGACCTGCCAATCCAATATGTAAAAACACAAATAACGATTGATATAATTGAGTAAACAACAGCTAAAAATGTTCCCCATTCTACCACGTTCTCTGTCAAATGTTTCCTCAACAATTGCAACTCCTAGTACTACTAAATACTTATTAGTACACTAATAACACAAATACTCCGAACCATTCTCGAGAAACAAAATCAATTTATGAGACGCGTGGCAAGTGGCAATCAGTTGCAATGGGAATAATCAACGGCAGATAATCCAATCAACGCAGATCTGCTGGATCATAAGTGTGTGTGCGCGCTCACGTGCGTGCCTGTGGCCATAAATATCTTCAGCCACCTCCTCTGAGCTCTCCAGACATACAGTAACTCACCTATTCACCAGCCAGCATTAAGAACAGCTATTTCCCAGGACTGCTATTCAGCAGTGTTCAGAGCAGGGGGGAGTTTGAAAGGGAAAAAAAAAAAAAAAAAAGATTAGCTGCTGTATGTCTACACCACAAAATGATTTATGCCGAGACTTTTATCAGAGCCACCCCACCCCCACTGCAAAGATCATTTCCCCCGACTTCACCTCACAACGGGAACTATTTTAAGCGTTGGCTCATTAATACGGAGTGATTGGATTCATTGTTCTGCAGTCCTGATGGATGTACCGTGAAGTTTTTCTCTCTCAACTCCCACCTTCAGTCCCCTCTTCAATCTTCGGGGGGAAGAATTTCCCTCCCCAGAATGCAGCGCCATTGTCTTCTTGAAAGTCAGATCAATCCGTTTCCGATGCCCTTTTGTCGCCTCAGTTCACTTGAATGACATGGCATTAGCCTCACTCCATCAAACCTTTCATAATGACAGCACTTCTGACTTAAATCTCCGCGGGGCCTTTATGCACTTTAACCACCAGCCGAAGACACCCTCGGCTCAAGGTATTACAGTTTATTTCTCGATTTCAACACTGAATTCAAATATATTCAGAGTGAGACGTCGGGTGCAATAACGAGTGGTGTTGTTTTTTTGGCAGCTTTCTCTACGTCGTTCATTTCGAGGAAAAACATCCCATGCATGACTGCAGGTGGATCAGTTCTTTTTCAGTTGTTTGCCAATCCTCAATGTCGGACAGTTTTTATTAAAGTGGGAATTTGCAGGTGCCATAGGAGTAATTTTAGCCTCTTAATGCACTGCCCCTCACTCAGGAAATGTGCCTCCCTCAGCTTATTAATATTAATTATTCCGGCTATTTATCAGGAAGCCACATTATCCAACGATTCTACCTTCAGCTTCAATATCTGGATGGCACACGTGACTTGTCACAGGAACGATCTTTCTCTTTTCCGACTTCATACCCCGAGCACATGCACCCTGTGACTGTGGTGCGCGGGGGTTCAATCTCTCACGAGCCTCCCTGAGAGCCTCTGTGAATGAATGGTTGGCGGCCTAAAGTGTCGAGAGTCAGCCCCGGTGAGTTCAAGGGTAGGGCCGAGGACCCTATCAGTCAAGAAGACGCGGCGTCATTGAAAATCTGTGTTCATCTCCCATACCGAGGGAGGAAACTCAAAAAGTCTACTGCAGCGTGTTGCTTCCATCGATATTCCCGTTTGAGGAATATTCAGAGTTGGATAGTAAAAACGTGCCCAGTGTTTCTTGGGGTCAGTCGGTGAAAGACATGCCATGAATGACCTTTCAGGCAGAGTCGTGAGCGATCGGCCCGCGCGGGGAACGTCATTATTCCTCGTATTATTATTATTTATTTGTATTTATTGCGCGCCGTCTTCCGTTTCCCCCGGGCCATCCTTTTCGCCACCCCGCTCACACAGCGCTGTATCCATTGCGTGCTCTATTTTTGTCCCCGGGGATGGTTGACTTTGTCGCCAGGGTTGTGTATCGATGGCTGCGTCTGAAAGGTGCGCTATAGAAAGCGTGGTGCCACCGGAGCCTGCTGCGTGCTCTGCTGCAGTATGTCAGCTGTGGGTGCTATAGGGGAGGGGGGGGGGGCTATTTAATGCCGTACCTCCTCCTGCAGAAACACTCCAGTCCTCATCCTGCGCACGTCTAGTCAGTTTTTGGAGATTTGGAAAGTTTTCATTCCGTTTCAATATTCAGTGTTAACTGTATTTGCCAATTTAGTCTGATCTTTTTCTTTTTTTTGCCGTGCACATTTATGGGCCTCATATTTCCTGTTGAAACCTTTTCGGAAGTTCAATGTCATTTCCAACATCATCGTTATTGTGAAATCTGAAAGAGATGGGTTATTTTTTGGAAATGATTTAAGCTGTGACTATTGAATAATGAAGTTTGAGCAAAGTCACACAATAACACAAATGACATAAAAAGGTTATTTGAATAGAATTCATATGTTGTCCTTCCGCTAAGCCTCAGCTGTGTCACTCAAGTGACAATCCAATGTTTGTTCATTGTTCGCTGAGTCCAAAATCCTTCACTGTCATGACTATTCAACAAGCGCAGCTTGCTGGTTTTTACCGTGTCTACCACGCAGTGGTGCATTTGGAGGACAGCTGTGGTTTCACTTGAGAATAGTGAATTGAAACTGAAATTATTTATTATCCTCATATCCTGTTAAAATATTTAAACACTTTCCAGCTGAAAGTGGCGGCTTTAGTGAGGCATTGTTTTAATTCCAAGCGTTATTGTGGGAGATAAAAAAAAAAAAACGAAAACTAACCAAATATATTCATTTATGTCGTTAAACATGCAGAATATGAACGAAATACAGCGTATACCATGCAACTACCCTTAAATGGTGATTGCAAGGCCCTACTCTGACAATATTTTGCACATCGACATCTCTGTCAGTTCACATCTGTGTCACATTCCACCGCCGCGCGCTTCGTTTCCGCTGTAATGAAGCTTTTTAAGTTGCGGCATGAGCAGTGGACAGGCTGTTCAGGACAGGGACCGGCAGGGAAATCATCAGCCGTCAGCCGTCACCTACGTCGCTTCTTCTCATTAATTACTTTTGGGGAAAGAGAGGTCGAGGCCAAATGAGTATTGATTGTGGTGGGCCGGCGTAGGGGGCCGGATCCCCCGGCCAGTCCCCGCGTGTCCTAGCTTTTTCCACCTCCCCCTTAAGTGGGAACAAGGGGGATCGGCAGCGAGCCGGGCTCCCTGTTTAAGAACGGGAACTTAAGAGTTTCACACGGGCGAGACAAGACTCCTCCTTTTTTTCCAGTGCGTACCGTTGTGTCTGAACCCCTGTCCCAGATTGTCAATAAGGGGACAAAATTTGAAATATCTGCCGATGAACGTCTCACTGGGTTTCTCAAATTTGTCTCTTGATATTTTTTTTATCCTTTGCGGCTCCTGCCTCACTATTTATATTTTCTCCTTTTCCTGTCTCCCATTACAACTAAAAGTCACCAAAATAGATGCAGAGTCCCCATCCTCGTCTCCCCTTCGCTCTGCCTATACCCATTCCCTGCTATTGTTGCATGAGAGATGGTTTTTAATTACCTGTTAACTCCCTGTACTCAGCAGATACACATGATAAATGGTGTGTGTAGCCGGCGAAGCCACCATCTGGATGGAGCAGGGGAGTCGAAAGAGCTTTTTATTATTTTTTTCCCTCCACTGTCATACCAGAGACAGCAGGGGAGGGTTGCAGGTGTAGCCAGGGACCGTCCCAGTTTAGATCAATTTTGACAGCTATTTAGTGTCAATGGGGTCACGTCCATTTTTCCTTTTCTGAGACTGCAGGCAGTCACGATACGCCGCTGGGAAAAAAAGAAAGCCCATACCCCCACAGTGGAGTGAGAGATTGCAGGGGTGATGATTTTGCCCGCAAATTGCAGCACTTTATATGGAGATCGTAGTGAAGTGAGTGGAAGGGATGTCAAGGCTGTGGGTTCGGAAGCAGGTAGTATGTATTGATGCACAGGCGCGATGTTATGAAATGTCCAGCACGGTCTATAAAGACTTAATCAAGAAGACTCCCTCAAAAGTTCCTGAGAGTTGCTCTGAAAATCGAAAGCCTCACAGAATTTCTTTTTTTATCTTCAGAGTGAGTGAGCCTGAAAAGTGGAATAATTAAGTCAGCTTTCCATCATGGTAAAGATGTACCGGGTTGCTTTGAGCACGGATGTGCAGACAGACGGGGCGGGACTGAAACTTAACTTTTTTTTCCCCGTCAGTCCTTGGAAGTCATGCTCGGCGTCATTCCCAGGTTTATCGGCGACGTGCTTGGAGACGAGAGTCTCGGCTGACGGCGAGAAGCCGCTGACAGGTGTCTCCCGTAAGAGGGCGTCCATCGTGCTCTGAGTTCACCTCCGCCACCCGCGGGTCCGCTGTCAGGAAGTTCAGAGTGGGGTTGGCCGTACACGGTAACAACCCTCTCAGGAATAATTGCGACAACAAAAAAAAAGTGAAGTGAATATGCAAGTGAGTCATATGTTAGTTCATTCACCAGAACAGTGCTGAGAAATGTTTGTATTTTTCTATTTATTTACTCAAGGACAGTGATGGGGGGGCCGCAGTGCCGTGTAGCTCTCAGTGGGGTTACAGCAGAGGTCAGCGCTAATTAGGCAACAGCTTTAATTATACTCTGCTTGATTGAGTTGAGCGGCTCAGTTACTTATTTAACTCGCATTCGACGCCCTATAATTATCCTCAGACGCGCTCGTCTTATTGAGCGTTGTCAGGCGTCCGTGTTCTCCGCCCGGGGGTTCACGGCACCGAGCAGGTGACCCGCGTGGCCGGGGTCAACGAGCTCCAGCATGAAGAAAGGCTAACGATGATAGTCCCCGCGTGTGGACCCCCGTGTCAATCCAGTTCCGGCTCAGGGCTGGTTGAGGCAACTCACACACACACACACATTATTGATTCTATAAATGTGACATTGCGCCGACACCGGATTGCCTGAAATCCCGGCGGGGAAACGTCGGAGACGACTTCAAATCCATTCGCTCATTTCCTCTCCTCCCCGAGGCCGCCGTGAAGGGCCTTTGAAGCGCCACGTGTACTTGACAATGGCCCGACGGTGAATTCAGAGGAATTGAATATTTGTAGGTTCCTGTAGGAGACGTTTCTGTGGCTGTTTTCATTCAATTTGCCCCCTCCAGGCCGAAAGGACCAATTTCCACCGGCGTCACGACAAACACAAGCAGACACACCGAGGGGGGGGAAAAAAAAACAGAGACAGATACATCGATATGCCCGTGGTAAACAAGGGCACCTATATTGTGTGTTGGTGTTTTCTTTGTCGCTCTATCTCTCCATCAGCGGTGAATCGGTTGAGTGTTAGGACATCGTTTAAAGCTCTCGCCCCGGCATCAAAAGCGGCTTTATTGACTTTTTTTTTTTTAAACAGTTAATGGAAGCCTTCAGGGCAGGAAAGCTAATTAAAATCATATGCGGGTCAAGCTCATTTAAAGACTCCCCATTAGTTTATGTTGAGCTTAACCACGCTCGACTGGAAAATCCATCCATCGGGCATCGTAATTGACTGGTGCGTCTAATGGCTTTCCGATGCTCCCGCGTCTGGGCTGGTTCCTCTGGCAGATTTCACGCCGCAGCTTCGAATCACCCCCACACGGAATCATTAGAGATGGCCGCCCCGCGTCCCGGTGTCCTCAAAAGTATCTCGCCAGTGCCGGGAGACAGCGACGTGCTTCTCACTCCTGTCTTTGGAAGTAAACGACAAACAGGCACTCTGCACACGGAGATGTGGACATTGTGAATTAGCGCAACACAAACGCGCAGATCTACGTAACGATGAGACAAACATAAGGTCTTTTTTTTTTTTCTTCTTCTTTTTGGTCCACCGTGATGAAATGGATAAATATGTAAACGGCTGGGCTTTACATAACCTGCGTCTAGATAACAAAGGGTTTCATTTACGATATGAGCAATACAACGTATATTCAAATGAGGCCTCATCTGATTGCCAATCAAAAAAGAATTCCAATCAGAAGCTTGCTTCCAAAGGGAACCTTGTTTTGAATATTTTTCAATCAGGTCTGAAGATGAAAGAGCATACTTCATATATCATATATATCTATATATATAGATATATAGGTTTGGAGAATTGAAATAGAAGAACCGTGGCCGTTATTGAATTAAGGTATTGTGTTATTTTATGTCTTGAAGTGTGTCCTCATTACGGGTCCCCTTGTTTATTGCACAGCTCTCCTGAGTGTGCACTTTGCAGGACCTGTGCGGTGGGGGGCTGATTTCAATGTGTGACTCGGAGGGAGATTGTGTTCCGGCTTTGTTTATTGTTCCCTATCAGGGGCCAATATGCTAACAGCAGATGCCGCCCATCTTGCCGTGTCTTAGTCCGATGCGCGCGCCTCACCACTCTGGCCACCAACCACACTCTTAAAAACCGCTGTTGTAACCAAACTGCCACAAGCAGGGCCCCAAAAAAAACAAAAAACAAACAAAAAAAACGTGCAACCTCTTAGCTCCGGCAGAGTGGTTCATTAGACAGAGTTAGATCAGATAAAAAAATCCCCCTGAGATAAATGTTCTCTAACACTGGAGGACAGAGCGAGCAGAGGATACAAGCCAATCCGAGTAAAATGCTCAAATGAGGGGTTGTTTATATTAACACCTATTAAGATGTCATGTAACATTTGGCTCATTGTTGTGCGGAATAGGCAAGGTATTCTTTTTCTGCTCTGTATGCTTCATGCCTTATTTTTAAAATAGCAAACATGTACACATATATGCATATACTCACACACGGTGCCCTTTGAGCTCGCAGATTATGCTAATATTAGGAGGCATTGTCACTCACGCATGATATTACGTTCTTATGAATTTGCCAACATTTCACACAACCCACCACCTCTTAAATGGCTATTAAAGTGTCAGTTATCAAGGAGAAGCCAAGCATTAAAGTGCATGTAATGTAAAACCGACTGTTGCTGTATGTGAGACGGTGCTCCCCACGATCCAGTTTCCATTACTAACCTGAGTGTTTGATTATTACCATGAGTTAATCAAGTAAATAATAGTGGGCGAGCTGTTTGTGCCGTTTTTTCCCCAAAAATCCGACTCTTTTCCACTTTCCCACATGGTCTACATCTACAGTGAAATACGTTGAATCCAATCAAAAAGCCTTTTTTTGATGATTGGTCTTTTCCTATTATCCATATTAACTATCCCTTTAGAACCTTGGCCTCATTGAAGGACACTGAGTTGTTATTGTCTCTCTTTTAAGTTTAATATTCCATGTCTATTTTCAAGAACAGTTACCCAGATTTTTTGAACGGAATGAAAACCCGAAAGAGCCCGGAAATGTAGATGCTGTGCTCAAGATGAAAGAGGAGAGGACCTGCTGAGATGTTTGCAAGATATAGTGTGGGTGTGTTAATATTTAAAAAAAAGGACAACAAATACATACAAGTGGGATGAAAAGAGGTTTTCACTTGCTGCTCCCTCTATTAGATTAGCAGTAGGTCTCACAGCACCTGACTAATAAGCTCAAACCCCACACAGCCTCAATCGTTCATCTCATCTAACACCATTCACCCTAGCCCCCCCCCCCCCCCCCCCCCCCCCCCCCCCCCCCCCCCCCCCCCCCCCCCCCCCCCCCCCCCCCCCCCCCCCCCCCCCCCCCCCCCCCCCCCCCCCCCCCAAACTCCCCACCTGATCCATCATATTCTCCCTGCAGCTAATACCCATCCTGACCCCCGACACATCCCTGAAAAGGCACCAGTCCGTGGCCGGTGCCATTGTGTCAGTATGAGTGCCGAAGTTTCTTACAGCCGCATAATGACTCAGCTCTGTAACATTAGATGGTATAATACACAATAATGACTCTCGTGGCGGCTACATCTGCTGACCTCTCCTGAGAGCCCCGGCGCAATTATTTGCCCCGGCAGAAATTCACAGAGCAAATCTAATGCAACGCGGCCCGAGAACGGAGAGCTCCCTCAACTTATTTTCAATTAAAAACCAGACGCTCTTGTGGGGGAGCTGTGTGAAAGCTTCTCACCGCGATTGAGTGCGAGCATGGGTGGGGGGGATAATTATTCCAGACAAGATGGGCAGGTGTTGATCTACTGTGTGTTTTCGTGTGTGTTTTTGTTGTGTGTGTGTGTGTCTGTGTGTGTGACATGCTTGCATGAGAATGTGTGTGTGTGTGTGTGTGTTGTCTACCACCTGTTGTATCCATGTGCGCATTCATAATGAAACTGGCCGCTCAGACTCAAAAGTGAACTGTGGCTCTGTTTGTCTGTATAAAATGGCGTATGTCAAAGCTGTAGGGGATTATACAGAGATGACATTGTAATTATGAATATGATATTCATTTCTGGAATATGATATTCCAGTAATCCCATGAATATCCATTCAATGTTGCTTTATAAAACCCCCAAATATGCTCCCAGTGTCTCCAAATCACCAGACAACACGTTTTGACTTAAAGTCTGATGAAAAGCTGATGAAGTCTGTGTTTTGTTTTTTTTAACTTCAACACAAGCCATTAACATGCTCTCTAAAGATGGCTGGAGGCCTCGAATTTATGAGTCGAGACCCTGAAGCTGACTTTTCTGTGTGTTGTGTTTTTCTTCCCAAAACCAGGTCCATCTGTCGTCGGGGCTCTGAAGAAGGACTGGGCCTCTCCCAACAGCATCGCTCTCTCCTGGCAGCAGCCCGAGCAGACGGCGCTGCCCGTCCTGGACTACGAGATCAAATATTACGAGAAGGTACGCCGGCTCCCCATCAGGTCCACGTACGGTCTTTGTGAAATTGGGCGGTGCTCAGGCGCTGACCCATATTTAAACGGACCCAGCTAATAATTCCCTGCTCAAAGTCTGTTTGTAGCTGTAAAATTTAGCTCATATTTCTCCGAGATTTCTGGGGCAACAAATCACGCAGGTGTGTAAAAATCCATTTAGGTGCTTCATTCATTATGTCCTCATTTATAGGCCAGATGGATTATTGAGTTCACAGATGTTTTTGGTGTAAAACAGGGAAACTGGCAACGGACCAAAAGATTTTCATAGCCTTTACTAACGGAACATCTTGCCACAGTTATGTAGATTAAATATTCATAGAAGACTACAGATTATTATCACCCTTTTCTGTGTTATGTTTTTCTAAGGGAGGTTGTAATATTATGCTTTTGACCTCAGTATAAGTACCGATTGTTTTTGAAGGATTGCATAGTTGTTGTTTTTTTTACAAACTTTTACTATTTGATTGCCCTTGGGCAGCTTTGTGGATATATTGTATAGTATCAATACAGATGATCAGTTTAAAAGTGTTATTTACTATTGTTATATTGAGTACACAATCTGTGTCAGCGTTTGGATTTATAACTCAGCTTCAGTAACAACCATCCACTACAGCTCCTCTCATCTTATCGGCTAAAGGAAGCAAGATAAAAACTTCTTGTATTGGAGCTCCAGTGCACAAATACAGATTATAGTTGTAATATGAATGTTATTATTATTATTATCATTACGAAGCGAACCAAATGTGCCTCTGATGACATAATAATAATAATAATAATAATAATAATAATAATAATAATAATAATAATAATAATAATAATAATAATAATAATAATAATAATAATAACGATTTTATGCTGAATAGACCATTTAAACTGGCGCTCTCTCTGTAGACTATGGTACCATTACACTGTAACTACAGTAAATGGCCCCTGTATAAAAGGGAGATTGTAATTACAAACACAATAGGAGAAAGTGCCCGTGTCACACATAGGTAAATGTGATGCGTCCGTGTATAGATCATTTTTGGACCCCGACAACCTTTTGCGAAATTACCCCGAAGATTATTTTTGATTGCCTTCCACTTCCTCTCACGCAGGAACACGAGCAGCTGAGCTACTCGTCCACGCGCACCAAGGCTCCCAGTGTGATCATCTCCGGTTTAAAACCTGCCACTTGGTACGTCTTCGGTGTACGAACCCGCACGCCAGCTGGATACAGCTCCTACTCGCCCAAGTATGAATACAAGACTACAGGAGACTGTGAGTACCAGGAGAACGTCAATTGTCGTCGTCTGTGGGGAGGGAGACGTTTGTCTTGGAGGGAATTTTCTCACAGAAAATAATCACCGGATGAGAAATAATCACCGGATGAGAAAATCTTCAGAGACAAAGTATTAATATGCACATTAAATGTTTTCCATGCGTGTTCGTCTCCATGACTGTAAGAAAGATGCAGGCAGTCAGAAGCGGCTGAGGTTCAGATGAAGTTCACATAGCCCCGAGCAGCACCAGGGCAGTTTGTATCAAAGGCACAACAGGAAATAATAAACCTGCCTGCGCGCGCGCGCAACCACACCAAAAATAGGACTCCCAACCGCAGGAGGGAAAATGTGTCCACGAAGGAACATGAGCGGAGGCAGCCACAAAATCACAAACACCAGCACATCGCTACTCAAATGCACATTTCCATGGCCGTCTTCAGCTCACCAACAATATGCCATTCATTACCGCCGGTCCTTTTGCAAACCATTTGAAAGAGTGTTTTTTTTTTATAACATACAGCACACTCTGCTACAGTGTGAAATCATCTTTTATTTAGCGCATAATATATGAGAATTAATGTGTGAGTTGGAAACGCTACACCACAGTCTGGCTTTCATACCTGAAAGTGTGAAAAGACTATAAATGCACAAACAAGTTCCATGTGGCACTGAAGGAATGTGAGGCATTCAGATAAGAAAAGATAATAGAGAATCCTTTATTGTCCCACAGTAGGAACATTTGCAGTGTTGACGCAGCAGAGGTAAAAAATGTGCAAACATAAAAAAACACAGGTTTAGAGCAAAGTCAACTGAGACTGTGCACGAGTAGAAAAAAGTACTGAAACACACAGGATTCACATCCAGGATTAATACCGCACACATATAAACATATATAAATACATATATTTATACTTTAGTAACAAATGAAGAAATATTTAAATATATATATATATTTCTTAACACTTGGATATATCTGATCAGAACTGATCTGGCTTCTGGGGTTTTTCCATTCTTTTTAAGTGATTCATAGCTTTTTTGGCATTTAGAATATCTCTATGTCACAGAGGATGACAGGAAAAAAAAAAATGTTTGCATTCCCATCTTTTTCTTTTTCTGTGATGTGTCTGCCACACTAAAGATATGCCTGCTGGCTAGCTTTGGTTGGAATTGGTAAAGCAGAGGCGATGCCAGTGTTACCATGGCTACAGCTTTGTTTACTGCTGACGGGGGTTACTCTGGGTAGCAAAAAAACATGCAAATAAATCACAAAACCATTTTAAACAATGGTAGTATAAGACTCTTTTTTTTTTTTTAGGAGTCATGAGGCAGAAGATTACAGCATGTATATATATGTCACTATTCCCCATATACTGTCAATAGCCAAAATATGGATACCATCCCATTTTGATTTGTTGGTGTTTGATCTCACAGTTGAAAGTATAGAGTAAGATGATTATTTTTTATATGGATTCCATCAACAAACCCTGAAAGGTCAGGATATCAAAAGCAAAGGAAAGGAAAGTAAAACTAATACAAACAACGGGGGAGTGGGACAACACAAGCTGGATGTTCAGCGTATTGAATCAGAGGGGCTTTTTTTTTAAGCGCGTGTGTTTGAGTAGCGACTTTATTGCAAGTCTACCCATAAAACACAAAGCTCCAGCTGGCCTTTTATGTCAGGTCAGGTATTGTTGAGGGCTGATTTTGGCTTCACAGTGGCCCCCTCCCTTTCCAAAGCTGGAGAGCTTTGCTTTATCTGCGGATCAGACGGCCCTCGGCCGAAGCCTTTGTACTGCCCGGCCTTTTATCTGAGAGAGAGAGAGAGACGGCAGATCTGGCTCCTGTCTCTCTCTCTCTCGCTCGCTCAGTCTGTCCGTCCACCTGTCCGTCTCCTGCATTTGTTTCTCATCCATCTGTTTACGTGTCACTTTGGACACTCTCTCTCTCTCTCTCTCTCTCTCTCTCTCTCTCTCTCTCTCTCTCTCTCTCTCTCTCTCTCTCTCTCTCTCTCTCTCTCTCTCTCTCTCCTCTTCGTCTGCATCTTCCTGTCTGAAGTCGCTGAACTCTCTCTCTCTACAAACACACACACACACCCATTCAAGCATTTCATTAGCATAGAGTAAGTCACACATCTGCTTAGTTAGTGATGTCAGTGTGAATATTTGTTATTCTTATTTTGTGAATATACTGTATTTTTTCACAAACACACACACACACACACACAGACACACACACAGCTCCACACTCACACACATATTCATTACTGACACTCCCCTGTCATGCACTTATACTCTTTACTTCACTCACACATACCCACCTCCTATACAGAATATAGGTCTTACTCAGTGGGCCGGCGACCACGTGCCCTGATCTTCAATCCATATTCATTAAGCAGAAAATTTTGTAGAAATAAACTCCGTAATAGCAATCATCTTTCAATTATCCGGGATTCGTTAGCCCCGTGACAAGACACAGAAAGAGAAAAAATCATGAATATCAAATGAGACCAATTTAACCAAATGATCATGGACTAAATCACAATTTCATGAATGAATAATATTAATTAAACAGTCTCAGGCATATGAATCACTCCGGTATGAAAGCTTTTTTTTTTTTTTTTGCATGACAAAGAGCTGATCAAATATCATTCCGTTATATCTGGCAATAAAGAGAGAGAGAGCATATATGGTGGATGAGTGGGGCATTGATTAAGAGGAATATTCAATATGTTGCTGAATTAAAACGTTCTTCTCACATTTTCCCGCCTCCCCACCTCTTTTATTTCCTCTCTGCTTTTATCGTCCTCTTTCTGGCTCGTTTAATTCCCCCTGTCATATATTAACTCTGAGAGTTTTTTTGTTTTTTTTTCTTTTCACATCACTTCACATCATCCTCCTCCTCTCCTCTTACTTTCATTTCTAACCATGGCTCCTTCTCCTCCTCCACCACCACCAGCCTCAGACATGGCCTCGGATCAGGGCCAGGTGTTGGTCATCGTCACAGCAGCGGTCGGTGGATTTACCCTCCTCGTCATCCTCACCCTCTTCCTCCTCATCACTGGAAGGTAGGACTCGCATCACCTCTCTGTATGCAACGTGAACATTTCACTGCTTTGGACCACCGTATCCCCCCCCCCCCCCCCCCCCTGGACCACCGTATCCCCCCCCCCCCCACATATTGTTGAAAGTCTCTGTTGCCAAAAATGGGGCAGTCGTTTGATTTATTACTCTCTTCATGATGAATCTCTTGATGGTTTAACTTGAGAATTTCACATCTTGACAGATCAGTTTTGATCGATTTCACTTCTTCACACGTTCTTGGTGGAGTACAGTTTTGCGGTCTAAGCAGTTTCAAGGAGTCCCGTTAACCTTAAGCTGGACTCAGACCACTGGAGTTGTGTGCATCGGTGTATCCCTGATTGACCCCCCCTCCGGACATCTGAAAATAAATCTGTTCCGGGACCATGGTCAGCCCGGATAATCCGGTAAACAGAAAGGATTTACAGATTGAGTCTTAAGGCTCCAAAACTGTGTGAAGGCAAAGTTAATAATATCCTGTATGGTGTGACGGGACATTTGAGATTATGGAGCAGTGCAACCCATTTTTCAAAAAAAAAGATGTGATGTATTGTCTCCCACACACACACACAGTCAATGCTTGTCACATAAATAGAACTGTGTGAGTTGGGCCAGTTGGTGGCCACTGTCTCAGCCATCTTCAACCGGAGCAGAGGTCCAGTCAGCCTGGATGAATCACACCTCTGTGGATGTGCAGGGCATTCATAGGCCTTTTTCCCAGCATACATTGTGTGTCTTGTGACTGTAGGAAAGGCCTCTGTGTTCCCGATAACAATTCAAAGTTCCTGGAAATGCAGAGTGACATTCAAAAAAGGGAAATTCAAATGTGGCATAGAATAATTACAAACATTTAAAAGGAGTTGCATTCCCGAGACACTTAAAACAAAAGCTAGAAAATAAGTAGTATGCAGTAAATGATTAACGTAATTAATTAGGAAACAATGGGTCATAAGAAGACAGCCGCTTCATAAGCGCCATATTCCTTGACTTATTGTATATGTTTATTATTTTCTCTGGAGCATTGAAATTGATACGACCGTATTCCATTTTGCTCCTCCAGTTGCTTTTGGACTCAGGATACGACTAAAAGTACACACTGACGTGGATCAGAACGAAATGTTGAAAACATAAATAAGCGTTTATGAAAGTAAGTGTACACAGTGCATATGTATAATGGAGGAGGAGGACACACTAGGACACGCTCCGACATAAATATTCAGAGGAAATGAAAGCCAAAGCCCACGGAGCAAGGCTGTTTTGGTTTTTGTAGAATTGTGCATAGGTGTGTGCATCTTGCAAGTCAGAAATCAACAACACGGGGGCAAAACAAAATAAGGATCACACTTTTTTTTTTTTGAAATCAGAAGTCTTCGGCATCCTCACAACCTGGGCTCTTTCATCTTAACCGCATCCTATTCAATTTCCTAAGTAGGCAAGCCTTGTGTCTCTAAAATAAGTGTCATAGAACTAAAATACTAAAAAGAGATAAATAACAGCGCATGTCCTTGTTTCAGGAAAAGTGATAAAACGAATTTGAATGAATTCAAAAGGCACGAGTAAATCATTCTTTCAACAAGTTTGTCACCAGTGGAACTTGAACTTTGGCCTAAGCAAATCATGATTCCTTTTATGTGCGGCCTCTCGACATAATACAACATTTTCTTCATAAAACTTAGTTATTTTCAAGTTTTGAAGTGCCTGTGACAGAGTAAGAATAAAACAATCTGGAGATGGTTGCATAAGAGTGCAGATTCCTTGAACGCAGCACAAACTTGCATCTTTATAAAAGTGTCCCTCAGTTTTTTTTTGTTTTTTTTTATGACTGCAGCATCTTCAAACTCGTGCATGTTCATCACAGAAATAAACTCTGTTGTTTCCATAGATTTTTTTGTAGAGTGAACTACCGACAGGAGGATTGTGTTGCATCAGAGGAGTGCACACCGGCGACGTGGTTGTCAAAGCTATTTCAAGTCCGCCACACCTTCACAAAGTTAAAGTTTCTACTTATTATCATGACGGGATCTCAGCGTGTGTGGGCTGGTGTCTGCTCCTAATTTATTTATTTAAAACTCGCCAGGCTCAAGAGCTGAATCAAACCCAGGAGGGCTTTTTTGTGGCCTAACACGAGTAGGACCCTCTTTTTCTTTTTTCTTTTTTTCTACCTGAAAGCAGCTAAAAGCAGCCACAGCAGGAGTTGGAGTGTTTTATGTAGTTGATCGCGGCCCGTCTGCATATCCGCGTACCCTGTAGCCCCGCGTAGGAGGGACTTTTACTCTGTGTCCCTTTGTAAACGCTGCACATGTACTTCAGCTGCCTGGGGGTGGGGGGGGGAGTAGAACTTTCACCTCTCACCGACGTAAGGTGGCATAACACCGACGAGGACGTAAGAGGAGCCGCTCCACCGGGAGTTTTAACACCCGGCTGCCCTGAGAGCTTTCTAAATTTACATCTGTTTGCGTATGCTCCCATTAAAGTTGAAGAGCGAGAGCTTCGGCGAGCGCTAAGTCATCACGATGGCGCAGGTAGTAGAGAGTTTGACTGCGTGCGGGCTCTTTATCCTCAAATTGCCTGTCGAACAATGCAACTCTTTTCATTTTGATCACTTTTTTGTTCTTCTCATCCTCCTTAATCCCTTCTTTCTTCGGCGTCCTCCGTAGAGGCGGCAGCAGATGTGCCGTGAGGGATGTTAGGGCGAGACAGAGGAGTGGTTTGAATTGCACTGATGCTTTGATTAACACTCTGGGCAAGGTTGTTCTGCTGAGCTGTGTGTGGGTGCGTGCGTGCGTGCGTGAACATGTACTGAAACAATGCAAAAAATACATAAATAACGGTGAAAGATGCCAAGGTCTCCATGTGTGTGATAGCCGTCTTTGTGGAGAGTGTGGGTCTGTGTGGTGAAGGCCACAGAGACAGAAGGATGGGCGGATAAAGAGGATCAGAGGACGGGACTGGGAAAGGCTGATAAAGGGCGCACGCCAACATTTCTTTAATGAACAGCTTGACCCCATCAGCAAAAGGTCAACAGAGGCTCTCCAAATCCCCCTTCTTGTCCTCTCCGCCAGCGTCGCTGGCCACGTTATCTGCTCGGTGGGTCCGTGTCCATCGTCCCGCAGACTTCACTTAGCCACGGCCCAATCTGGCAACCTGCGGCTCGTGGCCCTCTGACACCCGCTTTTATCTGGCAACCTGGATTGTGTTAAATCTTCAGAGAGAAGGAGCGATCACATGCCATGGCAGCGTTGACAGACGCGCGTTTGGCCTACTCGGTCCCAACCTTTTTGTTATCCCGTGGTTTGGCCTTTTACAATACGTGACATATCCTGATTTAGTATCATGCCTCACCATCACCGACACCACCGTTCCAGATGCCTTCTCTGTGTGCACTATTATTTGTGGCGCGTGGATAACACTGTTACTGTAGAGTTTAGCAGTGGAACAGTGAGTGCACCAAGAAGAAAAATGGACTGTCTGATATTGTATTTCGTATTATTTTTCACTGTCCTGGTCCACAGGGGCGAGCAAAACCCTGGTGTGATCCCCCGACGATGTTCTTACCCAGATTTCTACCAACAAAAAAAAAACGCTGAAGCTGTTCATTCAGACAGAAATATGGCATTCTGTTGAAAACGCTGGAATTCCTTAGAAGCGTCCAAAACAATGTGTTACGTAATAGCAGTGAAATCTTTAGACCCTGTTTGCTATGTCCTAATTATTAGAAATGGAAAATTCATACGTTTGTTTTATGTTTGTTCTGATGCCTTGTGCCGAGACATTGACAGAAGTTGAAGCTTAGGGGAATATGTAGTGGGCTGGGTGGATCTAAAATCCCCTCACCCCCCCCCTGTCCTGTGGGCCCCATGGTGCAGACCACTGTCCCTCAGCTCCATCAGCTCTCCGGGAGGGAGACAGTATCTCTCATCCCGACCAGGGGGGTGCGGAGGCCCCGGGCCGGGGGAGAGGAGCGGTGACAGTAAAGGAGAGGATTTTCCTCTGAAGTGACAGTGGGACCGGGAGAGATCTCTGTTTTCTGTCTCTGCTCCGGCGCCGTTGGTGGTTTCGGGTCAAGCCTCCCGGCTCAGCTTCTCCGACTCGCTGCCACTCGTTGGGAGTCGTCGTCACGTAAACTCAACGTGTCAGTCTCATGTTTGGTATAAACGGCAGATTTGGTCGGGCGTGACGTCCCAACCTTTCTGTCACATGTGCGATGCAGCTGAGGATACAGATTCTGGTCATGTCACATCAATCTAAAAAAAAAAAAAAAAAATCTGTTTTATTTATGTATTCATTTATTTCCTTCTTTTCTTTAATGAAATGCCACTGTGTGCAAACATGAATTCACAACCTCATGTTGTGTCTTATTTAACTGTGCGTGGGTGCCACGGGAGTGTTTGAAACGGGCGCTACGATGCCACATTCCATTCCATAAATGATGGAATATAATAGAATTTATTTGGGGATCCACAAGGGAGATGTGGGAGTAAGCATCCCCGGAGCACACGGTCCTATTAATTAAGCCCTCTACTGGAAAAAGAAGTTTTCAACAGCGATTCCTCCCGTGTGCGAGACCCCCGCCCCCCCCCCCCCCCCCCCCCGGGAACCAGGTGCCAGGTACTGTTCGGTCATTTGTTACCACAGTCCACCATGTTTGAATCCAGCCATTACTAATCATTTAGGTAATGGTGAACTATGTTTGACTGGTAAAAGGCCATTATCTGAACATTAGGCCAGATGTTTGACTTAATGAGCAAAAAAAAAAAGAAGAAAACTAATTAAAAAAAATACGTTCTCCCTCTAACCATAAATGCTATCTGACCGTGCAAAGAGCTTCTTTTTATGTCTTTATTTCAGTTGCAGATGTTGGCGCAGTGTAGAGCTGTTAGAAGTGCCCCACGTCTGCAGGGTTTGTTTTCCAAAGGCAAACGCAATAAACGCCGATTGATTGGTAACCTGGTATTAACCAAACTGTGAAAAAGATCCGTCTGTGAGAATTGAATGGTTCAATCTCGTGTTTTTTTTAATTTTTTTTTATTTTTGATTTTTTGCCGCTTAATGTTTTCAGTGCTCTTGTGTCGCAGTGACATTGACATTCGGAGAGAGAAAATTGTTCAAATCAGAGACTTGCAGGTGTGGATTATAATTGAATTTTGACTAAATCACTGGTATTTATGCTGCGGCTTGATTCTTTAGCTTGTTTAAAAAAAAAAACGGTTTGCTGGTGGACTTTCAGACCAGATCTGAACCACTGTGACAGATCAGAAAAGTTCCCATTCATTCATTCATCATTTAATTACCTATTTTCCCAAAATATGATATATTGTTTTATTTTTTCCTTCCTCTTAATGAACATAATTATCAGAATCAATGTTGGATTGAAATTAATTAATTCCATCTCAAGGGGTAATTTGTTGCCATTCTATTAATTATGCTATGAATGCAACACTTGAGGTACTTTTTAACTTGTTTGATTAGACTGCCTCATGTTTGTCCAATATACTGTACTTGTGCCGTGAATGAAATGGATTCTGCTCCCCGGATACTATGCGTGTGTGTGTGTGTGTGTGTGTGTGTGACTCCAATAATAGCAACCAAGAATCTATGAGGATAAATTCTTCTGTGGTCTTTTGCAGATGCTGTCATCTAATCTCTCAGCTTTTCCAGACTTTGTTGGCAGCAGCTTTTTTATCAGTGGTTGGCTGTCTCTCAGCTGCGAGATAAACTTTCACACAAACCCACACAGGAGGATGAGGGAGTTTTGTTTTTTTTGTTTTTTTGCATTACTGGGTACAAGTGCAATTCCATTCTCGAGTTGGGTGTCGAGAAACCCAAATATATGTGAGCGCCTGTTCCTTAGATTCTTTTAAATGTGTGCGTGTCTGCGCACTTGTACCATATCTCTGCATTATTGTTTTGTTTTACTTGATTAGCTTTCACCAATTCGTGTCTAGACCAGACTGTTACTGTCTGTGAATGAGATTCTGTCTTAATGCCATCATCCATTCTTTGTGTTTTCAAGGTGTCAGTGGTACTTTAAGGCCAAGATGACATCGGAGGAGAAACGGAGGACCAGTTATCAAAATGGACTTGGTAAGTCAAATGAGTCTTTCTCTATTTTTATACCCTTCTCTCAATTTTACCAAAAATTGGATCACAGAGTAATACCTTTCTTCAAATATGGCTGAAACATTCATTTGGACTGTAAGACAAATGAATTAGATGTTGGTGGGCAAAGGTCACGGCCACCGTGTCCTCACAAATTGTCCATAACTAAAGAATGAATGCACTGATTATGACATTTATGCCAAATGAAAATATGACAAATGCCTAATCGAGTTATTCGGTGATGACTTTTTGTATCGAAGAGGTGAAAGGTCAACTTCACTGTGACAGGATAATATTTTTTTTTATTTAGCACCATAACCCAGGGTCAAAAGGGGCTTTTGTGACCGTGTTTGTATTTGTCAGAAGCTTCGAACTATGATGAAATAATTTCTATATGGTTCCCTGACCTGTCTCCTGCCGCACTGCTGCAATCCATTGTCTCTCTTTTGTCTTTTAATGCCCAACTTTTCATTCCCGTCATGAAAAACACAATTTGGAATCAGAGCTGCGAGGTGAAAAAAAAAAACAACGCGCACAGCGCAAGATGAACAATGAGGCGAAAATTGCAAAAAGAGAATTGAAAGCAAAAAAGAAAAAGAAAAAGGAAAAGAAATGTGGATGAGGGCGACCGGGTAGAAAGCCAGAGGACAATGAGGAGTGAGGAATGTTTTAAGAAGACGATTGGTTTGGGGCTGGAGGGACAGAAACAGATAGGCCAAGGTGAGAGAAGATATCAGATTAGTTTTTGGACGTAGTTACCAAGCTGCCACATGGTTCACTGAGATTCTAGATAGAGAAACGTATTGCTTTTGTGAGTCTGTCCATTCATAAAGTTTTGCACCCTGTCCTGTGTCCTGTACCTGGCGTCAGCACCGAGACAAATGGCCTTTTCATGTTTTATGAAACTGTATTGATGAAGTTATTGGTGTTTTTGTTGAGGAGCATACGTGTCGAAGAGAGAGACCCTTCTACAGGAAAACCATACCGAACACATACCATACATGCATTATATACGTATCCATGCGTACATTATACAATTAATGACATGGCTCGAGTAAAAATAGTTCTGACTCACTCACTGATTTCTTCCTAAACCAAAGTGTGCCTGTGTTCTGTTTTCATCATGAGTATAGAAAAATGGTGCAATTTCTTCAAAAACTCCACAATCTATCATAGAAATAGAAACAGAATTTAGATAGTAGAAGCAGTACTGTAGCCGTTTAGTGAATGTACACGTTTTATCCATTATATAAAATGAATTTAACATTATTGAGTCCAAACAAAATGGTCACCTGAGTTATAGTGAATTTCCCCTTTTTCCTACACTCTTACTCACTGTCTCTGTTTAAATGTCCAACAGTCCCTGTCCCAGGAATAAAGACCTATGTAGACCCTGACACATACGAGGACCCCACTCAGGCCGTCCACGAGTTCACCAAGGAGATCGACCCATGCAGGATCCGCATCGAGAGGGTGATCGGAGCAGGTACACACACACACACACACACACACACACAATTGTGTCTCACTGATTCATGCCGTTTGGCCTGTGGGCAGAAGAGGGTTGTTTCATGTCGGTGAGAATAACAATAACTTTAAATGTGCCATAAGAGATGATCTATTTTCATTACACACGTATAATTGCTGTGAACCCCCTGTGCTCCGTCGTACACATTAAAGAGGATGCCTTCCTTTTTTTCCCATTTCCCAGCGTCTCGCTGTCATTTTGTCCGCTCTGACTGCAGGAATATTAAAGGTATAACAGCTTGAGAGAACAAAAGAATGTGTAAGAATAGTTTCCGTGCTTTTTTTAAGAGGGTGAAAGAGAGAAATGTATTAGGTTGAACAAATCAGACACAAGACAATGACGGCAGGATTGTAGATGAGAACTGCAACACTGCCCCCAGGTGGAACACGTGTGGAGGGTGTTGGTGATGGACTCCTGACTGTGATTTTATTTGTGTGTGTGTGTGTGTGTGCGCGTGCGTGCGTGTGTGTGTGTGCGCACTCCAGGCGAGTTTGGCGAGGTGTGCAGCGGCCGCCTGAGAACTCCGGGGAAGAAGGAGATCTCTGTGGCCATAAAGACACTCAAAGGAGGCTACGTGGAGCGTCAGAGGCGGGACTTCCTGCGCGAGGCGTCAATCATGGGCCAGTTTGACCACCCCAACATCATCAGGCTGGAGGGTGTCGTCACCAAAAGTAAGAGGGGCTATGGGAGATTGGATTTTGGAATGGAACTGCAAATGTGTATATATATTCATATGGGTTGTGCGTTTTACTGTGTAGGACTCCAATGGCTCACACAGGCAAAGAATAGAACGTTAAAAAATGCTCCCGGCTGGTTTCTTTTTCTGCTGGTGACCTAAATGTGGCACTTGCTTATTGCTTAATAACAAAATAACACCTAATGAGGATATTTGAAGATGTTATCTCTCTCGACATCACGTAGTTTATCACAGTCTGATGGCTGTTTGTTAATATTTGGTTATGTGAATGGTATAATACATTGAGAGAAAAAATGCCCCGAGGTTTATTTTGTTGGTATGAAATAATTATAAGGGCGATGTTTTTTTTTGTTTGTTTGTTTTTTACCCCACTGTGGGACAACAAAGAATTATCTTATCTTATATATTTGTGTGTGTGTAGGTGTGTGTGGGTGTGCGTGTGCGTGTGCGTGTGTGCGTGCGTGTGCGTGCGTGTGTGTGTGTGTGTGTGTACATAATCAGATACATAATCAGTTGCTATGTCGTATGGCAACATCTCTGTGTGCTTGTGTGTGTGTTTTACGTGTGTTTGTGCGCGAACGTGTTTGTGTGTGTTAACGAGTTGTGTTTTACGGGGCTCACCCAGTGCAGCATATGGTTGTTTTTACAGGGGGGCGTATAAACTGAGACATCACTGTGAATATAAATGTGTCCCCTGGAGACTCTGAATGCGTCCCTGAATGCAGATAGAGGACACTTCTCGGCTCTGACCCCACTGACAAGGATTTCCACCGATAAGGTTTTTTTTTTTTTTTTTTTTAAAGGCCGATACTGCCGCCGTTATTAAATCTCCTGATTGCTGATATTTCCCTCTAATTACTTCAACCGTACGGCTTAATAGTGTCTGCCACCGCTACAAATAAAACCCCACCCACGCACCATTGCTCTGGAGAGACTTCTGATGGTGAAATAATGAAAAAGTTTTTTTTTTTTTGACTGACTGAATAGACAGAGACACAGATCATTTCTGTTATTTGAGTCGCAACTTCATCAAAGCTATTGGCTTCGCGCCGCAGTCAAAAAGGCTGCAACGGGTCCTTTGTCTTCCATTTAAATTGCTACCTAACAGCGATCTGAAGGAAGCCCGCTCTTTTTGTCTTTCTTTTCCATTAGATTGGATTTATTGGTGTATTATTGATCAATATCCTCCTAACTTTTGAATTTGGATTACCGGGATTTGCGCTCGCTCGCATGCACACCTAATAACACATTATACACCAAATCGCACACCCGGAAGCCAGTCCTGCTCGACAGTGGGCATCGTCTATTGGAAAACATTAATTCCGCGGATCCCTCTGCCAGTTTGTCTGTCTTCCATCTTCCATTTCCTTCCATCTGTTGTTGTTGTTCTTCAGAGACTAATTATGGGGAGTATTGTGCTGTGACTGACTGCTATACCTGCACCGAAATAACAGGTGACACATTAGACTGTGGTGAACAGGTGTGTGTTTGTGTGTGTGTGTGGGTGTGGGTGTGTGTTTTTGTTCGGGCCTTGCACCGCGTCACTATATATTGTTTCCAGACATCGCTAATTAGCTCCAAGAAAGCCAAGCTTGATCAAATAGTCTGCTGTCTGTCCCTGATGGATTTGTGCGCAGAGATTTCATCTGCAAATGTGGGACGTAATGGTGAGATTTTGCTGATAGTTTATGTAAAAATGATATTAATGATGATGATGATGGGTTGCGGCGAGGTTGTGTTGACTTTAAGCTGCGTTGTCGTCGTGGCATTTTTGACAGTTGGAGATGTTTCCCAATAGAAATCTTGGAAAAGTAGCTTTGAGCTGTTCTTCATCAAGGGGTGGAGGGGAACTCAGCCGCCTAGTTCTCGTCCTCCATTTAAAATGAAGAAGAAAAAAAAGCCCGAAGATGCCACATTCAGAAGAGGTGAAATCAATGCTTTCTTTGAAGCGTCCTGACACGAAATGAATCATCCCCCAAACCTCCCCAGCTGGCAGACAAAAATCCCAGTGGCTTCACTCGTTCAATTCACAGCTGAAGAAACACCAAAATGAGCATTTTATCCCCTCTTCCTCTTCAATGTCGCAGATATTATAATATGGGGGTTGTCGTGTTGCTGTCTTTTTTTACGTCAATTAAAAACTGGGTGAAGGTGTGAGACGGTGATGACGGATGTCATGGCGTTGTGTGTTGTGTGTGTGTGGACACAAACTGGGAAACGTCTCCGTGCCTCAGATTTGCCCGTAGTGGCGGCGGGGCAGCGGTGTGTAGCAGTGGCAGCATTGTGGTGGGATCTTTATCTAGCCGCGCAAAAGCCATGAAATTGGAATCATATGCCTTAACTGCATGAAGGGGACCCTGCCATTACACGTTTGTGCTCTTGCATTGTCAAACAGGAAATGACCTGCATCCTGGAACCTTTTTTTTTTCCCAAATCTCTCCACTGACATTACAAACCTCCACCTTTCGCGGATTTTTTTTTCATTTTTTTCCACAGGCCCGTTTGGAGTGGAGAGAAGTGACTTGAATTTGAAGTGCGACACCACGGTGTTGCCTCACCGCGGTGACACGGAAATTTCCCCATCCTGCCGTCCGGAGCAGTTTACTGCTCAGCGGCACCCGGGGCCTGGACCAGCAGCTCCCGGCTGGAAACCAGTGTCGCAACTGGTTTTAAAATTGTTAGGTTATGTTTTGGACGGGCTGAACGCGCAGCAGGTCCCGTTCTCCGGTTGAACATTTTCAGATTGAAAACATATTGGAGATGGGTAAAAAAAAAAACACAGTTGACAAAAGTAAAAATGTGTGTTTCCCTACCGCTCTCTTTCTCGCACACACACACCCACACACACACTCCTCCCTTCTTTATTCCTCTTGTCGTGGCTTCACGGTAGTTTCACTGAGTAAAACTTTATTTGCTTGACCACACATACTGAAATGATTTTACCGTTGATTCGTCTGCGGCAAAAACAGACTTTATGAGCATTGCTTTATGTGTCATGTTCCAGCCCCTGTCGGGTTTTTCTCAGTCTTCTCCTTTTTTCCTCTCTAAACCCTCGAGATACACAACATAGCAGCCTTTGTTGGACGAGGGGGTGTGTGACGGCGGTGTTTGTGTGTTTGCAGGCAGACCTGTGATGATTGTGGTGGAGTACGTGGAAAATGGATCCCTGGACTCATTTCTGAGGGTGAGTGCTGAAATGATCAAAGAGCTCAAGTATGTTTCTGGCTTGGGGGGGTGTTTTTTTTTTTCGTTTTTTTTTTTTTCGTGCAAAACCAAACGCAATAAAAACGGATGATGTAAAAAGACAAAAAACATCACGCTTCAATGACTTAGCCTTGGTCTGCAGAAACAACACCACTCTCACATTTGGTTCGCTCGGCGGGGCCTTTTTTTAGGCCTCGCAGGTAGATAGCGAGATCGCCCTCACTTACTGACCGAGGTTTAACGACTTTGCGCTTGATTGCTGGACAAGAATTATTATTTTTTTTTTTGGTAAAATAAGATTGTGTTTTCTCCCTGATTATCGCCACTGTTTTTGCAATGGCTCCTGCTCTGTTGAGTCATTTTTTTTCCCCACCGTCTCCCGCCCAGCAACACGATGGTCACTTCACCGTCATCCAGTTGGTGGGCATGCTGCGGGGCATCGCCTCGGGCATGAAGTACCTGTCGGACATGGGCTACGTTCACCGGGACCTGGCGGCTCGCAACATCCTGGTCAACAGCAACCTGGTGTGCAAGGTGTCCGACTTCGGCCTGTCCCGAGTGCTGGAGGACGACCCGGAGGCCGCGTACACCACCACGGTGCGCCCATATACGCAACGCCTATGACATTTTAAATATAAATATTAAGATGTGGTACTTTAACCATCATTACCAAGATGTGACCTCTTCACCGAGTTCAGTCTTCGTTACTCAGCTCAGAACACATCGGAGAAAAACCAAAATGTTCCCCGTCGAAAAAACTTTACTCGATCAATTACAAATGGTTGTGTATGGGTGTGTGTCTTTGTTTATATTGTGCGTCTGCGTGTGAACAGGGTGGCAAGATCCCAATCCGATGGACGGCACCCGAGGCCATTTCATACAGGAAGTTCTCCTCAGCCAGTGACGCCTGGAGTTATGGCATTGTCATGTGGGAAGTGATGTCCTATGGGGAACGGCCGTATTGGGAGATGTCCAATCAGGACGTGAGTATTGTGCTGATGCGATATCATGAGATATTAATAGTGTATATCGGTTATATATTGTATATTAAAAAAGGCACTGCAGAGTCGTGCAGCTGGGACTTAGTGACATTGCGAGGGCCCGCCATCGAAAAAATGCACGCAGCAGAATCACTGATCAATGCTGATAAGAGAAGTAACAAATATAAAAAAAAAAGGAGGCAAGTTGAATTTTAGTAAACTAAAGGTTGGCGTGATAGCATCAGCAAAGTCTCCCTTTGTTTATTTTCTATACATAAATCATATTCAGTTTAATTTGTAGGTGTTTTTATCTTTCACAGTCCATTTTCTTAACTCCCCGGCGTGAAGTTCTATGGGAGAAAAATATAATTTAGCCTAGTTTAATCTTATGAAAACTTATGAAAAATATCACAAGCCGCCTTCAAAAAGGTCCTTGTTTGACACTGTGAGCGCCTATCAATCTCAGTGAGGATGTGACTTGTTTAAAATCCAATTTTTTATGAGGGTCAATTATGCTCAATCATATTCTACCAGTTCTTCTCAAAAATACCAAAAAAGAAAGTATGACAGGGAAGGAAAAAATTGGAAATCAAGATAATAATTAATAGAATACTTTGTTCCTGCGTTCTTCACCCTAATTCCACAGTTATAGGGGTTATAAGAGTGGCATTTGGGTTAGGGTTTTGGTGAAAGCTGCTCAAAAGATGAAACGTTGGTACTGGGGGGCGGGTTTTCAGGGATGCCGAACCCGCTGGTCTCGGCCCCGTGTCACTCGGACATCAGGGAGTGGGTGAATAGTCAAGACGCACAGAACTATCCTGCACTTTCGCCCTTTCCCCAACTCTCATCTTTCTAGCTGCGACCCTTCACCAAAACCCTAACCCTAAATCCACTCTTATAACCCCTATAACCAGGGCTATTCAACGTCGTCAACTCATCAATACTTATGCGCTGCGTCCGTGTGTGTGTGTTCCAACAGGGGCGACGCTCAGGTGGGTTGTAGTGACGTTACGGATTCCAGATTTTTGCAGTGCCTGACCCTCTGCGTACTGCTTATGCGCCGACCTGGCTATACAAAACACGCCAGGCCGATTTTCAGGCCACCTCTTGCGGGGCCAAACAAAAGTTCCAAAAGGGGTTGTCCGGCTTGCATAGGCCTGACTTATTGTTCCTGTGAACATGGAAAGACTGTGTGAGTTTTGCGATTGGTCTCAGGGACTGAAAGTGACTTAATTGATGTCCTTTCCTGAGAAAATATTCCCCCACAAGCTCTTTCTAACCCAGAACAGCTCGACACGCTCCAGGATTGACTTCTCATTTCATGTCGCGCTCCGCTGAGCAAAATCTTTTTTTTTTTTATTTCTTTTTTTTTTCATATTTTCTTTTTTTTTCACATTATATATCTGTTAAAAATGTTGCCCTTTAATCCGTCCCCCTGGCTGTTTTCTCGCATCAAAAAGCCTGCCTCTGAGAGGGATGAGGTTGGGAACAGAGAGATTCACCAAAGGGGTGAGGAAGATGAGTGAGAGGCAGCAGTAAAGGTCAGAGGGTCACGGGACTTTGGTCCGGTGGAGGGGGGCGAGTTTAAAGCTGCGGATTCAGTGTGCCAGAGCAACCCGCTGATCCGTGAGCCGCGGCCGGGGATTGGACGGGAGGAATCAGATCCATCCCTCTCTCCGCCGAGTGTGAAAAGCTGCACCGTAATCCCTTCAACCCCTTACACAGACTCGTCTCTGTGCACACACACACGCGCATATACGCGCACACACTAAGGTCCCCGGGTTTGGGGGAGGATTTGGGAATTGCTTAGATGTCCTTTCCAAGGCAAAAGGCCGGCCAAGCTGCAAAATCCAGCCTAACATTATTTCACCCTGGTCCGCCACTTACCACCGCATCCAACCCATCCTCGCGTCTCTCTGCTTTCCCCAACGCTGCATGCTGGGAAACGGACCGATAGTCCCAACACAGCTCTGAACACAAGCTGCAGATGAGGTTCGAACTTCACAGTAATCGCGCGTACAAGAAGAGTAGAGTTGTGAGGAATAATAATGACGGCGTGATTTCATGTGATTATGTTTCAGCTTTGCTGCATTCATCAATTATTTCTCTCACATAGAGAAATATCAAGAAATGAATCAGTACAATTTGCTGCCGACTAACAACTATTAGCTATTCTCAGATATTTACAGATCTCATTGTCACTCAAGCTACTATTAGCCACACTAACATGCTCAACCCGCTTTGCAAATGCAACCCCTAAACCCCTCAGACCTTAGAAGCAGCCTTCGAAAAAGGGGCCCACGAGCAACCCGGTTTCCGAGCCTCAGCCGAACGGATCCCTTTTCGCTTTTTCTTGCACAGCAGCCGTCTCCCACATTCAGACTCCTCCCTTCCGTCCCCGTCGCTCCAGGTGATCCTGTCCATCGAGGAGGGCTACCGGCTGCCTGCGCCCATGGGCTGCCCCGTGGCCCTGCACCAGCTGATGCTGCACTGCTGGCAGAAGGAGCGGAATCATCGGCCCAAGTTCACCGACGTGGTTTCCTTCCTGGATAAACTGATCCGCAACCCCAGCAGCCTGCTGCCTCTGGTAGAGGACATTCAGAGGTGCGTGGCTGACCATTAGACTCTCTTAATAATAGTAATAATATAGGACTTCTATAGAGTTTTTACTCCCGCAATTCAACAAATAGTGTCAAATTAGGTTTCAGTCCGAGTTACACCAGCGTGCCAACTTTAAAACGCTCCACAAATGTGTTTCTTTTTCCATCAGTCTTCCCGAGTCTCCGGGGGAGGAAATGGACTACCCGATGTTCATCTCTGTCAGCGACTGGCTGGACTCCATCAAGATGAGTCAGTACAACAGCAATTTCATGGCGGCGGGCTACAACACGTTGGATTCTGTGGCCAGGATGAGTATTGAGTGAGTTCAAACTAAAACCTCAAAACGACTAGGTTTAAAAAGCAGGAAAGTTGACCAGAGCCACATTTGTGGTTTTTACCTATGAAATGGTGATGACTCGTTACCAGGATCACTATGAAGGATGAATTCAGAATGCCGTGTAAACTATTATTAGATAAAAATCTGGTTTTCGGGGGTTTCAAATCTCAGCTGCTCGTTCATAGTGGGATTTGTGGAGTAAAGATTTTTTTTTTTTTTCAAGGATTTAACCGCAATAGATTCAGTGTGCGCATGTTTTTGCACCGATGAAATGTTTTCAGAAGGGCAGGAAAATGAGAGAAGGATGAGAAGAGGGAGATAATTGTGCCTATTAGTGTGTGTAATGACCCAGGTCAAAAGTGTTTCCGCTGCCTATCAGCAGCCAGAGGAAACGCACATTACCAGACCACGTGTCACGAATGGCCGCGTTCGTCGTCCTCACAAGCATAGTTATGGCGCGGCGCGTGCGTTTTTTGTGTGTGTGTGTGTGTGTGTGCGCGTGTGTGCGTGTGTGTGTCCATCGGCCTAGAGATGTGAGGAGTATCGGGGTGGAGCTGATCGGCCACCAGAGGCGGATCATCAGCAGCTTACAGACACTTCGCCTGCAGCTACTGCACGAACAGGAGAAGGGTTTCCATGTATGAGGACGCCCCTCTAACTCCACCTGGGACGCACACGCAGACGGAGGTGAGAGCGCGGGTTTGAGAGCCCACAGCCTGAGCCCGAGGCCTTCCCCCCCCCCCCCCCCCCTCCCCCCTCCCCCCCACCGCCCCCTCGTAAGAGAGGTCCCGGGACAGACCGACGCTGCAGGTCGCCCCGTGGTCTCCTCCCATCCAGTAGGAACGGACCGTTTTTCTACTATCCAGTATCCTTCCCCAGTGTAACTGGTCCCAGTGGACCAGACTCTTTGCAGCCTGATAGACTCTTACAGACTGGCCCAGGCCCTCACTTTAGGGGAATGTAATGCCTTGTTGCAGCGGCAGTTCTTGTGTGTGCAGCGGCAATATCTAGAGATTGTAGATTTGCAAAAAACATAATCTACTGAATTATTATTTTTTTATTTATTTGTTATCTTTCTCGCTCCCGAGTTATGTGCTCATGTAGCTGCTATCAGGTGTGCAAAATCGAAATGTTTTATGTCTTTAAGAAAAAAAATAATAATAGTAGTTATTATAATCTATTGATTGAATCTATCTATGATTATTTTGGAGTTTAAGGATTTTTTTTCACGCAAAGGTATCATTTTTATTATTTGCATTGCTTTCGTTGACCCTCTCCCCGGAGAATCTCGTAAGGTAATACTTGAAGAGAGAAGCGAGTTATGGAGATTTCTTGAATGTTTAAAAGTGTATAGACAATTAATCGATCATTATTATCATAACCTAATATCTATATATGTGCAGTCCTGTATGTGAAAAGCCCTAGTAAATTCTGGATCTTATTTGAAAATGTTATATTTATTTGAGATTTTTAATCCAAGTCAGCAATACGGTGTTATGCGGTCACCTCAGAATCTCAGAGAGAGATGAAGACTTGTGCAATGAGAGAACTCTTGTTGACCTACCGACACGAGACTCGCAGAAAAACCCTCCACCTGATTTTTTTTTTTTTGTCGTCCCACGCCGAGCTTGCAGAACCGGATCCGTTGCCTTCAAGTGAATAAAGCCCACAAGTCTATTCTGACCGTTTTTAGCAACCAGTGCGCTCACGGTTGTGTCATTCATTTTGAATAGCGAATGTCATACATTGCCCGAAAGAACACAATCTCCACAATAGTCTTAACCTATGAATGTTTACAGATCTTAGATACTGTACAGATAGGAGGTGTCGTCTGGAAAACTTCACGAGGACTTGATGAGTATTTTTTTCAGTTTTTTTTTTTTTTATCCATTGTTTCTTTTGCCCCTGACACGCCAACACAGGCGGACAGAGGTGATCTAGGAGGTCAGGTGTGGAGTTTCCAGGATTTGCTTAGGATGTGGTCATGTGATGGTGGTGGCGTTTGAGTTTGGGAAATCCGTGTACATAAGCGTAGTCTCAAGGTGAAAACTGTCCGATCAGCAGTAGACGATGTCATGTATTCAGACGTTTGCCGTTGAAATGTTAAACTTTCCAATTCTTTCTTAATTCTCGAAGTCAACGGCGAAGTGGAAGCAGAAATAGCTTAAACCTGATTGATGGATTGTGATTGGAGCAGAGCTGTCAGGCAGAGAGTTCCACGGAGAGCAGGAATGTGAATTAACAGCAGCAGCATCACAACTCTTCAGGTGTGTCACCCTAGCATCAACGGTAACCCGCACACACAGACACACACACACACAGACACACACACACACACACAAAATGACACACACTGAATGCCTTATAGTTCGCAAGACAGAAAACACTTTCGAGTAGATTATTCGTTTCAGCGCAGTCACAGGACCTAGCCATTAGTTTGAGTTGTTGTCCATTTGAAAAGAGAACAGTCGTCCTCCTACAGCTGTGGACTTTTTTTGACAAACTGGGGCACGGTGATTATTGTGAAAAGGCAAATGGGAAAAGTGCACACACATCCGACCACGCCAACACGGACATATTTGTACACGCCTACGCTCACGGTCACCGCCCCCCGTCCCCCCTCCCACAGGATACGGACAATATCAGATGCTGTTTGTTTAGCATGTTCTACTGCTGAGCAATGTTAGAACGTTCTTTTGTACAAAGTACAAGTATACCTCTAATTCTTGTATTTTATTTTTCTATGATTTCCAAAGAGATGTTGTAGATCTTGCACACTGTAAGAGGCAGTTACAGCGAATATTTATTTGCAAATAAAGATGAACAGTTCTGGTGGTTGACTGCTCATTTCATTTTGGTTTTGGTTTCGATCCTGGACAAGCAGATTTAATGGACTAAAAACTGTCTCCAGGACCCCAAAGAACCTCCCCTCTCTGGTTGGTGTTACCTGTTGTTCCAATTCCGCTCATAGTGTTTCTTTATCTAAAATGTTGGTCCATTTATATGCTACCAAGGATATTTTTTTTTCTCTAAAAAATGTCTTTAGGTGCTTCACTGAAATAAATAAAAATATTTTATGTTATTATTGTCATATTTTTGTTGTATAACCTGGCAACTCATATTTGATTGTACGCATGACTGACAACCAACAGATGGCGCTATCGGACCATTGCCAGCTCCAGAGCTGCCACGCGTAAAGTCAAAATCAAGTTACCATGCAAATTTGACCTTAAATAAGTAATTTAAGGAAACACATGTATTGTGACCTCATATACTTTACCAACACATTTGTATTGTATCTATATTTGTGCACCTTCTTTTTTTATTTTGTTGTTAGGGTTGGTACAACCATTCTGTGTCATAGTTGGATGTAATAAGATTGATGCAGTGCAACTTTGTTTTCATTTATGTTTTTCTGAATATTTTAGAAGCAGGAGCTGCTGCTGCTGCTTTTATGTATTCACGTGTCTTCGAGGGGGGCCGACAGGAAGAGGGCCCCCTCAGGAGGTCTTATTTATTGATTTTGTTTACAGTAATATATTAAATTCAACAGGACGGTGGACCCTGGGAAGCTCCATCCTCCCCGATCGGGTCGCCAGGTGGTTCCTGCAAATCCTAATTCGTCCTAATAGGATTACCTGTCACAAGCCGGGATGCCCAGGCGGCATCTCAGCTCGCAGAACACACGATTCTGGGCTATATTTAAGATCATTGTTGGCCTTCGTGATAGTTTGCAAATGTCTTTCCAGTAATCAAAGACCTATGGGGTAAGGTGCTATGGTGAAGAGGTGATTCGAGTGTAATGGGGCTCCTGGACAGACTGTCGGGCTGGCTCGGCCTGAGGAAGAAAGAGGTCAACGTTTTGTGTCTGGGACTGGACAACAGCGGCAAAACCACCATCATCAACCAGCTGAAACCAGCTAATGTGAGTATGCACACGCGACACTTTGTGAGAAGTGTGTTGTTTCGTTTAGATAAATAGTTGCGGAACGCAGGGAGGCCTCTGTCCATCTGAGTAATGTCATTTTGGATAATTGTGAGAAGGCGTCACTTAAAAAAAAAAATCTTCATTTCACTGCAATCATTCACCGATTGCTTGTTTTCAGAATTCGAATCGTTTAGGCCCACTGTCAGAAGAGTGGAAACATGTTAGTCAGGTAAAGCCCATATCACACCATCCTTATACCGTTCACTTGTTGACATACTTTTGCCATCACTTGTCTGTTTTTGTGTGTTTGTGTTGGTGTGCGTGTGTGTGTGTGGGTGCGTGCAGTCGCAGACACAGGAAATAGTCCCGACCATTGGCTTCAACATCGAAAAGTTCAAGAGTTCAAGGTATGATTCCTTAGTTTTATAGAATGTGGTTTTTTTTTTTTATATTAATCCAAGAGTTTTAAACCAAATTAAACCATGAAGCCACAATTATCATTCTGAATGATCTCCTTCCATCTCTCTCTCTCTCTCTCTCTCTCTCTCCCCTTTGCACGCAGCTTGTCTTTCACCGTGTTCGATATGTCGGGGCAGAACAGATACAGAAACCTGTGGGAGCATTACTACAAGTACGAGACGCACAAATATGGCCGCCATTGCTCAAATATGAATGCAAATGACCAGAACGGATTGCTGTAACTGTCAGGCCTTACTCTCGTCCCTCTTCAGAGAAAGCCATGCCATCATATTTGTCATCGACAGCGGTGACAAACTGAGAATGGTTGTTGCCAAAGAGGAGCTGGACACTCTTCTCAACCACGAAGGTACAAAATGCCCCTGTTCTGTCGCCGTCATATTTTATAACACATTATTATAATAATTATGGTAATAGTTTATCCACCCTGACATTGGTACAATAGCTGCAGGATACAATTTACCAGGATCAAAAAAAAACATCTGACATGAATCAATGGAGAAAATGGAGAATTTTTACGAAACACTCTGCTGATGTATTTTTGGAGAATAAAACCTCAGTATATTTGATGTGTGATATCGCGTTAGTACACGTTCAGTCAGCATGGAGTGTTGGCATGTCCAGTGGCCTGCTTCACACGACCACCTGGGCTCATCAGCACGAAGACAAACAACTAATCGCCAAAGTCGCTGAGGATCATGTGCTTATTTTGGTCCTTTGTAGAAAAACATTACACAACACGGCACCAGTGGTTTTTTCTGTTTATCTGATCTGGTCCGACGTCTCCGTCTCACTGCTCGCAGATATCCGCAACAAAAAGATTCCAGTGTTGTTCTTTGCCAACAAGATGGATCTGCGGGACGCCATGTCCTCTGTCAAGGTCTCGCAGATGTTGTGTTTGGAGAACATCAAAGACAAACCCTGGAACATCTGGTAAGAAAATACATTTCACATTTGTCCGAACAGGCTCTCGGTGCCGGATCTCCCACAGTTAGAGGAATAGTTCCAGAAATCATTTAAAGTAGGGGTGAAATATATTAAAAAAAACGTTATTTAAATCAACACTTAAGCTCTGTCACTTTCCTTTTTGGGCCAAATTCACATCTTAAAGTCTTAATCGGAGATTCTAAAGAATTGACTTCCTCTTTCCTGGTCTGTTGGCTATTGTTGTTGTTTTTAACAATGCCAGGTCAGTGAAACATTACTGTGAGCAACATGTTTGACTCTTTTTATATACAGGCTTTTTTTCCCCCGCCCTGTTTACTCATTAGACAGATGGAAGGCAGATGGATTAAGAGCTTGAACGCTTTAAACATCCAGTATCCGAGGAAAGTCATGAGGAGAATGTGAATGTGTGCCGCACGGAGATTAACTCCTCCGCGTCTCGTTGTTTTTTAAGTGCCAGCGATGCCGTGAAAGGAGAGGGCCTCCAGGACGGCCTGGACTGGCTGCAAGGTACCATGCCTGATTAATGCATAACACATAAAATTGTCATACATGGGCCAAAGGGAGATAAGGCCTCAGAATACCCATGTTCTAATACTATCTGCATCCTGTCTCATTAAGACCTGGCTTCTTTCTTTTTTTCTCTCATATTCCTAGATCAAATTGCACAGTAAGTATGGACGTGTGGTGTGATTGTCCTGGTAGATTTTATCTCAGCATCTCTCTGGATGGGATTCAAATTATGGGAGGCGAGGTGGGTGCTGCTCAGACCAACAAACTCAATAGAACCAAATAAGGACTCTTATCTGAGTGCTAATCCTAATATTTACCAAAAATGGCACAAAAAGAAAATACCTTACTATTCTATTCTACAAAGCGTGTGTGTGTGTGTGTGTGTGTGTGTGTGTGTGTGTGAACCCCCTGTATGTGGGTTGATAAATAACAGTGATTTAGGATGTTACCCTCTGTACAGCTTTTACTGAGGTGAGGAAAACATCGTGAATCCCTTTCCTTGGTACGTGCGGAGCCCAGAGCAATCGATTTCAGATCGACCGATCGCGCCTGACTGAATCGCTCATCGTTATTAAACTATAAAGCAACCCAAAAACACTCAGAAGTAAACGACACGAGGTCAACATTCTTGACATCAAACCTACATGTCCACTTGTCAAAGAAACAGACCGCACCAATCCGCGGCGCTCAGGTGAGAACGTAGCCGTCATGTTCCGGCCAATCCAATGTGTTCGCGATAGTACAGCCAGATTTGCATAACTCGGTGAGACCTTGCAAAACATGCAATGTGGCAATTATAGCGGACCGCAACACCCACCTGCACAAAGTAATCCCATCCAAACGGGGCTTTTGTGTTAATTATACTGTGGATGAATTATCTTTGACATCAGGGTTCCTAATAGTCTGTATTTTGTTAAACAGTACACTAAAAATGAAATCACAACCAGGAATTTTCTTGTTCTGCTTCTACCAGATCATTGCAAAACAATAACAACGTGAATGACTGAAAGAAATGCTTGAGACCATGGACACATGGCGTAACTGGATCTCATCCACATAAAGAGGAAGATTCATCCCACTTGATGTTGCAGGCCTTAAATTTAAATGTCAAAAAGCCTAGTGCTAGTGTGCATGCTACACATTTTCAGTTTCTTTAAAAAAAGTTTAATTAATATTCTGTTTAAAGCTAAAAGCTCCCAGTAGTGTTCACCTGTCTAAAATATCACAAAAAGTGCAATGTAATCCATTTCTTTACTAATATTATCTATCAATCTGAAACTGCTTTTTTTATTCTTTGACACAGGATTTACTAACTTTAGCAACAGATTTTTTTATGCTGTCAGCTGGATAATGTAAGACATGGAGAATAATGAAAATGTGTGATTTGCTCGACCCTTGCTTTGTTTGCTGTTTTTGTGACAAAGCATGTAAAATGATGTGTAACTAAAGGCATTTGCATTTAAAATATCGATTTGATAATTGAATAAAAATCAAGGAGGAGAACAAGTTTTTAAAACGTTGCAAAAAATGTAAGAGTTGCATAAATAATAATTTGTTTTTGTCATAGGAATTTACTATTTGTTTTCAATTAATAAAACTATTTTCAAAAAGCAAATGTCAACATTGTTAGAATTGGGGAACTGTCAACCAAACTCATCCTAAATTCTCTGAACTTTCAATACAAACATGACAAAACTCGAATCTTCATTGTAAAATGAAAAAAAAAAATTCTAAAAGATTTTCTGCAGTTGTCTGACAATCTGAGACAAAACCCCAGTGTGTATAGCCACATAGCACAGAGATCAAACAATATCATGAATAAGTCAATCCACTTGAATTAGTGGCCACCCGCATTGGGGACAAAAGTTAGAGGATGGATGCAGTCGGAGGATATTAAAGGGTTTTGTCTAGGAAGCTAAATTAAGATAAAAAATAAAAAAAAACACGTCCACTTGAGCTAGAAAGGCTTTCCATAAAATAAAATGAAGTAATTCCCAGTCGTAGGAGTTACCATCTGTCTGAGCCGAAAACACACGTACATACACAGCTGCCCATCAATACAAACTGCTCCACACTAGTTTTCGCCACTAAAACTGAGCCACTTTTTCACATACTTTGAATACAACACAATGTTTACTCTCTATATACAATATATACAAATGCAATGATCAGGCACATTTCTGTTAAATACATTATACCCCCTCCATTTATCCCCAAATGTCCAGTCAATTTTCAATTTTCCAGATTGGCGGGAATACCCAAAGGAAGACACACACAGCAGGTAATCAAATCATGTGTCATCCTCATCTGTGACTTGAATAAAAAAAAATAAAAAAAATGTAGGTGTAATGTGTAAATTAAACCTGTAATCAAGTGTTAACTTTCCACCGAGTGTCTCCCATAATATGCATTATATTTTGATCAAAATACATAACGTTGTATTTATGTTGTCAGCCAGAATACACCTGTGTGCGTGGTCATGGTATTTAAGGGTTGTGCGTGTTTCTGCAAACACACTGATAAAAAGCATCCTCCCGGGCCTCTGAAACACACACTTTAACAAAAGGGAGGCCTGTGTTACACTGTCGACGTGGTGGTGCTCCCCTGCGGCAGTGTGTGCGCTTGAAACCAGCCACGCTCAGCTGCTAATCACAGGATTACTCTGCTTAACTAAGACTATTAAGGGTTCCGCGTTCAAATGGCGTCTCCCACAGGCAGCCCTCGGAGAGGGATCATCCTTTCCTCACAGAGGGCCGAGGAGGAGGAGGAGGACGAGGACCATGCTCCTGTTGGCACACAGGATAGGGTGGTAAGGAAGATAAAAACAGAAACCTGCTGAATGAGAAGATGTTTTGAAGATATGAACGCAGGAGTAAACTGAAGTTATGTTTGATCTGGTAGGTAGCGCATTATCGTCAAGTACAGCTTTGAGGTTTTTCTTCAAATTCAAAGTATCTGCTTTTTTTGATATAAAATACTTTCTACATGTTGGATATACACTGGTATCTAGCAGATAATCGAAAGTGTGTTTTTCATTCTTTCTTCTTTTTTTTTTATCTTGTGTTTGATTTTTGATTTTTATTTTATTTTTTTGTCTTTTTCCCCCCTCTGATCTGGAGATGCAGGGAGCCAAGTGAGGACAATATCTCCTCTGTCTGTCTCGGCTCTGCCTCCGTCGAGTCCGCGTCCGCCCAAGGTTTATCTGTGCACACCAACATGCCAGCCGTGGGACCGTGTCTTGTGTCACATCTGACACGGAGCTCTGGACGCTGACTGGGAAAAAGGCTGACGATAACATCTGCTCCGGCACATATTTGACGGCCCTGCAGAGACGGAAGGGGCCGGTCAGTGGGGACTCCCCCCCCCTTATCGAGCTGGAACATCTCCGTCACGTAGGACGACTGAGCCGTCTGCACACCTGTGGCCATGGGCCCGTAGTCCCTAGGCAACCTTTGTGGTGAGTGTTCAAACGTGGAGTGTGATGCAAATGTGGTGGGGGGGGGAGGTGAAGGTGAAGGAGCGGCCCATGCACAGTATTCCACCAGCGTGGTATTTGCAGATGCTTAAAAATAGCATTTCTTGCACTGTTAATTAGTGACTGGACTAAACAATTACAAAACAAGAGGCTTGTCGCAGCATTTTTTTTTTTTGCTCGGTCACATTGCCAATTTCTTATTCCTGGTGTGTAGTCAATCATGAAGTAAAGACAATGAGGCCTGTATGTTTCAAATATTTCCGAGGCCCCAGCAGTGCCAGGTCTCACAACAATCGGGCTTTATGAACCGCTTGTGTTCTCTGTGGAGGTCGAAACACTGCTTCCATCCCGGCACAGTCCCTTTTTTTCCCCCCCTGGTTTTGAAGTGACGAGCAATTTTACACTTAAAGAGGGAGGCTGTTATTAGTTGTCCATTTATGTAACAGTGACCACTTATTATGCAGGATCTGTGCACCTAGAGAACATTTTGCTCAAAACATTGAGGAGGAACATAGGTAAATGCTTAACTCAATGGGTTTCATAGACCTGGGGGCGGGGGGGGCGGGGTTTGTTTTTTTTTTTGGACCACTACATATGCAATAGACCCAGATTATCTCAAAGAATAAATTCCACATGACGGAATTTGGCCAATTATGACTACGCCAGTCCCCGCAATCCATTATTGCCACATGTTGGGGGGGCCCAGCTCCGTGAAATACCCCGCAGAGCTGTGAAATATTTTTCGGAAGTTAGTGGTTCATAACAGCGCTCTCAGCTTGGGCGGTTTCTGTAAATGTTTAATTTCCCCTTGCCTTTCCTGAGGGGTGGCGCGGAGCTTAACAAATAAGACGGCTGTCCCCCCCCCCCCCCCCGTCCCCCCCCCCCCCCCCCCCCAGAGGAGGGAAGCATTGAACAGGTGAAGCTGAACACTGCTCTCATTAGTCACAGCTGCAGTGGTCTGCCACTCACCAGAGACCCGGGGAAAGTTTCCACAGTTTGTTTCTCGCCTGCGCTCCCGAGACGCCTCAGGAGCGGATTCAAAGCCACTCCGTGACTGCGTGTGAGCACGGTGGGATTTGACTCCACTGCCGGGGACCATGTGGATGAGAGGAGGAATCCAGCCGCATCTTCAGGCCTGTGGGACTGTGGCTTTCTAAGGAGAGCGCTGCTTTAAGCCGTGGTGACTTGTTGCCTGTGTTCAAAATAGTTTCGCTAAGTCGATTAACCTATGGATTTGTTGTGTGCTCAAATTGCTGATCATCTGAACTCTGCAGATTGAGCCTCTTGTCCCATTGAACCCATCATGGCCAGCATGGCTGTCCAGCTCCTGGGCTTCTTCTTGGGGCTGCTGGGGTTTGCGGGCACTGTGGTCGCGACCCTGCTGCCCCACTGGCGCAGCACAGCCTACGTGGGCTCCAACATCATCACAGCCACCGAGTACATGAAAGGCCTGTGGATGGAGTGTGTGTGGCACAGCACTGGGATCTACCAGTGTGAGGTGTACAGATCTCTACTGGCACTGCCACCTGACATGCAGGTACAACACAAACACACACGCGCGCACACACATGCAGTTTAGTGACTGCATTCATCCAAACCTAACCTATTGTGGTAATGAATTGCCAGCTACTTTTTTTTTTCGTCACTGATTTATTTTTTCAGTCATTTTTTAACCAAACGTCAAACATCTGCTGACACTAATATGGGTAACAGTATCGGGACATTAGATTTTCTTTTTTGTCACAAACTGGTGTCACACGTTGATAAATGACAAAATGTGGACCTTGGATCATTGTGATGACGCCAATTCACGAGTGCTTGCTCTTCATTGTGATTAAACCAAGCAAATACTTATGCCTGTAAAGGAATGTTTGATTTTGTTTGCTTAAGATTCAGTCCTAACACTATGTTGTGGTATTGTTTACGTTGTTTGTGACACATGACTCCCAGTCCCAACTATATATATATATATATATATTGTCTGTTCTCCTCCACATTAGGCTGCCCGGGCACTGATGGTGCTCTCCTGCATCACCTCCGTCCTGGCCTCTGTGGTGTCTGTGATGGGGATGAAGTGTACCCGCTTTGCCCGCGGCTCGCTGCTCAAGTCTCCGTTGGCGGCCTGCGGTGGGATCTGTTTCCTCTGTGCCGGCCTCCTCTGTCTCATCACCGTGTCCTGGACCACCAACGACGTCATCGTGGACTTCTACGACCCTTTCCTTCCCAGCGGGATGAAGTACGAGATGGGCCTGGCCGTGTACCTGGGCTACGCCTCGGCCTGCCTCAGTCTGAGCGGAGGAGCGGTGCTGTGCTGGAGCAGCAGTGGCGACAGGTTGAGGAGTCCTCCCCTCGTGCCTAGGGGTCGGCCCTCATCGCCTCCGCCGGCCTTCAACAACATATATCCCCCTGCTCCTCTCTACAAGCCCCCCGAGGCCCTGAGGGACAATCGCTCCACCTCGTTTTGCTCCCTCTCCAGTAGCGGCTACAGGCTCAATAACTACGTCTAATCCTGGGGGAGATGCTAAAAGCAGAAATCTGTGAGAGGTCTTCCTCAGACTTCAACGTGGCCAGATCTGAGTGATATCCGGGAACCACTGTGTGTTTGAGAGGGTCGAACGTGTTGACCCGCTGCTGCACACCTGCAGGACCAGGAGGGGGCAGCATAGTCCAACAAATAATCACAGAATTGAGATTTTACAGAGTCAATCACTTGCCACACTCTTAAAACCCACGTTAATGGATGACAAGTTGACACAATGACGCTTCCTTTGTTGGCGCAAACGCTTAAAAATGAAATATACTCGATACTCAAAGGTAGTTTTCATTTCTAGTGGTTTTCGCCACAGACATTTTAAAAATCACATTAGTTGAAGGCCATCTACGGTAATGTTCTTTTCCTGCTAAGGTCACAATATGTAAAGTGTTCTTTGTGTGACTGTGCGAGGACAAATGATCTATTAATGCTGAGTTCTCCACGCCAGCCTTTCTGAAGGAGCTCTGCCGAGTTTGGAGTTTAAGGGAAGGATTTGATGACAATAGCTTGAGAAGGCCACCAGATGGAGACAGAGGTCTATGAGAATATATTCAATTATTTTAAACTTCATCATAATGGTAGAGCTACAGAGGTGCAGACTACTGGTTGACGTTCAGCACTTGCATACAGTCTTGAGTGGAGGAGTCATAGATGTGAACTACCAAGCTATTTGGGATTCTTCTTCTGAGGATTTATCCGACTGTCCATCTACCTGTTAAACTATAGACATGTTCCAGTGACTTATTTGGGGTGAAAGTCTCCAATTAGAGGTGTCCTCTGTCTGCCAGTCTGCTGACTACAGACGCACTAAATGAATGGACATGTTACAATTTCAGCTTGTAGCTTTTTTTTCTGTTTTGTTTTGTTTCCAGACGTCATACCAGTCCAAATCTTTGTTTGCACCAAGGAGCTACAGATCTGCACACACTTTTGTGTATTTGCTATGGGAACGGTTAAATGTATAAAACATGCATTCTGTGTGTGTGTGTGCACATAAAAAGGTATAAATCACAACAAAAGTGAGTGGGGAAAAATAATTCCATGTCCATTCCTTTCAGGCTTTGGATTGGGTGGGGTCGGTTGGGATAGACGGTGCCGGGATTGTTTGCCGCTCTTCACTGGTGCTTTTGGGGGCACAATGTAAATATTGTCAGCATCCAAAGAAGAGGTCCCAATGCTGTGTCACAAACCTGTTTCCCCATTGCTCCTTATTTATGGCTTGTTGTTTCATGCAAACGCTGGGGAGTGGAGTGGTGTAAAGATGTTGTGAATTACAAAGTGGGTCCCAAAAGAAAACAGGTGATCTCATGCATCTTCACCAGAACCCCTGTGCAGCCAGTGGTGGCAGATTAAACTTGATGTTTTGGTCGTGGAAGCCATCGTACGCCCCCTGCAAAAGATCATAAATCAGGCCTTAAATGTAACCTGGCAAAGTAAAGGTTTCCTCTATTGCCAATTTGATATTGTATTATGATATTGGACAGCTTTCCCGGAGAGCTCGTGCGTCATGCCGCTCTCTATTAGTTGCTATTTTCGTCCTGCCCTGGAAGACATGCATCCACCATCTACCCACCATGACAGCACCCAATAAACCCACCACTCCCATTCATCTCCACCCACCTCCACCCTCTCCCTCTCTCTGTCTCCCACTCTCTCGCTCTCTCGCTCCCTCTCTCTCTCCCTCTCTCTCTCTCGCCCTCGCCCTAGCTCACTGAGGAGCATTGAATGGGTGAGTTAAAATACAACATAAGGGAATTGTGTTTGCCACTCCAACAGGATTACCTTCTGGCACCTTTAACATTTTATGCACACAAATTGATTTTGACGCCTTTTAAGGAAAACCTTCTGCTCCCGTCATCTTGGCCTGACCCGTTTCTCCAAAGAAAAGGTAAGATCAAGTCACTTTGGGAAATCTTCTTTTGAATGAATTCGTTTCTGCTGAACGCCCATGCTTTTGACCAAAGTGAGAGATGCGGATTTAAAAGTGAGATCAATAATGCAACACCTGCCTCTCGGAGCCATGGTGTCAGCGCAATGGGGGACTGGAAACCTCGGGTTGGTTGTTGTGTTTCATAACATGGGGCGTTAAACCCTCGTCCGTCCGTTTTCAGCCTCTTTTTTTTTTTTTTTTTTTTTTTTGTGCGCAGATTTGGGAAGGTTTGGACAGGCTTTATTTGACTTTTACGCACGAGTGCACTGCAGAAACAAAAGCGTGTGAATCCAGTTTTTGTATCATATTTGGACAAACGGTAGCCTATGTTTTCTTTCTGGAATAAGATTAGAAGATAACATGCCCAACAAAGTAGGCAAATCTGTCATTGAAAGTGAAGCGCGCGTAAAAGACGCCAAACTATCTATTTTGTGAATTCCCTTGATCAGCACTAGGTAAACTTTTTATTTTATTTCCCATCGTTTATGCTAAAAACAGGCGATGGAGAAACGATTGCACCTCTGCAGTTAGGTATGAGCACTCTTCAGCCTAATTAGTCTAAAAGAAATCTTTGGCTGAGCGAATAAAAAGAGAGACACGAAAAATATTTTTGTCATAACTCTCCAAATCTTAAATTGAGTACAAATTAAATCGTGTTGCTTTACAGAATGCGGTGATTTAAAGTTGCGCTATGAGTTTCTTTTTTTTTTGTTCGTGCTCATGTAAGACGCATCTGTGTTTCCAGTCCTCCGCGCGCAGTAGCACCTGATCTCGGCGGGAGTGAGCGCGCAAAAGGGGGAAGATGGCCATCCACGCCGAGGGTCTCGTGGCCATCGTGATCTTCTACGTCCTGATCCTGTTCGTGGGCATCTGGGCCGCGTGGAAGAATAAGGGCTCCGGAGTTGGCGGCGGCGGAGACCAGAGTGAGAGGATCATGGTCGGCGGGAGAGACATCGGATTGTTCGTTGGTGGATTCACGATGACCGGTGGGTGCCATTGTGTCTTTTTACGCACGGACCACGCAGGAGCCACGAATATTTCCTCGTATCCTAACACAGCTCATGATTAGATTTGAAAGTACTCAAGGTGCTCGTGCAGCATTACAGGCGTTAAACTGATCTCCTGCTAAATTATGTATGTTTTACAAACGTCTGTTTCTTGTCATGGTTGCAGCCACTTGGGTCGGGGGAGGTTACATCAATGGCACGGCAGAGTATGTCTACCTGCCAGACTATGGCCTGGCCTGGGCACAGGCACCCTTTGGTTATGCTCTCAGCCTGGTAGTGGGTAAGAACCAGTTTCTTTAATCAATCTATTGTAAGTGTATCCAGTCACGGTACTTCCTGAAGGTGCACATTTACTACACGTTACATGGAAGAATATGTGTTTCCTACTTTGTAGACCGACCCCTTATTATGGCAGGTAGGAAGCGATCACCATGTCTGCCTCAGATGTGGTTCAATTTTCATCGTGTATCGAGTATAGAGGCATTTGTGGGATCGGATAGCTGAAGATTAATATCATATTTGAAGGAAAATGGAATGTGAAAAATGAGAAATAAAATTCCAGTGCTTTAATCAGAAATAAGGTTTAATTTTTGTTTGAATAACGTAAGCGTCAGATAGCTTGCGTTAACAGGATTCTTTTATTTTGTAAAATGATCCTTTAGGTGGCCTATTCTTTGCCAAACCCATGCGCTCACGTGGATACGTAACCATGCTGGATCCCTTCCAGCAGATTTATGGAAAAAGGATGGGGGGCCTGCTCTTCATCCCGGCGCTCATGGGAGAAATCTTCTGGTCTGCCGCCATTTTATCTGCCCTGGGTAGGGGGATCTCTTAACTGTCCTCACATCCTTGCCTAAATGATGTGTCTGCTTTCATGATTTGGAAAAACTTAAGAGTTGATGGTGGGATAGAAACGGCTGATCTGAATGTGCTGCCCTGCAGGTGCCACTCTGAGTGTGATCGTGGACATAAACATCAACATGTCGGTGGTGATCTCAGCTTTGATCGCCATCTTCTACACACTCGTGGGAGGACTCTACTCCGTCGCCTACACGGATGTTGTGCAGCTGTTTTGCATCTTTTTGGGCTTGGTGAGTAGTGTCCCTGTGTGTGATCGACATCTACTCAGCCAATGGGCTCAAAGAAGAGAAAATGATTGACAACATGCGGGGGGGGGGGGCGGGTTTACCATAGTGGGGGGAGGCTCACAGAGTAACATGTACAGTTGGGTTTTTTTTTTTTTTTCAATAAGTTTATCAGTTTTGTTGGGTTTTTTGACTAATGCAATAATGCTGTGCTAAAAATCATCAAATTATTGAGGCAGACTTTCACACATTTTTATCCACTATATGAGCCAATCATTTTGATGGAGATGACACGTTAAAACAATTGTGTATGTGTTGAAACCCTAATGAGATGTGCCTTCTGATGCCCCTCCTCTCCATCAGTGGCTCAGCGTGCCTTTTGCTCTGTCCAACCCTGCTGTGTCAGACATCAGCGTTTCAGCCAAGGAAGCGATCCACCAGTCAGCCTGGCTGGGCAAGATCGAGCCAGAAGACAAATGGCTCTGGGCCGACAACTTCTGTTTGCTGGTGAGCCATAACTTCGGAGGACTCGTCAAGACCCCGTATATCACCGTCCACCAAACCGCGTAGACATTTGGATTCCACTTAAAACGTCCAGTGTTGCCCGCAGCGGGTTGAAACGATATACTGAAGCTTCAATTTAGATGGCATCTCAGATTTATGTTTTTATCAGTCAAGATACCCCCAAAGGTCGCAAAATTGCCTCGGTATTCTATAGCAAATGATCAAACTAATGTTCCAGAAGAGATTAGACACCATAGCAACAAAAAAAACGTAGTAAAAAAGTAGTAAAGATGATGTTTACCAGCGGTATTGGCGGTGGTCTGGCTGAGTGCGATGTTTTGCTGTGTGTATTTACTGTGGCGTTTCTGTCTCTAGATGTTGGGGGGGATTCCCTGGCAGGTCTATTTTCAACGGGTTCTTTCTGCCTCTTCAGCTACCTACGCCCAGGTCCTCTCCTTCCTCGCCGCCTTCGGCTGCTTGGTCATGGCCGTCCCCTCGGTCCTCATAGGCGCGATAGGGGCCTCCACTGGTAAATACGCACACTCGCATGCACCGGCACCAGGCTTGGCGCGACTTAAAGCTGCAAGTATTTGTGGACACATACGCGTTGATTAAGCAGTAAATCAAACATCACAAGACAATCGAAGCATCCAGGAATCTGATGCTTTATTCAAATAGGGAAGTGCGATCAAAGGGGCGCCCTCTGGCTCGTTCTTTCTGATGTGTAAATGCGGATGCGTACAGTGTCGGGAGCGGGGGGGGGGGGGGTAAACCACAGCAGACGGATCCAGTCATGACGGGCTGAGGATAGACCGACCGTCAGACCGTGCCGATTTTGTGAATATGACATCTGAAGAGAGGCTGTTTCATGTTTAAGCGGCACTAATCAACCGTTGCATGTGAATATCTAGGGGAGGGAGGGAACCACACAGATTGATATTGTGTAAACAAAAAGAAAAAAGAAAAAAAGGCAACACGAAGATAGAAGGGTGTCAGTAGATGGGTGGGATTTTACCGTTTTACTTTACTTTGAAAAATGCTGTCAAACTTTTATGTCAATCATTTCATTTTAAATATTGGCTTGATAAATCAGAGGCCAAATAATGTATGAATGAATTATTATTATTATTTTAATTAGCAAATGTTCTGGTATGTAATGTTTCTCTTTACAGTGGATCCATGCATTTCTGTGTATTTAATCAGCCATCAAAGTGTCTTGCTGCAGTACTGAATCATTATTAATTCAGTTACAATTCATTAGATTCACAATTTAAAAGCAATTAAAGCGATGTCCTCTTAAACAGTGATGCATATTGTACTTAAACATCTTCCTGTTGGATCATTTGCTTGCTCATATCTTCAAAGTGTATCCATTATTCCTCACTTTCTGCCTAATATCACAATAGCACAATAAACTGCTCAGCTATACCGATTCTGTGCTGTATTCTAGCACTTAGACATGTGAAGGCATTTTACTTTGGAGAAAAAGTTGTATCCACAGGTCGCGTTATAAAACATACTGCAAATATAGCCTTTTGTTTTTAGACCTGAGGGATTAGAACAAACATCGCAATGTAATAAGCAGTCCACTTAAAATCCCGCTGTTTGGCAGAGAACAATTTTAATTCTCCGTAAGTAAAGTCACACTTGCATTATGCTTTCATTTTGCCTTGTTTTGCATTTGTTTGTTGTTCAGCGTTCATACTAAGCAGGTAAAGGTGATTATTTTTTTTATTTTTTTCTTTCACATACAGAAAAGTGAACCAACACTGGAGACAAATAATAAAAAAGGCCTTGACATTTCCATCTTTTGCATCATTTCCTCAGACTGGAACCAAACTTCCTACGGGCCCATCCCGCCGAAGGATAAGGAAGAATCGGACATGATCCTTCCCATCGTGCTTCAGCACCTCTGCCCGTCCTACGTGTCCTTCTTCGGCCTGGGCGCTGTGTCGGCGGCCGTCATGTCTTCAGCCGACTCGTCCATCCTCTCGGCCAGCTCTATGTTTGCCAGGAACATCTATCAGCTCGCCTTTCGCCAGTCGGTAAGAGCACCAACAGAAAAAAAACAAAAAAAACACATACATGGTTCGAACATCACTCAACTGTTCAATAAATCAATAATAGTTTCATCCCAGTGGTTTTCAAATGTGTGGAAGAGATCCATTTGCCCATTATCTGAGGTTGGCAGGGGGAAGCTGGAGCACATCTCCACAAAACCATTCACACCTACGAGCAATTCAGAGACTCCAGTTAACCTAACCCTAATGTGCATTGTGGAGTAGATCCCCCCCCCCCCCCCGGATCGTAGTAGACCCCCCCCCCCCCCCCGGATCAAACTGGGATTCCTGCTGTATGATCAGAGAGTCACCCTGGATCCTCTTCTTTCCCCCTCTCACCTCCCAGGCCTCAGATCGAGAGATCGTTTGGGTGATGCGCTGCACCATCTTTGTATTTGGAGCCCTCGCCACCGCTATGGCCCTGTTAACGGGATCGGTGTACGGCTTGTGGTACCTGAGCTCCGACCTGGTCTACGTCATCATCTTCCCCCAGCTGCTCAGCGTGCTCTTCGTCAAGGGCACCAACACCTACGGTTCTGTGGCCGGGTACGTCTTTGGTCTGTTGCTGCGCATCGGTGGAGGAGAGCCCTACCTCAAACTCCCTCCCTTCATCTTCTACCCCGGCTGGGTGAACCAGGAGAAGGTCCACCCCCTCACCGGCGAGGTCGAGTACTTCGTCCAGCAGAGGTTCCCGTTCAAGTCCGTGTCCATGGTGGCCTCCTTCTTGGCGAACGTGGCCTTTTCCTACCTGGCCAAATACCTTTTTGAAAGCGGAATGCTGTCGCACAAGTACGACTTCCTGGAGGCCGTGGTGTCCAAGCACAGCAAGGAGATCATGGACAAGGCCACGCTGGTGAGCAACCACGACAACATCATCCTTTCCGAGATGGCGCCCGTCCAGCAGGTGCGGGGCGCCTCACTGGCCGGGACCTTCAGCAACTCTGAGGTGGTCAGCGACGATGGGGAATCCAGTCCGGAGGCTTTTCACATTGAAAACTAGACAAACCAAGGCACAAAAGGGACACCACAACCGAGGAATGTGAAGAAGAAGAAGAAGGAATAGTCACAAAGGCATCAACGTTCTTCAGGAAGCTTGCTACTGCCGCACTGGAAGCTGAGTCACTCAGAGGAATCTGTTTGTTTTATGCTGATGACACGGTGCCTCCTCCTTGTTTTGGGGGATCCCTCACCTAGAAGCAGGAAGTGGCCTGTCAATCAGCGGTGTTAAGCCAACCGTATTCATTCTTGTGTTCTTATCGTGAATGTGAAATCCAAAACCCACTACAATCAATTTCATTTAAGTGCTGCTGCAGTGATCAGAGGCACTTTCAGAAGACGAGGAAGTCTACAGGAGGTTTGCAGAGGGCCATGAGAATAGTGCAATATCTAACCAAGGAATTGTGTCTTGTCACGTCCATACAAAGTGTGTGTTGATGTATGTGCGTTTGTGTTCATCTGCTGACAAAGCGGTATCTAGTGAATGCTCAATTTTTTTTTTCAGACTGAGTTGTAAGTTTGCGTAGTCATTTTATTAATAGAGCAATAATATTTTTTAGGGATCTAAGTTTTACAGATAAATGCAGTGCAGTGATCTGAAGGTACAGGTTCCACTCATTTTTAACCTTCAGACAAGTAGGTTTTTTGTGGTGCATGTGCACCTTGCTCGTAATCCTCCTGCCCCACTCGGTGTCTAAAAAAGAACCACCATTGACTCGCTGTTAACCCAATAATTCCTGGGTCCTTTGTTGGCAGCGTTCAGTGACTTCATTGTGTTGAAACGATATACTGAACGTCAGCAAAGAGTAGCATATTTACGCATTCCAGCAGATATGGAGCAACATTTGCATTCATTTAAATGTGTGTTTGTGTCCACGTTAAGAATGTAAATCAAAGATTCACGTCCTCTTCGTTGCTCTCACCCTGAGGTCAATTCCTAACGACAGTCTATTTATTTTATGCCAAATAACCTCATCCAGGAGCAGCAGGAACGTACTGTATATTGATGAAAGACCATGTTATTTGCACTGAATAGGTATTTAGCTTATTTTTTTTATTATTTTATTAATTTGGTCCGCAAGCTTTCATACACACCACTTTGATTTAGTGAGTAATATTTCCCAAATTTGTTTAGCGACCTTCCAGGCAGCTTTTTGCTTCCATTCATTCCTATGGATTGTGAACATCAATTTGCCATCTTGCAAATGTCTAATTAGCAAGTGCTTTACTGTACAACGCGAACATTCACAACAATAAAAGCACATACCTGAGTGTTCACTTTCATATAGAATTGAATGGAATCAAATCCTTTGGAAGTACAGTAACATTGCAGACCAAACACTGATATTTTGCTAAAGGATCTCAAAAAGCCCATTTTGAAATATGCTTCCAAGTGAGTGTGTATTTCAGCGTGGATTTTGCTCACCCTAAATCTTTACTGACAGGCCAGCCACAGCAGGTTAGTGGAGACAGGAAATTATTTTTCCTCGAAGGATGGTGTCAGTAGCACCGGTCAATATCGATCCGGTCCCCAGTCAATTAGCCTTCGGGACAATTGATTAATGCCGCAAATAGGTTAAAGACTGCAGTCCTCATGGGTTTGTTTTCCAGTGTGTTTTACACAGTGACAAAGAATTGAAATGGTCCTGAATGAGCACCATCACACAACCATGGACACATGGCTGTCAAGTAAAGGAGTTGTCACTTTATACAATGTTTTTGGGCATTGCTGAGTACTTTTCCATTGACTGCATTGTTGTCATTTGTTAAAGGTCAGCGGTGAACAATAAGTGGATTCGGGGTCACCTTGCAAAAGTAACAATTCATTTTCTGCAAGGAAATCATTTAAATCATCGGTTGAAAGATGAGGCATGTGATTTACATGTTTTTTTTTTATTATTTATGATCGACTGTGTTCATCTGTAAAGATTCTCTGATTTCCCTACACCATCTGTGGCACTCAGCCCCCAGCCCGGTCCTCCCTGGGCACTAAAATCTCTCAAAACGCGTCACGTATAGGGGGTGTCTCTTTGAAAAGCTCCGTAGATTCAGGAAAACGGAATGTAAGTGGTTTGTCCAGGACTATTTAGCGGCAATAAGAAAATTCTAGTAAAACACCAGCCTTATCTTTTAAGGTGTCATAGTTACTCTTTACAACAGGTTGGGTACCAAGGGGACGTGGTAAAACTAAATCCCAGACTGTTCCCTCTCAAAATCATAATCATTTGTGGGATTGGCGCCGTGCCGCCCAAATTGACGTCGTCTTCAAAGTGAACGGGGTGACTGCTGCTCTGGTGCTATGCACACAGCAAAGGATCAACGTCGGTTGTTAGACTCCGTGGCTCGATGTTGTAAATTGCTGTATTTTTGTGTGATAAATGTATATACCCCAAAAAAAACACCACATAGGAACAAATAAGTCTACTTTTAAATGCGGCATTGAAAATGGTGTTTGTTGAAAGTGAAATTACAGCTATTTATTTATTTATTCATTCATGCAGTGTCTATAAAAATATAGTTGTGAACTCATGTGAGGTCAGTTGAATAAATTATATTATTTAGCACAGTCACGATTTGGTTTTCTTTTTGTGCATCTGCATGCTTGCATTATACATTCTATAAAGCATTTTATTGCGTTTCTACATGTTACAAATGATTAGTTTTGCATGTATTATATTCCTTAAAATATGTAATAACAAAATGTGTTTTGAGGGTGTGCGTGGTGTGCGCTGACTAGCCTGCATCAATCAAAATGCCCACCTCTGAATCTCATAACTGCCACAACTGTCAGGGCTGTCAATCACACACACATAGACACACGTCTGCAACCAAACACACACACACACACACACACACACACACACACACACACAGAAGAATAAGACATTTAAAGGTATCTTTTGCCAAACCGGTTTTAAGAAAATTTATTTTCTTTGTGTTTCCGTGTGTGTGTGTTTGTGTGTGACTATACTTGACAAGATCATTCAATATAAATGCTTTATGAACAATACAGAGTGATTTCACAACCCATGGTAAAGATTGATATATTTTTTTAGCTAATAAGATGGTTGACCGAGTCATTTAAGTTCCATGTCTTGTAAGATGAAATGGACCGAGTCGTGTTCTCCCACATGTGTGTGTGTGTGCGTACGTGCGAGTGCGTGTGCGTTTGTGTGTGTGTGTTGGTGCTCCAGCTTGATTGATTGATCCGGAATCACCTGCTTCCACACCTCCAGACCAATTACCCGTCATAACCCCAAGCTGTGTTTTTTTTCCTCTCTACCGAAATGAACGGAGGCATGTGAGCAGATATGAGAGTTATTAAGAGCCGAGGAAACCTGCCACGGTGTGTCTCCAGGACTTTCACCCGCAGGAGACAAGAATGAAACATGGTCTGAGCACAGGTATGAAGCAACACATTTAATCTGTGTTTTTAATCTCACTCAACTCGCTCCTTGGGCAGTAATTTAACGATTCCACACAAATGAAACAGAAGATGCTGAAGCAGAATATAGTTGGATAATGATCAGATAAAGCCAGGACGTCTACCTGAACAAAAAAAAATGTATATTACAGGAGATACTTGTGCCTGAATGAATTTTAATATCCCACATTAATTTTGATTATTTCAAAATCCTGCTTAATGCCTCTGATACAGGATTATCTTTTTCCCCCAGCCTGGGCCTTTTTATGTGAACGCATGAAAAAAACCAACAACCTCTGCATGGCTGTGTTTCTCACCGCAATCCTCAGATTGAACTCCCAGCCGATCAAGGTATGTGTTTTGAAATTGTTCCCCTTCTCTCTGTGTATCCGAAGCCGGGGGCCTCACGACTCAAACTCTATCCTCGCGGACGCTTCCCTCTGCGTTCACCGTGTTGTCATCGTCCGCGTCGTCGGTCGCATGTACTCTTGCACGGAACGCACAGACACGCGCAAACGTTCAGCCCTGCAGCACAGCTCATGATTTATTCTCTTTTAATGACAAAAAAAAAACAGGAAGCGCTAATGAAAAGAAAATTGTCCTATACCCTTGGTCACTGCTTGCATGTTTTATTTATTGATTATATTTTATCCTGCATTTTAATTGCGTTGAGCTATATATATATACACACACACACACACACAGACCAACTGTGTATATACAAAAAATAAATAACTGGTCTGAAATCAAAAAAGAAACGGAACAGTGCCTGAATCGAGAGGGCTCTTCCTCTTAGACCATTCCGGCTGATTTTAGGTGGAGCTCCGTTTCCTCTCAGGCAGACTGGGGGGATTTTTTTTTTCCAGTGAGAAAGGCGAGACATTAAAATAGCGAGTGGGGAAAAGAAAATGTACAATTAAAAAAAAAAAAAAGACAGAGCATAGGTGGGCTAAAGAAAAGAGAGAGGGGGATGATGTAATGTATGGCAATAAATCGCAGCCCATTTACTGCTTACTCAATAAGGGCGGTGGAGAGGGGCCAGCCTGGAAAAAACAGCTATCGTCATTCACATTAGACTAAGTGCCCCACTTCTCAGGATGGAGGGGTGGGGAGAGAAACGAACGGGTAGACATTTAGCCTGGCACCCTGCGCTCGCATGAGAGATGGGCCGGACACAATCAGTCTCCAACCCACCGTCCCTGTCCTTGCTCCTGTCCTTCTTATTTAAGAGCTAATTTCATGAGAGACTCCAGTTTAAAAATGTGGTCCCGCAAACTACGATGGAGTATATCCGTTTATCTTGGGTTTTTGTTGTCCTATTTTTAATTCCTGTTTGCGTGCGTTTCCCCCTTGGGAGGATGACCGACAATTTGATCGTTTTTTTTTGGTCGTTGATTACGTCCACTTAAACGTGTCTGATTAGGTCAAATGAGTATTTTTGCAACCGCCAACCCTCTGTCATATACTGATGCAATAAAAGCTGAGAATCAATTAGTCCAGCCCACATTATTACTTTTAATAATCCCATATAAATACACCGGGCAGGCGGATTTGTCAGTTGCAATTATTCACCATACTACTTAGTTAGACTCTCAGTGTTTGCCTCGGTGCTTGTGTAACTCACAGACACACACACAGGCACACTCACACACAGAGACACACCCACACCGCGGCCCATTCCCCAGGGCTCACTTTATTAACGCTGGCAATACAGTAGACAGGAACATAAATTACCGGAGAGCTGTGGCGAGAATATTATAGCACCGCAGCGAATGTAGACAGGGGAGGAAAAAAAACAATAGACATGTTTCCATTAGTAAGGCCGCAGCACAGTTGTGTTCACTCCATTCGACACACAAACGCTGGTTGAATGGAGGGGGTTAAAAAAACCAATGCAGGATTGTCCCTGTCAGGATTTGCTGATGTGTCCGAGTCAGGATTAAGATGCGGAGGCAGATTTTTTTTTTTTTTTAGCCATGCTTTTCATCCCAGTCTAAATATGTCAGTAAAACGCATAAACTAGTAAGTGGATTCTTGTCGGACCAGGTCAGACTATCTGTTTGTCCATTTCTCTCGTGTCTCCATATTATGTGTCTCTGCTTTTTTTAACACCCTAGTTATCTCTACTTATGAGACGTATTATCATCCACATGCACGTATGCCTGTTTTTTTTCCCATAGTCTGTGCTACAGCCAGGTTTTAAATAATGGTACTAAAATGTATGCTTGATTCTCCTGGTGTCGCTTTCTTCCGTCTCAGTGATCACAGCTGTGAGTGAGCAGGAAGAAAAGTTAAAAAAAAAAAATGTCTTGGTGCCTCGTGGGGAGCATTAGCAGTCTGCTTTCAGCCTCTGGTGGGACCCATATCAGGCAGTTAACCGGGACACAAAAATATAAACGCTCACACGTAGAGGAAGAAACGGAGAGAAAACACATTTTGAGCGTTGAAGGCTAAATTAAAACATAAATCTATAATTGTTCATTTTCTGATTTGTGAAACCATATAGTCTCCTCGATCCAAGTGAATCACCATAGGGACATTTCTAAACATCTTTGTTATTTTATCCTGGTTGATAATGGCAAATTTGAAGGGGGAGATTTTCTTCAGAGAGGGTAATGAAATGATGTGGTCTGGATGTGCTCTGGACAATACCTCTGGATAGGTACAGTATCAGATTGAAATAATTGGCCATGGCAAATATCACAAGGCTTTAACTCAATGAACTCCTGTCATACAAAGATACAGTCCCAATTACTATCCATGCCTCCTCAGGGTTGAAGAAAATAAAACATACATAGACATAGGTGTGTTTAGTCACAAATTTGATATGTTGTGTTTTTCGGGGCACATTTGACTGATCCATTGCACTGATTGATTTTTCTATCCATAAAACTGCAAGACAGTATCACTTCCAGCTCACACCTGCCTGTTTTACCATCGAGATTATAGGGAATACAGTATTCAGTTGTGTTTCTTTTGTGCAGCAACTTTCATGCATTTGGCCCAAAACATAATCGATCATTTTAAATCACGATGCACTTCAAGTAAAATGTCATATTTACTTATTCGACCCTTTTTTCCGTACACTTTAGAGACTCACCGCCACTCATTTGCATAATGGAGAATAATTCCGTTGCCTCCGTCGCAGTATGCAGCTGTTCTTGTGACCGCCGCAGTGGCTGCCCATGTATTGAACTGCGGTAAGTAATGAAAATGGTGTGTGTCCACTGCTGGTTCTCTCATTGATCCCATCACTGGTAAGTAGCTTGGCTCCAATTAGGCTTTAATAGGCCCCGAGGAGAGGAGGAGAGGAGATTGTGAGTGCGTCAAACTTGGTTGAGCCAAGTGCTGCCTGTTAAAAGCAACATCTGTCAGTCAAGCTCAACAAAAGCATTCTCCAGTCCCACCCGTGATATGACCATTTTACACCATTTCACTTTATTAGACAAAGTGCTGTGGGATAGAACTAAACGGAGATCTACTCTGACAGCAAATATCCACCCCCCCCCCCCCCCAATATCCCCCCCCCCCCCCCCCCCTTGGGGTATTACAGACTATTTTTCTTTTTATTTGTCACTAATGTTTGTTAATTAATGAACATGAAACTCCCCACTCTTTCTCGCCACTATATCCCCCGGGTTCCCAGCTGTCTTCCTTGTTAAAGAGCCGACAGGAGCCGGTTCTCGTGGCAGCACGGCTAATATCATCCGCTGGAGCCGCACAATCTTCGATGCACAAATTCTATTACGGCACAGTTTGGAGGGGAGGGTGGGTTGGTGAGTGATTTAGTTAATCTTGGATCCAGGATGAATGTGGAGTGGGGGAAGGAGCCGCAGCCTTGAAGCCACATTGGAGACAAATAATGGGGTGAGGGCTGTGAACAAGGCTGCACATACGGTATGTATGTGTGTGTTTTTTTTTTATGTGTGTGTGTGAGTAAGCTTTTTCATTTGCATCAATACTTCACATCTCGTTTCCTGTAGCAGCAGCTGAGATGCCTGTTTGAAAAGAAAAATCTCAGATTCCCAGGATGAGATAAAAGATGAAATCTGGCAGGAGATGTAATACTCGTACATGAACATGGAAAATAATAAATCAGACATCAGACATTTTTTTTTGAATTTCAGGTTGCGGCTGCACTCTTTTGGGACGGATGTATAGCCAAAATCAATGATTTATTCCATTTGAAATGATAATTTGTTTGGTTTCTATTAGAAAAATGCCTGCTTGTTCCATTTTAAGAAATCATAAGAATTATGTGTTTTTCGTGTTTCTCCCTCTGGTTGCAGGGGCACCTGTTGCAGCGGTCAGAATGTGATTAAACGTGCTACCAGCTGCTGGCAAACAGGTCAGAAAATCTATCCGGCTAACAAAGCCCTGGCAGGGCCCCGCTCCTCTGCTCTGCCCTCCGTAATGTTTTACGACACTGTCGTTTAAAGATGACGCATGACAGGAGCAGGGTTTGGCTTGCCAATTGTGGCTGTCCCCCCCCCCCCCCCCCCCCCCCCCCCAATCGTTACACACACATATGCAGGGCAACACACCCACCCCCCCACACACACACACAGGAGACAGGAGAGCGGCTCATCCATCTCTGTTTGCCTTGGGTTGCCTCCTCAGCAGCTACGTGTGTGTGTTTGCGTGCATGTGTGTGTGTGTGTTGAACCTGGATGAATCCCATGGTCCCATAAGTAATCACTTATTAAACAGACACATTACGTATTAACTAATCAATTCATAATTGATTATAATTAATAAGTGAGTCCAGTGGCACAGTGAAACCTTATTATAGCATATTGCAAAGCCATAGATAGATGCACAGATAGTGGCCCTTTCATCTGTTTGCATCTAAATCTGAATGTGCACACGTTTTTTGTTTTCATCTTATTAAGAATTTTCTTCCATAATGCAATTGCTCCTGCCAATCGCATCGGGATGCAAACTCATTTGTGATTATTGCCTTAAAGTCAAAGTGGGTCTATCGTCTTCAGGTTATCTTGTCGTTTGTGTCATCGACAGAAACGGTGGACACAGCCCAACATTTAAAAAAAAAAGTCCCCCCAGTCCTGATTCATGTCTCTCTCCGCTCGGCACAGGAAGCAGCAGACGATGATCAGATTACCTGTTCTGAACGGGGAAAGATGATTAAATCTAAGATGAGCTAATCCATTTATTGCCCCTGTTACAGATTGGGACACCCCTTCCAAATGCACAGGAAAGGCCCATAACTTGAGATCAATTAAATGTGCATGGCATTGTTTAAGCTTAATTTCCATCAGTATAATTGTAGGGTTCCAATATATATATTTTTTGTGTTATGCTGGGATGTAATGAATCACTGGTTGAATCATCATTTTTTCCATCCGTAAATGTATGATTACAGTGCATTTTAGACCGACATTTCCACTAATTGTGTTATGTTCTTGACATGCGTCATGGTTGTGGAACAAGTGTTTGCGCTGAAGCGACACAACACTGCAGCTCGTCACTGTCTGCGTGTTGCTGCGCATCATTTGTGTCACTTAGGGGCAGTGATTTGATGCAGTGAGACTAGGCAGCCAAATGGATAAAGCCCCAAAGACTACAATGAAGGAACAAAAACTTGCGCGCGCGCACACACACAAACACTGTTTGTATGTGTGTGTACGCATGTGTGCGTGACTGACACAGAACAAGACAGTCCTTTCAAAAAGACAGCCAGCTTAAGAGAGAGAGGCTGACCCAGAATGGATGCTGATGCACTCAATTCTTGTTTCGGGCCTTTTTTATTTTCACAGCCTCCAAGGGTTTTTTTTTCTAAATTATTGAGTATATATCACAATAACCCTTCGAATGTCATGGCTGGAACTGCTTCCACTGGATGTTGTGCCTAACCTATACTGACCACTTAGTTGTACGCAGACACTTGGTGCACTAAGTCTGGATGCAAGAATGGCACAGTCCTGAGTAGCGTTGCATTTACCGTGTTGTTTGTTAAATTGCACACAAGTAAAAACAAACATTTGCAGGAAGAAAATGCGTGCACAGAGAAAGCCTCCTGTTGCAAAGACAGAATGTGTAATAAACGCCGCAATTAGCAGGCAAGCTTGATCCGTTGGGGTTTGCACCCTTTCAGTCCATTAAGCGGTCCCCGCTGCCTGGATGCGTTTGACAAAGCGCAGGTTGAAAAGAAAACAACTGCGGAAAATGCGGAAGTGTGGCATTTTACTAAATAGTAAACTGCACATAAAGAGCTTGGTCAGTTCAATCCATGTAATATAAATGACAATGAATGATTATAGGATTATAGCATCAATTGAGGTAAAAGGATAAAAAAAAAAAAAAAAAATGTATCACCAGCCCCATCTCCAATTTCATGTCACCATTTCCAGACGATGGGAAGGACCTCAGCAGCAGAGATGCAGTGACAGTGTAGAGTAACTGTTTCTGTAAAATGAAATGGGTTCCTCGAGAGAGTCGGAGAGGCTATTTGTCTCCGAGTCCAAACAAGCTGAATCTAAGCAGGAGATCGATGCTGATATCTTTAGGCCGCTAACTGCTCCACTAATATATTATTGATGTCTGGGTCTGGCCGGATTGAATTTGGGCTGCGCACAGCAGTTCATCTTGATCAGCGCACACACACACACGTGTACTGAAGAATACAAGAATTCTGCTGGAAATGTGTGTATGATGCTCAGACAGGAGCGCTGTGTGTTGCGTGAACTTTCAGGATGAGTAATGAACGAGGTTACAGGATGTGATGGGGGGGGGGGGGGTTACGGGGGGGGGGGGGGGGGGGGGGGGGGGGCGAAGTCCATCATCCAGTGTTTGATTAAAGATGTATGGCTGTGTACGAAAGCTTCATCAGGGACATGAGGCGAGTATGAACTGCTAACCTGTCACTCGACCTTTGACCTCACAACCTGGCTACTATCTAAGGAGAGCATAGCTATGTTATCACTATGATCCAAGCATAGACGCATCTTAAAAGCAAGACCATCAACAATATGGTGGTTTACAGTGACATCTGTGAACATTGCAGTGCTATGCATATTGCATGATGCATAATCCCATTTAACAGTCATTTGGACATCGTCTGAATGCCAATCTGCCAAATCCACTCAGAGTATAAACCCATACTTTATATCCGAGGGGTGTTTCATTTTCATTCCAGTGTAGCGAGGAGTCCCTCTTTGGTGTTATGATGCGAGGGCCCAGACCATGGATATCTTTGGAGGTGATCTGTGCTTCCTCTGACACAAAAATGTAACTAACGAATCCGATGTAAAACCACAGTGTTGCTTACTCCTGCCACGGAGTACCACATTCACAGCCACGGTCATTTCTGTTTATGTTCATATCCAATTAAATATGCTACCAATTCATTATTTGACACATATAATAGTCCATAAGGGTTAAACTTTCTTTTAGGGTTGGTCAGTGCACAGAGTGAATATTTCTTGGAAAAAGGCGTATTATAACTGAGCTCCGAAGCTGCTGTAATTGCACTAATGGAGTGCTCACCATTAAGGGGCCAGTTTTTCCGACAGCGACTGATGTTGCTTAACTGCTGAAAAAAAATATAATGGCTCCGTGGATATTGCCCAATGCAGCACAGTTGCAGCGACAGCGAGGCGCAGAGGCACTCATCATGCTAGCCATGACGTGTTAGGCTCAAGCACGTCCTGTTACGTGTCATTTTATATGAGAAGTCGGCACATTATTGCCGAAGCAGGCACTTCTCATGAACAAATCGAGAGGCCATTAATCTGAAGCGCTCATACACTTCAGAGCCGAGTAATTGGAGAAAATGTATAACTTCAGCAAAAATATAAAATAACACCCCGTGAAATAGAATCTAAATGCGCACTTGTTTAGAATGATTTAAAACATTTGACAAATGTGACATTTTGCGATGTATCAGAGATGTACACACTGACCAACACCAGGTGATATGTAGCTACAATTTGCATTCAGTATAGATTTTCATTCAATTCTTTCAAAACAACGCTATAGTCATCAAACATCTCAATTGTCATTGGCATTTTATTTTATAAATGTGGGACTGTATTTTTTTTATTTACATGCAATGTGTGCATGCAGTGCTGGACTTGTGCGTGCACTCAGGAGCAGGGATGAGCTGGGCAATGGCCAGCACTTCCATTTGCTGTGATTGAAACTGTGGCCATGCAAATGAAATACATTCGGTGAAGGTTAAGAGTCTACGTACACTCTCTCCCACACACACAAACACACACATCTCCACAAGACTGATGATGAGTGAGATGAAGCAAGCGAGCGATAGAGAAAGATGGAGAGAAAAGAGGCACGGGAGAGAAACGGGGCGAGGCAGGAGGCAGTATTTCAGTCGCTCTTAACAAACAGCTGTCATTGTCGAATCCAGATACTTCATCACTCTACAAGCCATCAGCCAGTGTGTTGCATCTCCACCGGAGCTAATGAAATCAACAGTGTGCAGTGCGCCTGTGTGTGTGTCTGTGTGTTTTTATCAGTGCTGTATACGTGTTGGGTTGTCGCTGTTGCAACTCCATTTTCTAAAACGTACAACTTGTACCAAATTGACCAGTTTTTCCATGTTGCCCTTAATGCAAAATGAAAACTAAAGCTGAGCTTACTTGCTTTCTTTGTTTTTAGGAAGCAGAAAAAAGTGAAACCACATCCTGGTTACAACTGTACTGTTGGAAGGGAGGAAAAACCTGTGAATCTGCAACATTTGTCCAGGATGTGCAAAATGCGCCGTAAGGGTGAGGAAGAGAAGGACAAAAAGGAGGAACTGAGTGAGTACAAGGAGGAGGAGGAGGGAGAGAAGAAGACTGTTTGTTTGTAATCAAAGCTGAGCACTGTTGTAAGTGCAAACGGATGCGGGTTGGTCCTTGATGAAGTGCTGTTCTCCTGCTGAGCCACCAAACTATTTATAATACAACACACTGGCAGCCTATGGGCACGGACGAGAAAACTGCTTCACTTACTGCTATTTCTTCCTAATCAATCCCTCCCTCTTTTGTAGCCCTCCGCTCACACCGTGGTCGAGTGAACCAAGGCTTACAGTTACAGTACATCACGCAAAAAGCCAAGTCCACAATGGTTTGCGACCACACATCTGATGAACACAAAGGCAAGGCAGCAACTGATGAAAAAGCACACCCCGGTGTTTTGTGACGGGCCGAGTGGCTTCTGTCGCCCTCCATCGCTAAGATAATAGGTCGTATATGCTGTTTGGATTCATGGGACGTCCAGGTGACAGGATGCGCCTGTGACATCATCAATAATAGACGACAAACATCTCCACTGCTCCTGGCGAACTTTTAACATCGAAACGTGAAAGATTCCAGTTATCAGATCGTAAGTTGTATTCTAAGGACACTTACACACAACTGTTAGGTTGATTCTAAGTATGATAAAAAAAATATAATAATAATATAATATATAATATAATAATAACGTGAATATTGCGTTACATTTCTGATCATCGATTCCCATATATCATGCTTACTGGTCCTTTAAGTTCGATATTTTATTTGCACACAATCGTCGCTCAACATCTTAGCTGCATTGAGAAGAAAGGATTCTTTAAAAAAATATATATATACAGTATATATATACATTACATTTAAAAATGGTCTTTAACTATCAAAATACAAAAAGAAACATTATATGAATCTGGTTCATTTCTAATGAAACTCACCTCAATTATAGCATTTGATTAATTACACACAGCCTCTGACTGAAACATTGCCACGTTTTAAGATTATGACACAGACTTTATTAGCTATTAACCTATGATGGCGAAAAGCTAACACTATTACCAGCAGCTCAGTATATAATGGCAAATTCTGTCATCTTTCAGAAATCTAAGCTTTGGTCATTTATTATAAAACCCCATTCTATCAGTAGTGAAAAGAACAATCTGAGGGGTTCAGTCCCCACGTTAATACATTAAAATGTCAAAGCCATATGTTAAAATGTCAAACCTATTAATGGCACTGCCAGTCTGCAGAGGTAAAATGTCAGGAAGAAAACAAATGCAGGACGCAAGAAAACGGAAGAAAAGCGTTGGAGCTGTGTAAACACTGTGGAACAGAAACAATCCTATCTGAATGGATCGTTCAAACAAAACCAACTGCTAATGTTACAGTGGAGGCCGTAAGAATGAAAAATGATTGACAGTTCACAAGAAAGCAAAAGTCACAGATATTTCGTGAGGTATTGCATTGTGTTGAGGTTAGTATACGTAATACCTGTATGATATATTTGATACCAGATGTTTTATATTATCAGTTTAATTTTTCCCTATCTTTTGGGATCAGCCGAACCAAAGTGAAAATCACCACCCAACTTCTCAGGTGAAAATCAACCACGCTGTCTTCCTCGGCCTCTGAAGAGGCCCCACCGAGAGGCTTCAATCACACTGTAGGGGGTCAGTGACATAAACACTCCACCCCGCCACCCCCAAAGTCACCTTTCGCTGATTGGGTAGGAGGTTGGGAGAGCCGTGGAGTGGAGGAGCAACAGTGGGAGGAAATGGTAGTCGGAGCCTCGGGGAAGACGTCTGTTCGTCGCTCCACCCTCACTTCGGCCTTTCTACAACTACACTGATCCATCTCGAATGATGAGACCTACTGTCAGAATGAATGAATTGCCAAAGAATGTAATTGATTTTACGATGGGCAGTTTGAGATGATCTACGACTGGCGTTTTCATTTAAAGCAGCGTCTGCGCGTTTTGGTCCAACTCCATTTGAGCTCAAATTAAGGTAGCTGTTGAGGCAAAGCTAAAACTGAGAGAAATAACGAGGCGGGAAGCAGAGAAGGAAAAGAAGCACGAGGGGGTGTCTGTTGCTCCTCCTCATAGACCCAGCCAGGCTATTCATTACTCCCCGAACGCCAGCCGGTGTCAGTTATATTACCGCGAAGCCGTCCCTGACTGACGGCCACGAGAGGGGAGAGAGAAATGGCAGCAAAATACTGCCGGATGCCCTGGGAGGAAAACAAGGGAGGGGCCGTGATGGATGGGTGTGTTTGACCCAGCCCGGGTCTCTTCCGGAGGAGACAGGGAGTCTGCAGAGCCTGTGCCCCTCTGTCCAGGGCACCCAGGCCTTGTCAGGATGAGAGCTTCTCGCTAAAGTGCCTCCGTCAGTGCTTCTATCACTCGTGTCAAAACAGACACTCTCCATATTCAACAGACAAAACCGGAGCTGACGTGACAGGAATGCAAAAGCTCGGGCCCGGGTCGTCCACGGAGTTGGTGACAGGCCTGTTGTCGCCGTGCAGGGCAGATACCTTCCAAGTCCCTACAGCAGTCCCAAAAACTACAACAACAACAACATCGTAGCGTCAGACAGCTTTGATGTGATATTATGCTCCATATGGCCTTACCTACACATGAATAACAGAAAAGTTAGGGTTATGTTCTCAGATACAGGACGTGCAGCCTGCAGCGACCATCTCAAACTGTCTATTAACTGTCTGTGAAAATGATCTACACAGGTCTATTTTTTTATATTAGATTTATCGGATTTTATTATATCATTTTGTAATCAACTTTATAACATATATATATAAATATATAAATATATAAATAGAAATATATATATATATAAACATACATTTTATAATTTTAATTTAAAACACATTAAAATCATATTAACAATTTATAAACAAATATATATATTATCTAATACTAACAAATTACATATGCCTTGAAATGCAGAAGGTCCATATATCCATACAAATTATTATAGACAATTTACGATTTACAAATTTACAATTTATTCTTCTTGCCACACAACACTCCATTCATCTCAGCACCAACTCCCACATCCTGGATCCGGATAAAATATCCTGTTGAATTTATGACGTCAATGGTGCCGACGTCACTGGGTTGACGATTGCGGAAGCGAGTGGCAGCTGTAGCCTGTTAGCCCCAAACCATAACACAGGCGATGTTTGCGTGTTAAATGTACAAATAATCCGAACAAATCTGAGATTTCGCTTTAACTGTGTCCTCCTCGAGTTTCCTGTGCGTGTCTGCGGGTGTGTGGGACGACTGAGAAGAAGAAACAGCCGCAAACACAGAGATGGAGGTAAATATTCATTCAGGGTTAGCTTTAGCATGTCACTACTTCGGACAGGTTTTAGAGCTAGCATCTCCGAGTTCGCTAAACGTTTCTTGTAGTGTTTGTCATATGTAATAGTGAACGGACTGTGGCGTATAAATACACCGTATATGGATTACTGCAACCTTCAGTGTCACATTCCTTCACATTTACAACAGACGTGTAGCAACCACACAACATGACTGTACTTCACAAAGTGGCTTACGCTTATCTGTCATCCAGTGTATCTGTGTCAATAATTGATTAACATGTTAAATGCCGAACTGAAATGTGACTTCTAATAAATCGTAACATATTTAGAAGCACTGTCTTTCAACAATGTGTTTTTGACAACAAGCAGAGCAACATTTACATGAAGGTTTTTTAGAGGGAACCCTGTGCTGACTCCTGTGAATCCTTCCTCTATGCAGCATGTCGGAAGTCAATCAGTCGTAAATAGCAGAGTAATTCACAGATGTTAGATTTTATTATTCTTTTTATTATTAGGCTTTTAGGGTTCAGCAGTTTTGTTTTTTTCATTTCTACTTTTCCCCTTTTGCTGAACCAGGACCCCGGAGGTAGCGGAGCAGAGTCTCCGGCTCCATCCCCGGCAGGTGCATCCAAATCCAAGGTACTGCATTTTAACAGGAACAACTCTGAACCAATGAGTTCGACGTTATTTCTCAAAAAGTCAATATAAGCATGATAATAATCTGCACTGCTGTCTAGATTAACACTGAACTTCCTTCTTTATATTGTATTCTCAGTTGGACAATCTCTCCAAAGATGACCTCATCAAGTATGCCAAAAAGCAGATGGTTGTCATGCAGAAGATGAAGAGCCGGTGTGCAGGTAATTATGAATGCTCCTACAGCTTTTGTTTGTCTTTGACCCTGTGGCTCTGTGGGCCAGCAGCATATAAATGGGTGTGTGCGTGTGACATGGTGTTTCTTTGGAACATGGTCTTTCATCAGATTTGGAGAAAGAAGTTGAATCCTTCAAACAGCAGTCAAAAATCGACAACAGCTCTGGTGACTCCACACTGATACAGGTTTGTATGTGGCGCAGCATCCTATCAAATGTCAGTCATAAATATTTACCGGTGAACACGCTGCACTTCCTTTTCATACTGCCTCATTTAAATCTCATGGGCGTGTGTCCGTCACGCTGCAGGAGCTGACTGAAAGGATGGATGCTTTACTGCTGGAGAAGGCAGAAACTCAGCAGAGTCTTGCACTGTCTCGTAAAGGGCTGGAGAAATCGAATCAGCAAGCCAAGGTGAAAACAAACTATATCGACGATTTGCATTGTGTGAAATATGATTGCCTTAATATTCAACAGGGTCATTAAGACATGTGCTTTGCTGTTATTTTGTGCAGGATGATCTAGCGGTGCTGCAGGGAGAGCTTGACCGTGTCAAAGAAGACCATCAGAGGGATATCGACGCTCTAGAAAGGGGTATTGAGGAATCCAACAATAAACACCTGGAGGAAGTTTCTTACTTCCAAAATTTACTGAAGGAGCGAGAAGAGAGAGACAGAGAGAGGGAGAGCGAAAGAGAGAGGCAGCGTCAGGCGGAACATGCCGGTGAGGAAGTCCAGCGTTGCTTAGAAGTACAGCTGCAAACCCTGCGAGCTGAACTGGAAGCTAAGCACGAGAGGAAAACCCAGGAGCTCACTGAGCTGCAGGAGAGCCACCAAAGGGAGCTGACAGAGGCCCAGCAGGAGGTGGAGAACCTGAAGGAGGAGCTGGCTCACAAGAGCCTGCAGCACGAGGAGGAGATGAGGGCTCTGGAGGAGGACTGCGAGATTGAAAGGGACCGTCTCCTGCTGCTCCACGAGGAGCTGACGGAGCAGCTTGCACTCAAAGGTACAGCTGCATAGCTTCATTTAAAGACGGAGTTCGCAGCAGTAACTCCTGCTCTTGTTACAGTGGGCAGTAATAATATTTTCAAAGTATTTATTTTTGTATTAATTATGTAAACTCTATCAATAATAAATATTTTGTCAGCAGATTATTTTTTAAAAGTTTGGCAGTTATGACTACCAATTATAAATGCTAGAACTATTGTTATATATTTAATAGATTTGTTCATATGTTTTCTGGATCGAATAATGTCACTAAATGTTAAAGGACAGCTAAATAATCTCAAGCTGTAATTAAGCTGGTATTTCAACTTGTTTTATGTTCACACTTCTGTCTATGGTGTAACATTTGAAATGTTGATTAAATGAAATTCAGAATGAATCGTTTTAAAGTCCTGTGATCCTGTGTTTGCAGACAGCTATCTCCAGGATGTGCAGGAGGAGGACGAGGAACCTGGCCGTGGTTCTGGGATCGCCAAAATGCTGGCGCTGTCCGGCTTAAATCAGAGCGAGTGCAGCAATGGGGATGCAGAGGAGGCGGAGACCAGCAGACTGAGAACTCCTCTGGAAGACGTTCAATCCCAGAACACCATGTTGCAAGACGAGCTCACCCTGCTCAGTAATGTGAAGATCGAGCTGGAGGCAGAGCTGGAAAGGGCCAGAGAGGAGTTCCAGACGGAGAGGGAAGAGCTGGAGTTCAAAATCAATGAGCTGCAGATGACCAGGGACAGTGGCTCCGCTGATCCTGACCAGCAACAACAGGTCCAAGAAGAATCCGAAGATTCGACGGTGAATCCAGTGGAGCAGCTCAGGCACCAGTGTGAGACCCTGACCAGGGACAGAGACTCCGCCCTGTCTGAGTGTCAACACATGAGAGACATTCTTCAAGGTGTCGAGGCAGAACTGGTCGAGAAGACAAACAATTTCATTCATCAATACCAGGCCATGAAGGAGCAAGGAGCTAAAACTCGACGAGAACTCCAAGACAAGGTGGAAGAACTCAGCCAGGAGAGAGACTCCTTGTTGATGAGGGTCAGAGAGGAGAACAGCCCCCTGATGGAGAACCCGGCAGAGCAGAGGCTGAAGCCCGAAGGTTCACTCGGTGACGAACAGAAGCTCCAGGCTCCAGTAGAGGAACAAACGCCTTCGCTCTGTGAGCTGAAGCAAACTGTGGAGGAGCTGACCAGGCAGAATGAGGAGATCCTCTCCCAAATGCAGACGAATGAAGACGCGAGCCAGGATCTCAAAGAGAAGGTCAACACACTGACCGAAGAGCGAGACAAAATACAATCCCTGCTACAGATGCGAGAAGAGGAAGCGCAAAAGCTGAACGATCAGAAAGCAGAAGAACGTGAGAGGTTGCTGGAGGAAAAAGAGAAGGAGCTTAAAGGCAGGAAAAAAGAGGAGGAGGACAAGTTGCGACATCTGAACGAGGAGAGGGAAAAGTCAGAGGCGAGCCTGAAAGAGGAGGTGGAAAGAAGAACGGAGAGAGTTTCTGCCTTAGAACAGACCATCCAAGAGCTCGCCGCTGAAAAGACTGACCTCCATCAGAAATTAGAAGACACAGCTTCGGGATTTGTCAAAGCTCAGGAGGAGAGGGAGCTTTTGATCTCCAAACTGGCAACCCTGGAGGCTCAGTTGGAGCAGGAGGCGTCTGAGAAGCATCGGCTGGAGGTGAGGTTGAACTCCACGGCAGGGGAGGCGGAGCAGGCCCAGACCTCCGTCAGAGCCCAGCTAGAAAATATGGAAGAAGCTCTGAAAAATTCCTCTGACGAGGTAGAAGACCTCAGGGCGCGAGTCGACGAGCTGGGAAAGGAGAGGGATCTTCTGAAGGCTAATCTCGAAGATGCTGGAGGGGAGAGAGGAGAAGAGGAGGTGCAGAAGGAGCTTCGGGCCCGCGTGGGAGAGCTGGAGCACGAGAGGGACATGTTGAGAAACAACGTGGAAGAACTGATGAAGGATACGGAGGGGCTGCAAAAAGACCTGCTGGAGATGAAGTCGGTGAGCGAGAAGATCAGTGAGGAAAACCAGAAACTGCAGGCTCAAATTTCTCAGATGGCCGAAGAGATGGAAGAGAAAGACGAGAAGGAGAAAGGGGAGACGGAGAAAGTGGAGAAAGAGAGAAAAGAATACAGAGAACAGCTGACGGAGAAAGACTCGCTCATATCTCAGCTCAGGGGCGAAATGGCTGCTCTCCAGGTGAGTCCTGTAGGTGTCATGTCAATCCACAATAAAAAATAAAAAAAATTAACTTTATTGGCCAGAGGTCATGATTTCCTCTTATTAATTCAAAATAATATATTGTGTCGCTTAGCCCCTGCAAATAGCCCATTTTTTCCAGCCTGCACACTGCTTGAAGTTATTTAGCAAAAAAGGTTTTTTCCATTTGACAATATCAATAAGATTTTTTAGACCGATCTACTGTTTCAGTTCCTTTACTGTACGGGAAACTCGAAATGAAATGTTATTTTTAAAACTTTGAAGTGTTGGCAGCTTCCAATTGGGGAAAAAAAACAAAAAAAAACACTTAAAACAACTGAAGAATGAGTAATTGGAGTGTTTTTTTTTTCCTGCACTTTCCCACTCCTCTTTCCTCTGCCTCACAATTAGGAGTCTGCTGCCCAGTCTCCTTCCTCCGAGGAAAATGTTGCCAATGAGTTCACAGAGAAAATAGGTACGTAGGACATTTCTATCTCAAAGTGCACATTACAGTACTGTTGTTTTCCTGCTTATTAGAAGAAAAAATAAGATTTTAAGATTTTAATCTCAGAATATATGTTGGATAAATATATATATATATATATATATATATATATATATATAATACACTTGTGTTCCCTACAGCGCTCCTGGAGAAAGAAAGCAAACTAAAAGATGAAAAGATGAACAAAATCAAGGCGGTTGCCGTCAAAGCAAAGAAAGAACTAGACATCAGCAAGAAAGAGGTAGAGTTAACAATTATAATTTAACAACAATTACCCCCCTAAGCTGGAAATGTTTATTTGCTTAATTTAACATTGACAGGTATGTTTTCTCGTCACTGGCCAGGTTGGTCATTTTTTTTTTAAATCTGTAATTTACTTGATTTTATTTTCAGATTGCAACCCTCAACGAGGCAGTGGAGTCCCTGAAAGCCGACAGGGAGAAAGTGAGCAGCTCTATGAAAGATATCATCCACGGAGCTGAAGGCTACAAGGTGAGAGAGGAGGAGACAACCACAATACCCTGATCACCTTCTGTGGCTGTACAGAAGCAACTAAAAGTGCAGTTTAAGATATTAATGCATATTATGAAAAGGAATTGTAAATACTTTGCTTTAAATGTAAATATACTGAATAATATAATTTGAATATAATTTTTTTATGCAGCTATAATGTACTAGTTAGTGTTAGATGCAGACAGCACAGAGCAATATTTTGTATTGCCATGATCGCATTTTGCTATGCATTGTGGGATTTATCCCACGCCTTACTAATATTTTCCTAATTGGGAAGTTAAGTTGCTCTCTTTAAAACCAATTTTGTGTGCTATGTCTCTCCCAGTGGTCTCCATAAACAGCCCTCAGACTGCACTGGGCTTTATGACTGAGTCTCCATTAGCGAGGAAACCACTGTGTTGTGTCTAATGAGAGTTTTCTCCCATCCGTACTCAAATGTAAATGCGGCTGATATTTGAGATTCATAGTGTTTACCTTCACTGAGCCGTTGTACCCGCTACCAGTAATGAATGTGTGTTTGTGTTTGTGGTGTGTGTGTGTATGTGTGTATGTGTGTAGAATCTGCAGATAGATTACGACGGGCAAACAGAGCAACTGTATAAAGAGAGGGAGAAGGTGGAGACGGCAGAGAGACAGATTGCAGAGCTGACCAAACGACTCAGCAGTGCTGTCACACAGGTAACACAAATGCACGCACGCACGCACACACCCACACGCACACACATTACCAGTAACAAAAACAGAAATTGCGCTCACCCAGCTGTAAATCAAAGCGGTGCCACTTTGTCCAGCAATACATCTCTCCGATGCTTCTCGCACAACTCCGTTTTCATCTGATTTACAGTGAGTCACTTTACCCAGCTATGCCTGACAGCCCTGCACCCTCAAATAGCTCATTAGCTGTGACAGGGTGAGCAAGGGAGAAATAAATATATATATATATACCTAGGGAGAAATTATATTATATATTATTATTATTATTATATATAATAAATATTATATATAATTGTATATCACCTTACGTGTGTTTATATATATATATGTGTGTGTGTGTGTGTGTGTGTGTGTGTGTGTGTGTGTGTGTGTGTGTGTGTGTGTGTGTGTGTGTGTGGTGTGTGGGTGTGTGTGTGTGTGTGTGTGTGTGTGTGTGTGTACACACACACACACACAAACACACACACACGCACACACCTCCGGAAGCTCATAACTGTCCCTTTCCAATGAGAGAACAACAGACAGGTAAATGGAGCGGAGCATAGCTTCCATCTGCTCCGTGGTAATGCAATAGCATTTTCTGAGACACAGGTTTATCCTTGTGTGTGTGCGTGTGTGTGTGTGTGTGTGTGTGTGTGTGTGTGTGTGTGTGTGTGTGTGTGTGTGTGTGTGTGTGTGTGTGTGTGTGTGTGTGTGCGTGTGTGTGTGCGTGTGCGTGTGCGTGTGCGTGTGCGTGTGTGTGTGTGTGCTCATGGGTCTCAGGGGGGCGTAGGGTAGACTAGGAGCCAGTGAGGGATCTCAGAGTATGTCTGGACATCTCTGTTTACCACTCACAGTTTCAGTGTGGCTGACAGATGATGGGAGGTGGCTGCTGGTGCTGGTTCATTGCTCCTCGCAGACAAAGCCCAGAGAGGCTGCCGCTGTCAGATTTGCATGAATGACTTTCAGTATGCGCGTGTTCAGATGAAGACCTTGTATCTCTAAGTGGTTGAACATTTGAAGGTTTAAATGAGACGGCATGTTTCAGTGTGACAGGCATGTTTTTTTTATTCCGCTGGGATAATAATGTAGCATGTAGCAAGCCCACAGAGAAAAACCATTTACGTCACTATATTTAATACAGTAAAACCAGAAAAACACTATTCACACATCAACAATCAACATCATGAAGGGTAAGGTGGGTAGAGTTGACTGATATAGGTTATCAATCCTTGTTATTTACACACATAATCAATTGATCTCATTCTCACCTGACCGTGATGGTAATCTGGGTTCCTGGTACTTTTTGCAGACGGAGACACTGGGCTGTGAGAAAGAGGACCTGTTGGCTGCTATGGAAACCGTTAGGAACACAGCGAGGCAGCTGGAGGCCCAGAACCAGGAGCTGCAAAGACATTTGGCCAGTCTGGACAAGGACCTGCTGGCTGAGAGAGCTATGAAAGACCAGAAGATGAAGGTAGAAATAAGGAGACATGCACATATGTGTTTTTACCTTGCTGATTCCCGTTTTATATTTTAGCCTATAATATAAAAGCATGCACGAGAAGAAATTATACAAACGGAGTCCAGTCTCTTTTATAACGTATTGTATCTTCATCTCCTGAGTCATTCCTTTCAAAATATGAATTCTACAAAAACCCAAACCCCATTTATGTGTTTGCTCGCTTGCCTCTGCAGGACTTGTCATCAGTCAACAAGGAGGTGGACGAGCTGACAGCGCAGCTCCACAAGCAGCAGCAGCAGTCTCAGCAGACTGCTCAGGAGCTGGAGCAGCTACGCAAGGTACACACACACACACACACACACACACACACACACACACACTCACAATGCTTCTCAGACACTAGTGTGTCTCTGAGGGCCCGTCCAGTCAAGCGACTGGAGTGGTGATGGCCGGCCTGCAGCTACAGCAGCACCTCTCAGAGAAAGAGAGCAAGTCTTGCCTGTAGCACAGGGGCTGCTGTCGCTTTTCCATTAGTGGAGACCTACATAGTGCGGCAGTGTAGACACAAGTTGCCAGGAGGTCTGACTTTGTCACGTGCGTACACTTTGAATTGAGCCCAATAGAGATGTTCGTTTGAAGGTTGTTATTCATACTGGCTTTTCGGAGTAAAGAAAGAGATCATGGTACATATATCCCAATAGGTTTGATGATAAAAATACAAATCGATAAAGATGCATATTCTGTACGCACTGATACATATACTGTTTAGTTGAACAATTGTCATGGATTTTGATTGATCATATCAACAACAGAGATTACATTATTATACCAATGTTAAACATTTAAAGATTCACTTGGATTGGTTCCGTATATATTCACATAAGAATGAAAAATTCTTGCTACATATGATATGCCATATTAGAGTGGTCAGTTAAATTAAGATAAGATCATATATATTTTAACTGTGTCTTTAGGAGGTGCAGCACAACTCACTGCTGGACATGGAAATGGCCGACTACGAGCGTCTGGTCAAAGACCTCAACGCCAAACTTTCACAGAAAGATCAGTGTGCCGAGGACTTAAAGGCCCAGATAAACACACTCTCCCAGAAGGAGGACACGCTCAAGAAGGAAATCGGTATGGAAATGTTCACATTTTCACTCACTTTTCGGCAAACGGATGAATACCTCTACAATTTCTTTATGTTGCTTTTTGTAATTATGTAGGAATTCCATCAAAATTAAAGGAAACAGTAGGGAGAAAAAAAAAACTCTATAGCGCCATACTGAGTGTAAGTGGCCATCTGCCTTCACGTTGGGATGAGAATTAATGACATTGTAGCATGTTCTGGAATTTTCAAGATTATTTTGGAGACTTGTAGTAAACATCCATTATTCCTGCAGAGCTCTAATGATTTGCTGCTCAGATGGGAAACACTGTGGCGTATCATTTGTCTCCATCTCAACATTTTTCCTGTTGCTCCACACTGTCAACCTCTTCAATGAAGGCAAACGACTGAAAAACAGTGCTTAAATTTAAAGCCTTCTGTATGAGTTGTACTTAAACCATGTTTTGTGTGTGTGTGTGTGTGTGTGTGTGCGCGCGCGTGTGTTCTGTAACTGTCTCCAGAGGCTTTAAAGTCCCAGCTGGACCAAGGGGAGGATAAAACCTCCAAGATTAAAGAGTTGCTGGTGAAGACCAAGAATGAGTTGGCCGATGCCAAGAAACAGGTCTGTTTTTGTCTGTGTCTGTGTCTGTGTCTGTGTCTGTGTCTGTGTCTGTGTCTGTGTGTGTGTGTGTGTGCTTGTTTGTGTGTGCCGCTGGATTTCACAAATACAGTGTGTGACATTACAGCCTGACGGATGTAAATTGTGTTATGCTGCCATATGTGGGCAATGAATGTGGGGAAAGCCTTGACGATGTCGAGAATAGTTAATCATTTGTGGGTTTGTTGTTTTCTTATGTGGGTCTATGCATTTAAATGTCACACTCACTCACTCACTGACACACACACACATTCACTTTGTGCGTCTTTTTGTGTGCATGTGTGCAGGAGAGCTCCCTCATGATGCTGCAGGCCTCGATGACAGGAGAGCTGGAGGCCAACCAACAGCAGCTAGAGAGCTCCAAGGTAAAAGAAACAGCGCCACTCAGCAAAACTTCTCCCTACTGTCACATGAAGAATGTTATAAATCAACGTAAAAATAGATAATGCACGTTAAAAGGTGTGTACGGGTGTTGTCGCCATCAGATCGAGGTGAGTGAGCTGATGGCGGAGTGCCATCGTCTGCAGGAGCAGCTGAGGTCTGCACTGGAGCAGCAACAAAGAACCACCAGCTCGTTGCAACATCGCATCAGCAGGCTGCAACAAGAGAGAGACGATGCTCAGGTACACAACGTTTTACATGTTCGGGTTTATCTGTCCCTCTCTGAAACTTACAGAAATACAGTCAAATTGATGATGTGATTAAAAAAAATGCATTAAAGGTTAGTTCTTTCTCATTTGAAATAGCTGCTATTAGATCACCTAACTTGCTTTAGCTATGGTCTTTGCTGCTGGCTAACATCCAAAATTTTTATAAAAAAAAAAAAAGCCGAGTCTGCTGTCTGACATCTCTTCAGTTCACACTTTCCACCGCTTGTGCAACTTTGTGGTCACTTTGTAGCCTGTCATTTGTTTTGCTGTTGACTTACATTGTCTTGTAACTGACAGATTAACATGTGTGCGGATCCATTTATATATATCGATGAGAGTCTCTTTCCAGACAGAGGTACCCTGTTTGATAAATGGGTTGATGATACACTATTTGAGACATCATCAGTGTAAAAATATTACCGTTTTACTGGTCTTTTTTTTCCCACGAGTCACAATAATACCCAGGCCTTTGGCTTTGGGTAATTTTTAAGGCCCTGACTAGAGGTCCCAAGAGTTTTATCAACAGTGAATGTGCTGTTGATTACTGTCAATCATTTTTTTTCTCTTTGTGTTGATTTCAGGCTGAGCTTCTGGCAACAACAGGCGAGTTTGAGAGTTACAAGGTGCGCGTTCATAATGTGCTCAAACAGCAGAAGAGCAAAACCACCTCTCAGAGTGAAGGAGACTCTGGAAAACTAGAGCGGTAAGGACAACACCTGCATGACAGATTGAACATTCAGTTGATATTATTGGCAGAGTGAGGGCTTTTAGTTTAAGGTTTTTGTCTATTTATGAATGCATACATCTGAGACGGTTTTACTAGTATCCTTTTAGTCTGTATTAAATTAGTTTCCCTAGATAGTTTTTATTTTTTTTAATACCCACCTTTTACTATTTTCTTTTCTTCAGAACATCTCCTCTTTGAGCATTTTGATATTTTTATTCTTTTTTCCTCATCTGTTTTTTTTTTAAACATTTCACCTTTTTCTTTGTTTACTTGCCTTTGGTGTTTCCTCTCTGCAAATGTATGAGATTTTTGTGAGGGCTATCTCAGTCCTTGCGTGGGTGGAAGCATGGGGTGGGTATTGCTTTTGTGGCTTTTATTAAAAAGCACTTTGTGTATAATTGCTTGTATAAAATACAATACAGCTTTAATTAGTGGGTGTACAGGAGAGGAATAATAACCCGTCATTGTTTCTACTCTGTTCAAAATTGAGAAGGGAATTTATATGCAAGGCCTCTGACATTGATCACTAACTATGGCCCCCACTAAATCACTTCATAAATCAATTTATCACCAAATAACTATTGGTATAAGAAATTATAATCAATATTTTAAAAATAACTCTGCATTTCCTGATTTCTTTAAACAAAAATAACGATATATGAATAAAAACTAATAATTCATTCACTTTTTTGCATTTTGTGTAACAAGTGATATTTATTGAAGTAATTCAGATATGTCTCATGAGGGAGAATATTGAATATTGAATATTGATTAATGTAAATTGCATGTAATGATAATGAATTTGTTTCTGAACTGCAGTGAGCAGTTGTCCTCTCTAGTGGAACAGCTGAAGCCCAGACTGGCAGAAAGCCAGCAGAGCCTCCAGAGCACCACGGCGGAGTTGCAGCAGCTCCATACTGAACACGACACTCTCCTGGAGAGACACAATAAAATTCTCCAGGAAACTGTCAGCAAGGAGGCTGAACTCCGCGAGAGGTGAGCTGGCTGTGCTGCAGGCCCTTCCTGCTTGGTCTCCACTACCTCAGCAGTCTCTGAACTCTCCATTTCCTCTCACTCCATCTCCAGGCTGATGTTGGTGCAGTCTGATAACGTGGCCCTGCGGTCCGACCTGTCCCAGGCTCAGGCCGACCTGTTGTCTCAGGTGGAGTCCCAGCGTCAGACGTACAGGGAGCAGCTGAGGAAGCTGCAGGACGACCACCGAGCCACTGTGGAGACCCTGCAGAGCCAGATGATGCGCGTTGAGGAGCAACTATACACCCTGCAGAGCCAGAACAGTAAGCATACAGGTGAATGATAAACACCAATATGTCAGGCAGTCTAAACATTATTCTGTACATGAAGAAGCAGCCCAAAAGGTTGAAGGTACAAGAAAATATATTTATTTTCCATTACGTTCATTCTCTATAATGAGGGGGATCCTAGACAAGAGAGCACAGGAAGGGGGTCTGGGTTTGTTGGGTCACAGTGTAGCAGAGCTGGAAGCACATTCATCACCTCCCACACAGCTGCCCTCTGGAGTCACACAGCAAACTCATACATAGCAATGACTGTGAAAGCCAAGTGTGCGTACGTGTGTGTCTGTGAGGTTTGGCCAGGTGTTGCTGATGTTTCTCAGCTCTGGTCCCGCCTTTCAGTGTGGCAAACGGCACACAGTGGCATCTGGAGAAACTCATAATTAGCGGCGTGCAGATGTGCGCCAGGATGAGGGTGGTATACAGAGCCAGTATCAGCTTTGATTGAAGTCATGTTTGAGTCTTTTTAACTGATTTAATGTAAGTTACAACGCAGACAAGTGTTTTGAACATTTTATTATTTAATGGCCCAGTTTGCTGGTTTTTGTGGGCAGAAATGGGATATACTTTTACTAGTTTGCAGTTTTGAATTATCACCTGAAACAAGAATTTACATTAGAATGTATATCTGCACCTGTGGTCGGTCCTTACCGTCATATTTCACTGCCATGTTTTAGCCACGAACATAGAACACTCACTAAATTGTACACACTGAACGATTTAATCTTTGCACATGAACTTCTCACAAATCTTCAAATGATAATTCCAGACATAGTGCATTCTGCAGATCTTTGTGTTGCCGACTGTCACAAGTGTGTAATGTCTTGAGTGTGGAGCCAGACTGTAGGTGGGAAGGTGAGATGACTGATTAGGAGTCTGGCCCCTTGGTTCACTTTCAGGTACATTAATCACAATCTTGTCTTTGTCCTCCCACTCTCTGAAGTCCTCCTCTTCTCAGTCATTGCTGATGCCATGTTGAATCGAGTGTGTGTGGTGCCCCCTCATGTCACAAAGAAGTAGAACAGTGTCTCACCTCTTGGTGTGAGATTGAGTAGATATTCATGGGGAAAGATTGTGCATACTGTTAGAGATATTAATATTAGAGATAATATTTATTATTGAAGTTGCCCTGACATTTATTTGACTGTAAATATTATTTATTTAGAAATTTTAATTAAAAAAAAAAGGTTGTACCCTCTCTCAGGTACAGTGTCGGTGCAGTCCAGCCGTAAACCTCTGGCGTCAGACCCTCAGCGCAGGAACACAGATCACAACCTTTCAGGGCTGGGACTGATGTCCCTCAGTGAGCTCCAGTCTATGGCCAGGGAGGAGGGTGAGGGCATGGAGACCACAGAGAGCGAAAGTCCCTCACCTGCACTTACACCCCTCCCGTCCCTGGAGCAGCTTCTCATGTCTCCGGATCCCAAACAAGGTGCGTCAAACAACACTGACCCAAACATGAAAACCAGAAACACACTGGATGCTTATATTAAATAGATTTGGGCAAGCATCCACACTATGTGAACGTTATGACGATAACAAATTATACACACACTTGGCTTTTATGGCCAGAAAATGTTCATACCACAATTTTAACGCATGTGTGTGTCTTCTGTCTCCGTAGAACCTTTTGTGTGGACGGTGGAGCCCACCAAAGAAGAGCTCAGTCAAAAGCTGACAACAACCACCCGCAGCATGGAGCACATGAACAGCCTGCTGCATGAAACCGAGGCCACCAACGCCGTTCTCATGGAGCAGATCACTGTATGTATATACACACATGCACAAAGCATAGATAAGTTACATTTTATATGTTTGTTCAAACACCTAATTTGGCCTGATAGATTTCATTTAAATGTACACACCCTGTTCATTACAAATAGTTTAAAATATTGAATATATACAAGACATATTGGCTGCATCTAACAGTACTTTAATTATGTATTAAATTAAATATCACGCAAGACAAGAAACGCACAAAGTACTAAAGCTGGGATCCGGAGCCAGAGAAATTTGTACTCAATGAAAAGTTATTTTATTTATATCTCCAGATATGTAACTGACACTCTTGAAGTATTGAGCATAAATGAACGCAAACAAGTATTTACTTTTGATATCATAGATATTTTATTTCAGTGAAGAGAATCGAAGAGGGTTTGTAAGACTGATCAACAGATCCAATATGAGTTTTGGAAAAGCAGGGCTTAAAATGAGCGGTATGCCCCAACAGTCAAATCAAACAGCCTGGGGTTGTTCAGCGTCCCGTCTTTGTCCAGGAGAAAGTAGAACCTGTGACCTTTGACCCTCAGTGGGATGAAGGAAGGGGCCTCCTGTCTGTGAGCGTGGGAGGCTACCTCTGACAAGGGGAAGGTTATCCTCCGACCTCGTCCCGGTCCCAGGGGTGACTGGGTGCACACGGTCACCATCCTGCCCCCCTGGTGTAGCACCACCCGGCTCACTGAGCGACGGCAGAACAGAGTCCCCACCCCCGCGATGCCCGCTCCCACGGCCAGGCACCCCAGCGTGAAGCCGTACCTCCATATGTTGGAGCCTAGGTTCATCTCAAAGCTCCACACCCCGGAGAGCCCTGTGGTGGTGGTGGCGGTCCTGCTGCGGGACGCCTCGGAGCGGCCCGGCTCTGCGGAGGTCCTCGTGTCTCTGAGGCCGGTGAAGGCGAAGTGGGACAGGTAGGTCCAGAAGAGGAGTTGCCCCCCGCAGAAGAGCGACATCAGTCGGGAGAAGCGGGTGCGGTCGTGCTCGAACAGGGTGACGTCTCTGGAGGGCTGGGTGAAGGTGGAGAGGCCGCGGCGGGCCGCCAGCTCCTTGAGGACCAGTGTTCCTCTGCATAGTCCAGGGACACGATGTGACACGGACGCGAAGAGTCCGTGACCGAGCGCGAACTTCCTGGAGTAAATCTCCAGCACACTGCAAAGCACGCGCTCTAATCCCATGTTCACGATGATTTAGGATTTTCTTGTTTTCTTTTCTAATCTCACAGACAACTACAACAGTTTATATGCATCACACGCTGTCATTATCAGCTGTGTGTCTGTACCCCTACACACCGCACAGCTCTGTCCCAGAGAGCGCCGCCATCTTTGTTATGTGACGTCATCTGTCAGTATACGGAAAGTATGGAGGAACAAAACTATTAACCAGGGGGTAACGATTTGGGGGGAAAAAAAGAAAAAAATAATTATATTCTTCTTCTTGTTTTTCTTTTTTGCATATTAATACTTAGTGCTCCAGATTTAATGTATGTTTTGACATTTTTTTTTTACAATCTTTTGCCTTCAGTCATTTGTCCTTTTCTATAATTAACATTGATTTTGTCCACTACAATGTCAGATGCAAGAAAAGTGTTTTTCTCAGATGTGTTGTTTTTTTCATTTGATATTTTTGGTTTCTCTCACCTGCCAGTTGTTGAAGAGTGAAGTGCGTCGTCTGGAGCGTAACCATGAGAGGGAGAAGAGCGTGGCCAACCTGGAGTATCTGAAGAATGTCCTGCTGCAGTTCATCTTCCTGCAATCTGGCAGCGAGAGGCAGGCGCTCCTGCCCGTTATTCACACCATGCTGCAGCTCAGTCCAGAGGAGAAAAGCAAACTGGCTGCCATTGCACAAGGTACCATATGTACCACACAAACATCTGTATCTCATAATACAGCAACATTCGCAGACAGTGTTTGATCACACACAGACTAAAACACCATGTGAATTATGTGTTGATTATGCAATAACTTTTATACACACATGCATCATCCTTTTCTTCTTTAGGTTAATCATCTCAAAGTCTTTCATTTTTAAATTTTAACCAGGCCTTCTTGACTCTATTCTGTGCAGGTGAGGAGGAGGGCACTGGCGCTCGGGGCTCAGGCTGGTCCTCCTATCTCCACAGCTGGTCTGGAATCAGATAGACCAGATCAACAAAAACATTGGGAGCAAAGGGCTATGACCTTTAATGGGCCTTTTTCTGTGAAATCCTGTGCTACGCAGTGATGCTGTGGCAAATGACTAGGAAGGATATAGGAGGTTAACTGGGGCAATTACTTATATTTATGGTAGACCATAAATTGAAAAGACCAATGAATGTAGAAAAAAAATGAAGATTTGAAACAGAGATAAAACCAAAACATTTTAGATGAAGATTGAATTAACTGTGCAGGGGGTGCATCTGCTCCTGTCAATGTATTTGACTGTGACATGGGTCTTCCGTATTCTTATTCTTGACATTGTAATTATATTTATATCATCTACTGAAATGGAGCACCTAATATCACAAAGAGAATTTAGTGAATGAGTTGGATGAATGATACAGCCGGATCAGGGGACAGTTGTGTAGTTACGGCCTAACGTGAATATGATCAGTTTACTTATGCAAGGCAGTTAAAACTTTAGTTCTTTAAAATGTGGCTTGATATATCATGTTGTGATGGATGGTTTATAATGTTGTTGTGGTTTCAATGCTAATCTTTGGCTTGTCCTTTTGTTTAAGGTTGTTCCTAATTATCAGCAAGTTATTATTTTCCTTGTTTTTAATTTCCGTTGTGGGATCCTATGGTTGTTGTTTTTTTTGCTCTCGTAAACATGAGAGGTTAGGTGTAAGGTCTAAGGTGTAAGAAATAGGTGTCCTGACTTTGTACCAGAACCATGGTGGCTTCCTTCTGCGCTGTCTCGTCATGACTTCTGTCCTCCCTGTCGATTTTATGCCTCAAACTTTTCAATTTCAGTTTCAATGACAAAGAATGAAGATAACTGGGCTGGTGTTTTTTCCATTCCACTGGCCGTGTTCTGTGATTCCTTCTACATGAGTGAATTTATTTTTATCCAAGGATTTTATATTTATGTTGGTTAATGTCCACAGAAGCTAAGAGAGAATCATATCTAAAAAATGTTACCTGTGTGAAGGTGAGTGAGAATTTACTAAGTATGCATTTGTTTGCCCAAGTTTATGCTAAAATCTTCATCTCCATAAGGGCAAGATCTAATTTGAGACATACGTTTGATGTCTGGTTTATTTTTTACTGTAAACAAAAATAAAGTTAACAGATTGGAATGTTTACAATGCCTAAATGAGTAAATTTCTGACTTTATACCTGGATGTTCCTATGCAGGATTTCTGTTCTACTTCAGTTTCTCAGTCTGTGTGATCAGATTCTTCCTATGAATTTCTGTTATTCCCAATAGAGCCATGATCTGTATGGAAGGTGGGAAGGGGGTGTAAGGCCTTCCCTTTTAAGGGAATAAATGTGGTTCCGGGGACCATGACGCAGTCAGGGGAGGAAACAGCAAATAATAGCTGCCATATCTGCAAATGGAAGCAGAGGTAAACATGTTATTATGCTCTAACCATCCTGAGCTGTGGAGAAGAACTGTTATTAACACATAACAGTTATGTTAAGCATTTCCCCTCATATTTTTTTAAATAATCTATTTTTGTTATTTTCTTTTGTGACACTGGACAATGTAAAAATCAGTTGGATGTGTTTTTTTATTATTTTTAATTTAAAATTTCGCTGCCCTTTGTCTGGCACTCCCTCCCGCCATGTTGAACTTCTGTTCAGAATCCAGGAATCCAGGAAAAGTCTAAACTTTCCATCCACAGCAGTCTAATCCCAGATTAATGTTAATATCAGGTAATCAGACTCCAAAGAATCCAGGATCAGCCCCAGGCGTCAGCAACACACACGTTTCATGGAATAATCCTCACACACGCATCTCGCTCTGTGCAGATCGCAGGGCGGATCTCAGTTTTCAGACTTGAAAACCAGGATTATAATCTCTAGTGGTGAAAGAAACCCGCAGACAGACTGAAAAGATGCCAGCGATATACAGCAGGACAGCAAGTGGTTCCGTTGGTTTTCAAAATAAAAAGATTACTTTCATTGATAAGTGTTGGGTACATTCATTGACGACCCAAGGTGTATTTGGTCAAACTGAATTTGGTGCCCTTTCAGTCATGAAAGGTTATGCCTCACAATAGTAGTGCTGTTAAGATTAAGAACGTGTAACCTGCATTTTTCCCCCAATTCCACCAAAAACATTTAGAACAAACCAGAGTGAAGGTTTGATTCAGAGCCAAACTGAGGTAATCTAAAATGTAAACGTTATTAAAAACATGAGGAACGGTGGTTTTGTTTTATTGTGACGGTGAAAAGCGGAAGTGAGATGTTCCGGTGAGCGCAGAGGCGAGGCCCGTCTGCGCCATTCTGTCCCTCTGTTTCCAACATCTGGACTTCTGCAGCCGAGGACAGAGGACACATCAACACGTCCCGGGACAGAAACACACACAGACAGCAGGGATGTTGGGCATCACGGAAATGACAAACGGGTGAGTGGCTCGTTTCTGAGTGTCTCCGCCCGAGAGATGATGGACTGAGAAGTTGTGAAGTTCACATTTAGACGTTGTGGTGGAAAAAAAGGGAAAGAGTCCGACTAGTTTGTTTCCATTCTCTCATAGGGTTATTACGTTCAGCTACATTAAGAAAAAATGCTAGGTTCATTAGAAAAACTGGTTTGTGGGGTTCAGTGAAATGATTTTTATAAGGGAAAGTTAAATCCCGCTGCCTCAGTGAAGCTACAGTTTAATCAGTGAAGCGGCTTTATAGCGCCCCTCACTGTGGAAACAAAGGAAGAAGCATTTAAATTATGCTCGTATGAAAGTGCAAAACACGAAAATTTAGTTTATGATTAGCTGTGGAGGAGCAGTTCAAGCGGTGGCCAATGTTTTTATCTTAGTAACTAATCAATCATCAACACATCCGGTTGTAACATTAACTCTTGCCCACTGGAAACGTCTACATCACACATGTGTTCCACCAGGTTTCGTCATTGGATGACTTAATCCCGTTAAGCCAAGGCTTTCTTTAAAACCATCCTACACTTATATGCGTAATGATAATTATAATCATATTCAAACATCTGATTAAAAAAAAAAAAAACAACAAAAAAAAAACCCTAAAGCTCTAAACCTTAATCTGGAAGGATTCTCCCCTGTTTGAGGTTTGAATAGTTTTTTTAGTTTTTTTATTTTAAAGAAGTCACAATAACTTTAAGAGAAACTCTACACCCTTGTGTCACATAGTCATTGTAAATAAAGAAAGAGGATGTTTCTGAGTTGTCTGCAGAAAAACCCCTCCTCCCTCCACAGGAATGTCCACACAGATTGACTGGACAGTAGTCACTGCTTACCGAACCACTTCCTGAGCGTCCGCTCGACAAGGACTGCTATTTACAGCAACATTTTATTTCCACTGGGCTGAATGCTACTGTGTGAACTGACAAGTAAATTATGGCCAGGGCTTTTTTTATGGAGCACTGTGGACACCCAGAGCTCTGAGGGGATGAGACTTTTTTTATAGGACTGAGGATCTCTGTATTCCCGGTGCCGTAGACATGATCTAATTCCACACTGTGTTGATACAACCGGAGCTTAGAGGAATGTCTCAGACTGCAGCATGGACTTGTCCTTGTTTGGAAGAGCTGTGAACGTTCTTGATGTGGGATTTTGGACTGTGTGTGTTTGTGTAGACTAATTTGATGCATGTGACTGAATTGTTTGTTATAACTCACACACGCAATGAAACAAGTTTCTACAGAGGTTGGAGTTCTTGATGTTTCTTCAGGGATGTACTGGTTGCACAATAAAGGCCTGTTTTCACACTATAAGGAATTTGGTGTGAGCTCGACCCAGGAAGTCATATGTTAGTGTTGATGTTAGGTTTGTGCATCATCAACATTTGCTCACTGCAACAAATAAACACTGCAAAAAAGATTGAGACAATGAGTGATTACATTTTGGGAGTCATTGAAACACTGCCTTCTTAAATTATAGACAGGGCATAAGAATTTAATTATCTGAGCTTTATCGCGATAATTAATTGACTGATATTAAATTGTTTCTTGTGATAACCTTTTTGGACACATGGCTCAGCCCTACCAGTGACAGATAACTGGCAGAGCGATGCAGAAGGAAGTATGAACAAACAGGATGTACAAAGCCAGTATTTATTATTATTTTGCATCAGCCAGTTTCAATAGTGTCAATAACACTTTTTATTGTTGTTCAGTTCAGATAGACTAGACCCTTTAAAGCAGCCATACTTTTTTTGTCTTTGGCAATGACATTTCACACCACACCCACACAATGGCACATGTAGTCCGTGTGGTCACTGAGTTTGACCTTTCACCTCCTGTACAGGACTTAACTGCTTTATTGTCCATCCAATCAGGTCATTGGAGCTCCACACACCTCTGTACTCCTTCCTCCACTTTCTCCCCACCAACTTTTATCTCCCTGAAGTGCTCTCCTCCCCCTCACACCTCCCTAACCACCCCCCCCCACACACACACACACACACACAACAACTAGGAAGTGATGTGGCCATGCGAACGGAGATAGCAGCAGTTTAAGTGTTTGCAGTGACAGCAAAGGGACTTTACCAAAAAACTGAGTAGACTCACTACAGTCTGAAAAGCAGCGTTGGTGAGATACATTTGTTTTATTAACTATTTTCACTGTGACTGCACCAGAATGCATGGTTTGGCGTTATAACGTTTTCCATTTTTGTTGTATGAATCATATTGTTATGTATGTGGAGTTGCTCTGCACCTTTGTGTTGCTTGTGATATCGTCTTGTTCATACTTGTGTGTCCATAAGCGCTTTCGGTGATGCTTTATTTCCTTGGTTTTTAAGCAGTAGACCATGTTTGGAACTAAGGATTCGGATTGTTGAGACATGTTTGAAAATGCAACTGAAGCGGCTGATTTCATTTGTTTCGACAAGCAGTAATTTCACAATCGATTAAATATGTAACATCCGTATCTGTCTTGCGCTGTTGTTTGCAGTGATGAGTTGAGTGAATGAAACAGGATGTAGTAACTGAGTTGTGTCCACAGGGTGGCAGTGTGCACATGTGGCGGAGAAGGAAATCCTGGAAATGTCTGCTGTGTTTCCGTCAGATAGGAGTGTGTGTGTGTGTATATTTTTGTTTGTGCGTGTGTCAGCTTTCTTAGCACATTTATACCACCTAAAAACTATAGCCTGTATGCAACTTCCATACAAAACAAAGCCTTTACAATAATTCAGTGTATAATGTAAGGCAGATCAAATATTGTGATCATTAACTTTCAAAATTAGGATTTAAACTCCTTGAACTCACACAAGTATTTTAGTGCCACACTTCAAAAAAAAATAATGCAATCTTATGATTCATCATGAGTGTTGCAACATACTCAGAAATGCGAGCCTGTGCTACTGTCACACCGAGAGTGAAGTTCAACTTTCCCATTTTACGTTTGTGTGTGTGTCTGCGTGTGTGCATGTGTCAAGCCCATGCGGAATGTTAAACAGGTCAAGGCAAGCTTCCGTTGGTGAATCTGCACGGTGAGAAATCTGTACATGAAGAGAGGAGACATGGTTTCTGACAGCCATTAGTCCACCCACCATCACACCTCCAAGATCTATAATGACGGACACTGACTGAGTCTCATGCACAGGATAACAATTTACTTACTTAAAGCAGGCCGTCTGTCAGTTTTCTCATAAAAATGGTATCTGGTGACAAATGTTGTAAGAAGATAAGCTGTAACGTCAGTGGTTTTCATTTAAACACAGAAAAATACAGGGAGAGAAATGTGTTCTCTGAATTATATTTAGTTTGTGTGCTTACCACCACAAGTTCCCCCAGCTCCGTTTGTTTACATCTGCTTCTTGTTTGGCTGTTTGGCTCCACGTCTGCTGACCAATCCTGTCCCGTGCCCTGATTAGTTCACTGCCTCTTGTTTGTAATTAAACACGTCAGGGAGGGCGGGATCTTCCAGCTCCTTCTGAAACGGAGCATCTGCTGAGTTTGTTTGTTCTGGTGTTGGTCGGGTCGGATGGCTTTGGATCGGAGAGGAGAGGAGCCCTTGTTCCCACGTAACGCTGCAATGAATTATTCATAGATTGGCATTTTACACTTTGTCAATAGTGTGTTGTTTGTGCTGGGAAATAATCTCACGGTTTACAGCAGAAGGGCAGAAATCTAACTGAGGTGCTATAGTAGGTGATGCTGGGCTCAGCTTTACTGAGTTTCTATGTTCCCTCCCCTCGTTACATGCTTTGCTCAGAGTTGAATTGTCGTTTTTCATACCCCTTTTTATAAGAAGCTCATTATTAATAATACACGGCATACTATTTATATTGAATCTTACATTTCTTAAATCATGTGATTATGTTTGGGTTTATTTATAGTGTTTCTTTCACGTTACACTGATATTAACTCAGTTTTGTCAGTCTTAATTTAAATGTTATCGGAAAAAGAAAAAGGTTTATTGGCCAAGTATGCTCACACGTACAATGATTTATTTTTCTTGGCATTTGCTGTCTCTCTCTCTCCAAAAATGAAACAGCACCATACAATGTGTGTACTGTGTGAGTGTTGCATTTGACCTCTAACCCGATGCAATATGTGTCCCGATCTGACCTCAAATGCCTCCTGTAGGATGACGGATGCTTCTCTATTCACCATAACCACTTAATAGTACAAGTAGCTCGCTGCTGTGTTTACCAGCTGTGTGTGTGTGTGAAGTGGAAAACTGCGTTCATTTTCTTTTTTCATTCTCCTGTCAACATCGGAGTTTTATACAACAGTGGAATGAGGGAAAAAGAAGTAGGAGGCAAAGCCAGCAGCGGGGGCAAGGGCCGGGAACGGACAAAGCCGTTGTCTTCTTATCTGTCTCCTTTTCCTTTTTTTTCCTCTCTGAGGAACTCCCCCTCTACCTGCGGAGGGACAGGGAGGCGGGGCAAGAAGGAGCTGATAGGTGTGCATGCTGGGAGACCACACCTCTGTACATGTCCTTCATCCAGGGTGTGAGCCCTGGAGGTGTGTGTGGGAGTTAGAGGACTAGAGCGACACTAGATTGAACTTCTTTCATTTGTTTCTGTGGACTGAGTGTTCTCAGCAGACCGGGGGTAGGAAGGAAGGGAGGAAAGAAGGAAAGGAGGGAGGGAGGAAGAGAGACAAAGGGGAGATGAGCACTTTGAGGCTGAAAGAGTTGTCAAACTCCGACTTGTACAGACGGAGACAGGAAAGACCAGACAGCTATGGAAGTCTGGCTAGCCTCAGGTGAGTCGTCCTCTGTGAGGCGCTTAAATAATTGTCAAATATAAGTGTCAAATAACTCATGTGGATCCATTAGAGAAATTAACGGGCAGAAGTGGGATGGCGGGCATAGTTATTGGAGTTAAATTTTGATCATATTTCATTTCTATCTGTCACTCGTATTCGAGTAACCACGTTACGCACACATGTTGCGTGGTTTATGGAACTATACTAAATTTTATTTCTGCCATTGTCCAGTTTCCCTGTTGATTGTGTTCATTTTGTAGGGTCCTTGTTTCAGACCAGTTGATGGCCAATCAGTCTTGAATTTATCATGCTCTCGTTTTTTGTAATTTTTTTGTTCTGCAAACTCTTTAAATTGAGCTCAGTCTGCTGTGCTGTGCACGTGAACTTTATGACGTGGCATCTTAGGGTGTGTTTTTTTTTGGGGGGGGGGGGGTTACCTGCTTTGCTTATCCTTGTCTGGCACTGCGTGACACTGTCTCGTATAGAGGAATGAGTTTGTGAACACACTGGTTATCAAAGACCCCCTTGAAGGAAAGTCCTTCTCTGCAAGTCTCGTATTGACAAGGATAGATATGGTGGGATGTGGTGGAGTGTTTGAGGAGCAAATATCGCAGCTGAGTCTGCATTCCTTTGAGTTGTGTGTCCAGCAACGGTAGACAAGAGCAATGTGTGCGTTTTTTTGTAATATTAGTTTCACAGTACGTTTTTGTCGATCGAGTACTAATGTTCTTTTTTTCCTGTCTATCCCTGTGGGTCATTTGTGTGTGTGTGTGTGTGTGATCCTGAAGTGATTAGAGGAATGTAGTAATGTGAGGAATGTGGTCAGGAAGAGGGAGCTCTCCTATTAGTTGTCCCCAGTCAAACCAAAGAAGCTTCTTTTCTCTCCTCGTAGCCTCCTCCTTCCCATGTGATGCAAAAACAGTGTGGGGGCAGTGGGTTCATAATTGCTCCGATTTTTTTTGCATTCATCCCGTCAGTAGGTAATTCTAATGAATCGAATTTGCGGCCTCAATAGGACAAGGCTATATTAGGCCACCTTATTTTGGGGGCAAGAACATTATTGGCAAGCGAAAAAAGAGCATCAATTAATTTATTACATTTAGTTTTGAAAGTTTTGGAGACATTTATACCAAAACGGTCATTATGTCCTGTTGGTAGGAACCGTTGTATTTATACATGATCATGTTTTACCGTCAGGGCACCGACTTCAGGTCAAGTCCACCAAGCATCAGTATGTGACGGTGCTGACCCAAAATAAAACACACTGTGATTTCAAAATAAAGTATTATGTATTTAAAGGACGACCTAATCCTGTCCAACATGTGAAATGAATAAATTCAATCAGCAACCTTGTGGGGAAACGTTATGGGATTTCATGAACATGTGTTGATTTAATGACCACATTGGTGCCATGACAGCATTGAATAAGTAAAGTGGCTGATTTACAGCAGTCATTTTTTTTGTGATTGTTTGTGTTCTAGGCAGTCTCGTGGAGTTAAGTGGGACTGCAGGTCAAAATGGGCGCCTGGAACACAAAGTGCAAAACAAAAGGAAATGTTAATCATGAATCATGTTTGCACACTCACTCAATCGTTGTGTGTCACTAAGGGTTGCCTGCATTTTTTTTTTGTGCGAGTGTGCTTGTGCACATACACTCAATGCCTTGTCACAGGGAAAAAAAAAAACGTTTGGGCCCCAGTGCCTCCTCATGTCTGTGTTGCCATGGTTGCTGTGTGTGTGTGTGTGTGTGGGTGTGTGTGTGTGTGTGTGGGTGTGTAAGGAGAGCTGTGTGTAATGTTTTCCCTCAACCCGAGTCTGTTGGTCTTGCACCTGGTTAAGAGCCAGGGCTGTTATTCAGGTCTAAAAACGTATCTTTAATGTGTCCTCAAGTCGAAGTTATGGCTGAATGATTATTGGTATCATTTAATTAGCAGTAGGGATGACATAATTACTTTGTTTGGGGTTTTAAAGCATCTGCGACAATTATCTGGCAAGATTAAAAGTGGAAAAGGCCAAATAGAGATGAGGACAAAGAAAAAATCAGAGCGGATCAGAGCCTATATGCAAAAATGTTGGAAAATGAACAGCTGAAGCTCCTTCGAAGCCACGCAGGTCAGTTCGCTGTACAACATCTTTTTCTATAGCATGGGTGACCAGACCTTCGACTTTTAATGACCCCCATAAAGAAGTCTCAAAATCCTCTGCTGCGGAGGCATCGTGCCGGCTGCCGACAGATGCTGTCGCCATTTTTTAAGATCAAGTTGACGCACATTCTCTCTCCCCACTCGGCAGGGCTGTATTTAACTGGAACCTCCAAATAATTGTCATAATAAATGTTCAGTGTGAATTATCAACTGAAACCATTGTCTGTAGTTTGTGTCCTTCCATATAAGGATGGAACTACTAGGGTGGTGCAGTCTGGGAATGACTGTAATCAGGAGGAGAGATTACGTGTTTCCTGTTCAGCACCCACCCTCTGCCTATTGTACCCCAGTCACTCCACACTGGTTCCCAGTGGATGAGACTCCCCGACAGAACATGTGACTTTGGTGTGGAAACAATGATGTGCTGTGGAAAAGCTGGGGAGGCTGTAAATGGCGCCCGGTGAAATGTTTGGCCCATTATGGCCCAAAACTTTTGTTTGACCTTTAAATAAAGGGAGGAGGGAGAGGTTGAATGACAGAAGCCTTTGTGCTGTACTAAATATATACTAAACAATAGTGCACCACTACGTTCAAGAAAAAATAAAAA
>JAFBJU010026073.1:0-12777 GCA_016785305.1 Colistium nudipinnis | reverse complement strand
TTTTGCTTTTTTTTTTAAACAACAAACAGTCAAGCAAAAATCATCCCCCAATTGGCAATATTTGATAGAAGTTTACAATTTTTTTTATAGAAACATTTTGGGAAAAACGGACCGTGGATGTTGTGTGCAGTTTTACAGGCTGTTTTACTATTCTACTACGTATACAAACTGTGTCTGCCACACACAGCGACACTGAAGAGCAGCTGCCGCCACCTAGTTTGGAGTTGAGGCCCCACCGAGTGGCTATTTGTAGAAAGATGGAGTAATGTAGAAGTCGGGATGGACGCGGCGGCTGTTCTCCTAGCAGAGCATCCAGCGAAGTTGTTCCACCGCCGCGTTATTTCCGGATCTGGCTCCATGTTTTGATGGTTTGGGAAGTGGTCGTTAATTTCAGATGCTAGTTGAGTGGAACCACATAAAGGGCCATCACTTACCCAGGGGAGACAGATTCATGGGCTTGGAATGTCAAGGCTCTGACCAATATTGGATTTCTGAGGGCGGTTGATGGCTCCAGATTTAAAACTGATCTTCAAGACATTCTGTTCACCTACCTGGAGGAGACTGGCCCAGGGTCCATCGGCAGTCCATAAATACTCACATGACGTTGTTTATGTGTAGGGGGGCTAAAGTGTATCTGGGACCTGGACGTGAATATGAAAGTGCGCACGGATTGATGAGTCAGGTTTTTCTTCCAACCAATGTCAGTGACATTATTGATGTTTACAAACTGCACTGTGTCCCTCGCATCAGGAGAACATTTCTGTCTCCGGTCTCAGCTCTGCGTGCGTGTCTACACATACTTCTACTCCAGTGCGTCGTCTCGCTGATGTTACACATATGGTGAAATAAACAGTCTTTTGTTATTGTTATATTGGCGGCCGACCGTTGTAGCTTCCCCGCTTTGCAGCCCAACAAAGCGACTTTGCGCAACCTCGGGGGTTGGAGCCACATTGTTGCGTGTCTCAGAAGTCGGAGACTTCCAGATGTTTAACGCACACAAGTCAAGCGCAGATTGATAGCACGGGTGGATGTTTGCCGAATGTTGGAGACACAAGACGACCAAAAAAGCGTCTACGTGTGTGTGTGTGTGCTCTCGTGTGTCATGAATCGGTGACCTCTTGTCTGGACACACCGTAGGGTGGTCTCCTGTAACCTGCCCAAGAATAGATGACGGGTGTGACAGGAGGGGAGATCGTTTGTGTGTGTGTGTGTGTGTGTGAGAGAGAGAGAGAAAGAGGGGTGAGAAAGAGTTGATGTGGGAATAAGGAAAAGAGGGAGTGTGTCTGTTAGAGAGGGTGTGTGTGTGTGTGTGTGTGTGTGAGAGAGAGGGAGAGAGGGAGAGGGCGAGGACTCCCAGTACAGTCTGATCCTTGGTTCTGTGGAGTTCAGCTCCCAACTGCTTTCTGGATCCTCCTCATCATCACCGGACACAAACCCTGAACCAGCATAGAGGATCTTGACAAAGGAGCTTTGAAAAAGCAGTTCCTTTCACACAGACGTGTGTTGGATCCTTTATTTGAATCGCCGTCGACGAGTATGGAGATGAACGGCCGTGCCCTGCCGCCGTCGATACCCGAGGATGCGGAAGTCCTGGACCACGGCCGTGGCGGGGAGATGAATGGGTACCATCAGAGGCTTCAGGACAGAGGAGAGGCGGAGGTCCCGGTGTCCAAGTCCCAGAGGAGGAAGAGCGATGTCAAAGTCTATAAGGAGTTTTGTGATTTTTACGCTCGCTTGTGAGTAGACAGCGTCACGCACATAAGGGGCTAGAACCATAATCCACCTCTCAACTTGAAATATTTTGGACGGTGACAGAATGGAGCAGGGGTCATCGCAGTATATGAAGACTGCATCAGCATGTTTCACTCGCTCAAGCTGCCTTAGGTGCCATGTTTGTGCAGGGATTCCTCTGTGTGCCCCAGGAAGGGCTATTTTTGTGCCAGGGGGGGTTGTAATGCAAAAATGGAATATGCCAACTGGCATTCCAACTATGTGTGCATGTGAGACAGGGGGGGCTAAATATATACGGTACTTCTGACTAATCTGGTCTCATCACAGGATGTGGAATCACAGGTTTCAAAAGCAGGTTTCCGAAGCGGTCACTGTCTGGGGGTCGTCAGGGGTTTGATGATCCAAAGCAAACTGAAAGTCCCGTCTGTGTTGGAAATAAATAAAGACGTCTGATTTTAGTGAGCTCTAGTTGTATTATAGAAAGAAAAAAAAAAGTTCTCTTTGGCATGTATCACATTCTTATAACCTCCCTGTCTGAGTTGAATATAACACCTATGTACAACCGAGTTGGTGGCACGCCGAATATCGCTCAAAATAGTTAAGAATCTGAGATGGCAGTATTAAATGCTGTGAGATTGATTGTCCCCATATCTGTCACCGCCGGGAATGGCACAACTGAGGACAGGCATTAGGCAAGTCAACTAAAAAAAAAAAAAAAAAAAAAGAGAGCACAGGAAGAAAAAAAAAAGTTCTCTTTGGCATGTATCACATTCTTATAACCTCCCTGTCTGAGTTGAATATAACACCTATGTACAACCGAGTTGGTGGCACGCCGAATATCGCTCAAAATAGTTAAGAATCTGAGATGGCAGTATTAAATGCTGTGAGATTGATTGTCCCCATATCTGTCACCGCCGGGAACGGCACAACTGAGGACATGCATTAGGCAAGTCAACTAAAAAAAAAAAAAAAAAAAAAAAAAGACCACAGGAGAGAGTGGTGTGTACACAATGTATTCATAACAGAGGTCTGCATCCTTTCCCTGCGCTGACAACCAGACTCCATTTATAGTCACAGGCCAGCATGGTGGATTTAACAGGGTAGGAGGAGAGTCATATGTTTGCATAAAAAACATTGTTTATCAAAGTGTGTTGGGCGTTTGAAGTTAAAATAACAGAAGGCTTGTCAGTGGATCTTTGGTATTGTATGTTTTATTCCAACAATGGCTTAAAGCGGTGTGGTGACGTCATGAAGCAGGGCTTGACCATTTAAGGCCAAAACTGTCAACGTTTTAAGATTTAGAAAATCACAATAGAAGTACATGTTGGATATTGTCCTTGATATTGTCAGATCCTAATTCTTCGAATTAATCATGAAACTAATTTGGTCAGGAATGAGTGATGAAGGGTGACAATGCAGTGAGGTGCAGGGGAGAGCGGTGTGTAACTCATGCAGGGTGGCACGGGCAGTTAAGGAGGGTGGAAATGCCTGAGGGAATGTATCACTTCCTCCCAAAAATCCTTCCGACAGGGCAGGGCTGTCAGAGCGTGCGATATCAGCCCAGACAAAATGTGCTCGATAAGGTTATGAGTGGAGTGGATCCAGATGTGTTTATTTGTACATCTTATTTCAGGGCAACACCAGTTGCTCCCCTGGCTTTTTGGTGCAGACTCTTGATGATGGGGTAGAACTGAAATTTGCATTGTTGAAGTGGTGAGGAGTGGTTTATGATAAAGCCCATAAAATGAGAAGGCGATGAGCAGTGTGTCTCAGAGCTTTTGGAATTTTGTGTGTGTGTGTGTGTGTGTGTGTGTGTGAGTGCACGCGCGCGCGTGTGTGTGTTGCCTGGATACACTTTGGTATTCTGACCTTTCAAACAAAGCAGAGTAGCCGGGATGATCCCACCGTTCTCGGCTCCCTGTAATTTGTTCTTACTCTTCAAACATGTGCGACTTAATCCCTTTGATTTCCCGTTGGCCTCAGGTGTTCTAGGTTTTTAGCAGTTTTTTTTTGCTGCGGTGGGTTTGAAAAAGTTTTTTTTTTCCCCTAGTTCATTTGGATTCATCCTTATAGTGATAGGGATGGTCACTGTGTGAGTCCAAGGTTCGGCCACAGCACATATCTTAGTGTGAGGGTTAGGCCTGTACGATAATGTAGATCATCAGATGATTCAAAAAATATATAAATAATCCAATGATACAGATTCTGCTGCACAACATTCATCAAGAGTCTTCTCGACTCCGTTTTACCTATGTGATCAAAATCTGAAAACATTCATTTCAGAATGAACTCACTGGTCTGATGCACCCTGGGCCAATCATCTATATAACTTAACATAACTTGCCTTCTCTGAAAATACCCCAGGCCTAGTCAATTTTAATACACATGAAATGATATAAATATTAACTCATGTTAGATTCAGCAATTGCATGTTACACTTTTCACCAAAGATGTTTTTCTATTTGATCATTTTTTCACTACTCGTATGTTCCCAAATCATTTATTATGATTTCCTGTCTGAAAATTGGAGATAAAGCGCAATGTCTAATCCCCAGTGAGTAGTGTTTTTCTCATATGTTTAAAAGCTTCCAGTTCTGAGGTGATACCGAGTGATAAATGTGAGCAGGAAATTTCTTTTTTTTTTATAAACAAATACCTTTTGGTGAAGTGCTGTGGCAGGTTCTTGGGTGTGACTAGATTTGTTCTGTAGGCTTTGGCAACACTGCTTGAAATGTAGAAGCCCGGGGGCCGTGTCCTGTTTATATCTTCGTCCTGTTTTGCAAATTGGCTCCAAGACAGTTATTTTGCTTCATGTGTCATGCCGTTTCTTGTTCTTGTTTTTTTTCTTGCATGACACTGACCCATATCTGTGCAAAGTTCAGTGCTGATGGATCAACAAAAAAAAAACTCATGCTGTTTTCTCACTTCACTGATCCTCACCCTGATCAATGGAGCCAAAGTAAACCTGGAACTAAGACGTTTTTGTGTGTCTGTGTGTGTGTGTGTGTGTGTGTGTGTGTGTGTGTGTGAGTGAGTGTGTGTATGTGTGTGTGCTATTACATCACATTTTTCCACTGTACTCTCCTCTCTCCTCTTACTCACTACATTGTCCAGCTGTTTCTGAGACAGGAGATCCTACACGTTAGAATATTTTCTCTTCAATGTGTGCTGACACATGACCCATCTGGGATTTAATCATCAAATTCCTCGAACATGTACATGGAAACACTCAAATTACATAAATTACACACAATGTACACAGATATAGAACATTCATGCAATAGCTAATGGGGACATTATCTTAGTAAAAAATGATGGGGCCGTTAAATGAATATACTCAAATACTTAAACATTAAAACACAAAATATATACTTAACTCTACCAGCAAAGCCCTTTTCATAGTAAATGTCATGTGATAATTCCTTGCTGTTATAATAAATTATTCTGCGCAGTGACATCGGTAATCAATCCATTTGTAAAATGCACAAATTCTTGTATCCTGATAACGACTGTTTTTTTTTTGTTTGTTTTTTCAGCAACATGGCCAATGCCCTGGCCAACGCCATGTGCGAGCGCTGCAAGAGTGGCTTCGCCCCGGCAGAGAAGATCGTGAACAGTAACGGGGAACTTTATCACGAGCAGTGCTTTGTGTGCGCCCAGTGTTTCCAGCAGTTCCCAGAGGGGCTCTTCTACGAGGTAATTCCTTGTGCTGTGATGTTTTGTGTTTGGGCAGGTTTAAGCAATATACCGAAGGCAGTTTTATTTATTATTATTATTTAAATTTTTATTATTATTAAGCAATATCTGTCTAAACGTGCATGCAAAACTCCTGTTCATGGAGTTCACTGAAATACACGGAACATTAAAGCATGTTTGGGCACAACTTTCCCCATTTACTGGCAGAAAAATCATTGTTTAGAGACAGGGTTTTTTTTTTTTTACACAAATCCCCAAGACAAATAATTTAAACACACTGTCCCGTCGAGGTAAATAAAGAACACGCCTAATGCGTTATTGAATTATTCGAAAGCCATTTCCAGTAACGTGTTCGCTCACCAGCCTTGACACGAGGCCAGCTGTTTCTCCAGCGGCCCATCCCTCTCGTGTTAGTTAGTGGATCAAAGAGAAAGTGTCCCTAATGCTCCAATCAATATGACATCAAAGGAATAGGCAGACATTTTTTTTTACTGTCATAAATGAAAATCAGTATAAACAAATAGGTTGCAATAATTAACACTAAAGATGAGATTTAACAACAACTAAATATATACTTTGTTCTCCTTTTCTCTTCAAATGCAAAATGTAGTTGTATAATGTTTTCAGTACCCTCATTCTATCAACTAATTCTCTGGTGCAGAAAATGTGAAGCCATGTTATCACGGACTGGGCTCACATGGGGACTTGTGACTAGGACATGTGATTAAGATATTTAAACCCACATCTTCATTGTGTTGTGGTGCACATGCATACAGCAAGAAAGATGCTGTCACAATTAACCCTGTGACAATTCTCTGTATTTCCAGAGCCAATTCTCAGAACAAGTGAAATATAAGTACAGTCACAATGTCAAAATGCAAATTTAAGTTTTAGCACAGGTTTTTCACTGTGACATCATCATGTGTTAATATACCGTTGTGTGTTGTCATTAATTATGTACAAATGGTTTGTATTCTGTCGATAGTTTGAAGGCAGGAAATACTGTGAACATGACTTCCAGATGCTCTTCGCTCCCTGCTGCCACCAGTGTGGTAAGTGTGTGAACTGTGAATATAATCTGCTCCTAAATATTCGTTGTAAGTTAAATAAATATCCAGTTGGCTGTTTTTACACAAATACATTCTCCAAACTTTCTGTTCTGATTTCAGGTGAGTTCATCATCGGCCGCGTGATCAAGGCCATGAACAACAGCTGGCACCCCGACTGTTTCTGTTGTGATATCTGCCAGGCCGTGCTGGCTGATGTCGGATTTGTAAAGAATGCCGGAAGGTCAGTACCTCTCCAACCAGTCACTGTTATTTCCCTGCTGGCATTTGTGTAATCACACCGGTTGTTGTCTTTTGCAAGGTCGGTTTTTATCTGGCACTGATGTCGGAGTCAGAATGTGAAAGTACTTTCTGTACTTTAGTTATTGATCCGAAGAATCTAATCAAGTACCCCCCTCTCTCTCTCTCTCTTTCTCTCTCTCTCTCTCCCTCTCCCTCTCTCTCTCTCTCTCTCTCTCTTTCTCTCTCTCTCTCTTTTTCTCTTTTTCTCTCCCATCAGGCACCTGTGTCGTCCGTGCCACAACAGAGAGAAGGCTCGAGGCCTCGGCAAGTACATCTGTCAGAAGTGTCACGCTATTATCGAAGAGCAGCCCCTGCTGTTCAAGAATGACCCCTACCACCCGGATCACTTCAACTGCAACAACTGCGGGTAAACGTGAATTCTCACTCACACACACACACAGACACACACAGACACACACAGACACACACAGAAACCTGGCCTGCTCTGTTAGTCTCACAAAATACCTCATTGCATAAAGACAGTGCACTTGTTCCATTAGTTTGTTTCGTTCACAACTATCAGCTATTCTGAAGTGTTTAACCTTTTACATAAATATATATATATTTATTATGTGTAATAAAACATAATGTGCTGATAAATATTTCACAGAGATCTCCCAGAAGTAGTTTGCAATTGTCAATTCCTTTTGATACACAACGTATGGTCTGTGCCTTGGGTCTGACACAAAATGATACAATAGCGCCCTCTGCTGGACATACTATGTAACTATAACGGGCGTGCCATGTTCTCTGAAGGAAGGTGATTTCCATTTTTTATATAATTGCATCTTACATCAAAGGGGCGTGCCCCCAAAACTCCTCATAGAATAATGCTGTTGTTTGTTATGATTGGAATGCAATATTTTCATATTTATTTTGTTATAATTATTGTTTTCCCGGAGTGAAACGGAACCGATCTGATGTCTCTGCAGGAAGGAGCTGACTGCAGATGCCAGGGAGCTGAAGGGAGAGCTCTACTGTCTGCCCTGCCATGACAAGATGGGTGTCCCCATCTGCGGGGCCTGTAGGAGACCCATCGAGGGCCGTGTGGTCAATGCCATGGGCAAGCAGTGGCATGTGGAGGTGGGATTCATCTCTATGGAAACGGCTTGCCCTGAGCATGGAAAAGATCAATTCAATTCATACACTTTTACGTTCAAAAAAGTGAATTTCAAGAAATGTATTCACTATTATTTCTCATTTTGCCTTCAGATGTATTTAAACATATGTCACACTTCCTGTTTTGAAAAGGTTTATTTTAATCACAGTGTATGAAAGGTTCTCAGTAATTCCAAAAAAAACGCAACCAGCTGAAAAGCCATTTACCTGGAATTGTCTGACGTGGGGAGCTGAAATAGCTTCTCATAGAATATGATTTAATGGCCCATGTTTTTTTTCCAGTGAGTGCTTTTTAAAATGTGTTAAATGTGTGACTCATACCTTTATCAGTTTTATCTCCACAGTAAGGTCCTCTCTACACTGTGTACATCATTCACCTCTATTCTCCCCTCTGTTCTTTTTTCCTCTTCTTTCATCGAGAGCATTGTTATCGACTTCACTGTCATGTCACATTTTTATGGCCATTTTCCTGTCTTCCCTTGTCCACACCTAGCATCATGTGTGCGCTGTATGTGAGCGCCCATTTCAGGGCCACCCGTTTTATGAGCGAGGTGGCCGTGCCTATTGCGAGAGACACTTTGACATGGTGAGGGGATTCATGATCGGCCTGTTGCTGACTGCTGCCCCGTGTCTCGCCTCCCCCTGCCTGGCTAGTCTCTCACCGCCTTCATTTTAAAGGCCAAACTAATATATAATATTACCAATTTGTTTTTTAATTACCTCCATCTGTCTCGATAGCTATGGGCCAGATTGCCTTCTGTCTTTCCGAACATATTTTCAAGCCAGTTTACTTATTCATCATATATATTGCACTGTTTTAAAATAAAATCATTCAATATTTAAAAAAAAAACAAGGAAAGCAAGCTGGGCTACAAATAAAATCTATGATAATAGCTTCCTATGTTACTATTCCATTTAGGATATGTAACTATATACATTTCAGCTTTTCAGGTTCCCATTATTCAAAGAAGAAAACTTACTTTTTATTAGATAGGGGGAGTATTATTACAAATTGACATTTGATAATCCCTAAGAGGCCTCACTTGTAATTCTTCCATACCCTTCCATTATTTTCGCACGTCTTTTTTTCCCACGTCTTTTTGGAGGGCGTTATTCTCACAACTTTGTACTTTTTTAATTCAGCTCGTACACCTGACACATGGGTAGACTTGATGTGGTTGTGCTCTGGACTGATAGTGTCCGAGCCAGGCCGCGACATGTTCTGTATGTGATACTGTCCTGACTGACAGCTGTGCTAACCACGTGTGCTTGGCCACGGGCTTGTTTGCAGCATTTTGTGTGTGCTAAGTGTGAGAAACCCTTCCTGGGACACCGTCACTACGAACGCAAGGGCCTGGCCTACTGCGAAACACACTACAACCAGGTAACCTGCAGTTGCATCAGGAACATGTACATTAGACATAAAAATCTACAATTTCAAACATGCCGCTTAGAAAGTTTACATAAACGCATTTCCAAGAAGTTCTTCAATTACTCTGTAGCCGGCGTTTGTTTGCATGGCATCGGAATGCAGTGTTATTTCAGACCTGAGCGAGATTATTGCAGTATTGCAGTATTGCAGTATACATTATTATTGAGTTACATATGATAAGATGTGTCATTGCTCACCCACTCTTTTTCTGCCCTCCACATACTTAGCTGTTTGGAGATGTCTGCTACCACTGCAACCGTGTTATTGAAGGAGATGGTGAGTTCCGTTGAAAATAATATTTCATGGAAAAGTGATTTATTTATCATGCGTCACCCAATGTTCAGCCCTGTTTATTTGACTTTTTAACCATGGGTTAAGTTTTAATGGTGATTTTTTTTTTGGCGAGGTCTCCCTTTGAAATTAGACTCAGAGCCCCAGGTTCTTTAGTCAAACTGGATCAGTGTCTCCGAGGCTTGCATTTTTTAAATTCAATCTTTGATCTTTTTTTTCAGTGGTTTCCGCTCTTAACAAGGCTTGGTGTGTCAACTGTTTCGGCTGCTCCACCTGCAACACCAAGCTCACCCTCAAGTAAGTGGCCACCCTGCATTTGAGTCTTATTCCAATTCTCACTCTCATTTGGCTGGCCTCTCCACCTCTATTATGCTCTCCCCTGCCCTCTGTCCAATGTGTTACCTGTCCCTCATCATCAATTTCTTCCCTCCACCCCTGCCTCCTTAATGTCTCCCTCCTGCCGCCTTTTTTCTCTTCCCTTCCCCCCTCTTTCACACCTCTCTTTTCCACCTCTCCGTCCTCCCTGCTCTGTCAGGGATAAGTTTGTGGAGGTGGATCTGAAACCGATGTGTAAGCACTGCTACGAACGTCTACCGGACGACATGAAACGCAGACTCGCCAAGCGTGAACGTGATTCCAAAGAGAAAAAGAAGAAGTTGATACCCATGTGTCTGTGATCCTCTTTCTCCTCTCCCCTCATTTCCGCTGTTCTTCTGTTGGTCAGTTTCCACACATCGTTCTCCTTTTATGTTGATATTTTCCTACTGTGTCATTGTCATCTTCTGTCACACATGCTCAGTGCCACTTTCAGTACCCGTATCGCTGTTAGGAGTATTATTTTATTTTTTTTGTGAAGTAACACTGCAAACATTCCAGTACATGACCACTTCTCATTCAGAAACACGTTTGGTTCTTTGGTAACCTCTGCTTTGCAAACCAGATCGGTCACATGGTGAAGGGGAGGCTTTGTTGCTCAGGTGCTCTGGTCTGTCTGGGGCATAAGTGGTAAAACCATAATCACTTCCGGCAGCTTTCTGTCAGGAAGTGTGTTATTGCCGGGGGGGGGGTGCCCCGGTCCTGCCAGCGATTATCTGGTTTGGGAGAAAATGTTGTCCAGGGCCAGCTAAGGGGCAAAGGACAAAGGACAAAGAAAACATGAGGTAGCCAAAGGAGGGAGCAGGGGCGGATGTGGGACTAAATTATGTAATTCAAATAAAATGTGTTAAATTACTTTAAAACAAACTAAAATAATGCTGTATAATCCTTTATGAAGTTTACATTTACAGTATATTTACATACTGAGAGTGACAGAAAATGTCCAATTTGTAACTGTTCATTTATTTCCACAGGAACAAGTTTGTGGAGTTTGACATGAAGCCAGTATGCAAGAAGTGCTATGAGAAATTCCCTCTGGAGCTGAAGAAGAGACTGAAGAAGCTGTCTGAAACGGTTGCACGCAAGTAAACACACTCTCGAGCCACAGGAAGGAGGGGCAGCCGAGACCCTGGGGTGGCCCCGCGTGGAAGACGTCACAATTCCAGACTTGACGATCCCAAAGAGAATTGGTGTGTTTTGTATCAATGGTATTTTTAGATGTAGGTGGTTTATTCCAGTGGAACACTCCACTTTCTTTCAGTTGCAGCTTTACAGCACTGAGGATCATTTCATGGGCCTGAAACTGACAGGCAGTCAGTAGGTTTGACTTAAACCTGTTCAGCTCAATTAGTGCACTGTGTATCATTCATATTTTGCCTTATTTCACTGCTTTACATATATATATATATATATATATAAACATAAACAGACGTGACTGGTATTTTTTATATTATCACAAGCATTTAGAAAACACTGAAACATGGGGATAATATATTTCCTTGTAGGTTAATCAGAAGTTTGCCAGCTTGTCCCACGATGCCAAAAATTGTGTCTCCTTTTTAACTCAAGTATGTTACTGATACATTGCAATAATGTTAAATCCAAACAAATATGGAGAAAATGCAGTTTCGCTAAATGTGTATATATTTCTAGTATTTAATGCTTTGCGTCAACATTTTACTTAATGTGTAACTTACATATACTATATTTTCTGTTTTATTTTCAAAAATAAGTGTGTTTAGCTCTATAAAATGTTTAGATTTTTGCAGCCACACTTTATTTACATCAAACTGTACCATCCTGCAGTATATCGGATTGCCTTTTTACATACTATGCATTTTATGTATAAATCTGTGCAGTTGTTTACAGTGAGTTACAATTGTACAACATTCTAATCTAAAATAATCCCATAAAACCCTCTGATTTGAATCCCAAATTATTATCATCATAAAATTAGAAAAACCTTTCAAAGTAATAGGTGGACAGTATTATTGAGGTAACGTCTGTGACATGCTGTCAACAAATACTGCACTTCACAGTGACAGGTGATATTGCTTGGCAACTGTTGAATGTGTGTTAGAACATGGCTTGTGGCGTGTGCAGAAACCGGATACGGGAGCAACGTCATATGTTAAAACATGTGTCTCAGCTGTTTGTAATCCAAAGAAAGTGATCCTCTTAGGGAGGTGCACCGACTTCCTCAGGGCTCAGACCCTCTTAGAGCAAGAAAAAAAAACTTTTGTGAATGAGAAAAAAATCGTTTCCGTTTTCACAGTGTTTCACTCAAGCGGTATTTTCTTACACAGAAAGCTAATCTTTCACGTAGTAGTTTAATAGAAAGACACATTTTACTATTTTATAGAAAGTCAATCTCACTCATTACCTAAGCCATAATATTTATACATATAACATATGTCACATAGAATATAATAAAATACAATCAGACTTACTGTGCATCTCCTTTCTTCCAACCTGACCGCTCTTATATAGTCGTTTATGTTCACAGTCGTTGTTAAGAGACATTTCTCCATGTAAACTCACCAACATGCACGTACAAGCCTTAATGGACAAATATTTTCAATATGTCTAACATAAATCAATCAAAATAAATGTATGTTAATGCTACCAGTGTGTATGGAGTAGTGTTTCTGAGTTCAGATGCCCCACACTGTGCAACAGGACGGTAGGTTACATCCTGGACAGTCCACCAGCCTGTCACAGGACCAGCACTCAAGAGACAAACAACCATACACAGTCACATTTACACCTACAGGTGTTTTAGTA